>APFE031114156.1:162161-180260 GCA_000404065.3 Pinus taeda
TAATTAAATAATATTTGTTTGTTACCATATAAATAAAAAATATATATACAAAAACTTTAAACATGCCATATGTATGTTTAAATACAAAAATATGAATAAAACTTCCGAAAATTTTCGTGCCACCATGGTTTGTCCACCTGGCAATCCACTTAACCAAACGCCGCCGCAACCCATTTCTTTATGCATACAGGATTAATTAGTCATCAAGACTAATTAATAACATTTTCCGCCTATTAGATATCGCCCGGGGTGATTAGATTAAACCTTAAAATGTTTTAAATCCTGATGGGTCCACATCTGAAACCTCCATTTTGAATCCATAAGAACCAAAATGGAGGTGTCGACAGCTCTGAATATTACTCCATTGAATGTTCCTCACCGTGAATTGGAATATTTACCTTTGATAGATAAAGATTTCCAAATTAAAGACCTACATTTTGATGAAAGTCCCCTATTGAGCTATTATCGCTGCAGAGACGAATACTCAAAGGGGCATGATCTTATAGGGTTGTGGGAATCCAATCTCCCAAGGTATCTCATTCCTTCAGTCATTTATTTCCCAGAAATCATCCATTACTGCCATTCTAACTATGATCTGACTCAAAGCACTGTAATATCCCCTGACCAGAGTGTTCTTTTCCCCATTACTCCCCAAGCTATCAATGTGATTCTTCATTTTGAACTTGGTCAAAACCTTACTCCCTTGTCCATTGGGGAATTGCTTGAAAAATCTACTCGGTTGTCCCCTGAAGAGGTAATCAGAAGATCACATCCTTGGATAAAAAGTCTTAATACTAGTCATAAGATTTTTTTACTCCAAGATTGTTATCAAATCTATTCAAACAAAGGTTAGAAAGCATAACAGCTAGAGATTATCAGTGGTTAAAGAGTATCAGTGGTTAAAGTGTATCAGGTAAAAGTCAGTGAAAGTTAAAACGAAGTTACAGAGCAGTCAAAGGTAAATAGTAAAAGTAAATACAGAAGGCGGTAAAATGGTAAAAAGAGATGATAATACTTTCACCAATATTGAGGTTTTTCTAAAGTGAAAGTAAAACAGTCAAAAGAGCAAGAAAGTAAAAAGATGAAAAAACATAACAAGAAGGAACATTTTTGCAGAAATTGCATATTTTAGTCATAATTTTGCAGAAAATATTGTGATCAATCCAAGATTAATTTTAAAAAAAGGAAGGATTTTTATGTTATTAAGAGGGCCATCTACAAAAACCTCTCTCACTTTTCTAACAGCCATTATGGTTTTGGAAATATTAAACAATGTTGGAAAGCACTTTTTGCAGAAAATTTCAGTTTAAGTCATCATTTTGCAGAGCGTATTTTGGCCAATAAAAAATACTTCATAAAAAACAGAAGGCGGTTTGTGTTCCTAATATATCCATCTACAAAAACCTATCTCAGTTTTTTCACAGTGATTTTATAATGAGAGATACATGCACATATTTACAGGTCATTTTTCAGACTCTGTAAAACTCTGTTTTACACATATGTTTTACAGAGACTATTATGCATATCTGGAGAGGAATTTTGGGAAAATGAAAGAGGTTTATCTCACCAACATATTGATCTACAATAACCTCTTTCACTTTTTACATATCTATTACGGATTGAGAAATACAAAAATATCATTGGACCCCAAGTTTGCAGAATTGTTGGAGCAGATTGCACAAAGAAAGGAAACAGTTAGTGACTTGGATGCCTCATCATCAACTAAGAGTTGGATCAAATTCGAATTATTCTCTTTGTCATCACCTATCCATACAAAATAGTGCCAAATAGATGCATTAGTTTGAGTGTCCTTTAATTAAGTTCTATTTATGTAAATAGTTGGAGAGATTTGTGAACCAATTTTGATATTTGTTTCAAGATATTTTAGTTTAGAATTGGTATAAATACTCCACTCTTGGAAGCATGGGGGATTCATTAATTTGTTGTAACATTGAGACCTTCAGAATAAAAAGAGCTTGGAGACATTTTTCGTGGCTCAGCTGGATGAGGATTTAAAGCACAGGACTTGTTGCAGGATTCATGTGTTGGACAACAGTTCAATAAGTGTTTCTACCCTTTCTCTGAAATGTTATATCAGTCTATAATACCATCATATCCATTCCTGAATAATTTGCATAAGAGTTTGAAACAGAATTTGCTTAATTGTACTCTTTTTCCAAATGTTATTATTCTCGTTGTTTTCCTCCAAAATTAGTTATAAGCATGAATTCTTAAATGCTCTTGCTTTACTAATTTAAACACTGTTGGTTACTATAACAAAGGATTCTTCATTGCTTTTTGTTTGTAGTCATTTCATTTCTTTCTTTTGGACATGGTGAAAGAATCTTAGTTTCCTTTTATCCCTTCAAATTCATCCCATCCACTTTAAATTTTAAGGATTGTTCTTTGTCTAGCTATCTTGCCCTGTAATACCATCTTGTGCTTAGAATAGAAATCCAGTAAAGCCATCCTTTGACTCCATAGCCCAATGGACTGAAAGCTCTCAATCTTGCCCTTAGTTTTTGGATTCCACCATTTTCCCAAAACAAACTCTTGAATCTATAACTAGCCTAAAACCTTCCAAGAACAAAGATAAATCATAAAGAGAGAGCCCTCTCTGGATGCAGATTGGCTAGATTCTGCATCTAAAAGGTTGGTTTGTGGTTACCTCAGGTATACTTTCCTCTTACACAACTTCTAGGAAAACCTGAGTGATAACAAACAGAACCAAGGGAACTGCCAATAGATGATGGGGTGACAACGGTGGTTGAATTCCTAGACAAATTTAAAAGTGCAGTATCAGAACAGTAGTGGTACGGTGCGACGGAATGGGCGGTGCATGCAACAACCGCACGATGGTGGAGTACACATCAGAAGACCACTGGAAACTAGCATGAATGTATAAGATGGATGTGATTATAGTTTGGAAGTCCCCATCATCAAACAAGAGCCAGGCAGCCAGGATGTAGTAGCTTGCATACCTACCTGTGTCAATGGGTGCAAACATGTGTTGTGCAAGCACATCCCAGACTAAGGATCGAAAACTAGAACCAGACGCGGCAACAGGAAAAGCGATGCACACCACAAATATTCCACGTCGGAACATTTAAAAAGCTATGCAGAATTGTGAACATAGTTTACCAGGCAGAACGGATTGATGGCGATCTATGCATACCAGTGATCCAATGGGCCTATAGGGCCACACACAAGAACCTAAGTGTGGGAATGATTCCAAAGATGATGAGCAGAGTCAAGGCTATAACATTGGAAAAGGGTTTTCATGCAATAAATCCAATAATTGGGATAGCATGTGAGGACTCGAGCAAAGAGATTATGTAGCTGCGCGAGGATGAACATATGCAGATTCAAGAAGCCATTCGACGAGGGAACCTTGAGCTTCACGAACTCGAATAAGATCAGGTACAACTGAAGAAAAAAAGCATGTTAATGGACACAGATATTAGAAAACTTGAAACCAAAATCACATAAGCATTACGCATCGACAGAAGGATAGGATAACGTATGGGCAACCCCACCACTGCACTAGAAGATTGCCATTGAGAATTTTTGGCTATACTACCATGGCTGCGACCACACCTTATTAGACAGAGTAACGAGGGAAGCACACCACATAGGGTAGAATGCAAGGTTCTGACTAGCACGAGGATAACTAAGGAAAGCCCGCAGACTGAGTTGGGATGTGACTTGAAGCCTCACATCGATGGTGCGACCACCTGACTATCTATAGGAAGCACAATCTTAGTGCTCCAAGTAGTTGAAAGAGAGTGTGGGACTTTAAATGAGACTGTATGGGGGCTGTGCGACAAGGAGGTTGCGCGTAGGATCGGTATGTCACAGGGGTCATGGCCATGCATAGGGAGTTGCACTGCTACATGGGTAGGCTGGGAGGTGACCGTTGGTACCATTGTTCATGAAAAGAGGTCCAATTTAAGGCAAAAAGGAGTGAGCAGCAAGCAATTAAGACATGAATTAAGAACGAGATTTGGGACAGTCTTCCACCAAGAAGGCATTAATGATGCAGAAGTGGGGGGAAGGGTTGAATTCAAATACAAAGGATGCTATAAAACCCCTAGGGCCAGCTCCAAGGAAACACTTGGTTGTTGGAGAATTGAGAATGTACAGAGCAGTGAGCTCCATGTATTTTTACCATCGTCAAGTGTAGACACAATGATAGCTGCTAGAACAAGAGTGCGATTTGTTGAAGTTACCATGGAGACCAGTATGGCCCATGAGGAGCTTGGAGAGGTAGCAGTTGTGCCAGAAGTTCCAAAATCATTGTGCATGTTGTGGCCACAGAAATATAAGCAAATGATGGGCTAGTCCGTGTGTCCCTGAGAAACCCACAGTTTGGCAAATTGTCAATGGCAAAGAAGGGAAAAGCCATCACCATTCAAACAAAGGAGGAGGAGGAGGAAGACTTGCAAGCCATGATCACCCAAATTGAGGCACAAGATGATGAGGCAAAGGATACCTCCCAAAAACATTTCGTCACAAATTTACCTCCCTACATCCCCCCATGGAAGGGGAAAGCCAAGGTACTGAAGGACTTGGAGGCCACAAAGAGTGTGCTCCAGACCCCGCTCCTCCTTGATGATATAAGGTTTGAAGGTTTGTCATTGGGATGAGTACCTACTATGAAGTTCGAATATTGGGACCTTGCGGACAATGAGAAGTTCCCACAGTTGGCCGCGGAGAAGTCCATAAAGAAAAAATGGTTGTGCGGTGTGTAGAAGGCTAGGTTACTCCATCTGCGATGGATACCCCACTACCACAGCACGCCCATCACCATTTTTGTCATCAAGCAGCTGCTATGCCTGGTGCATGATGGGTATCTCTAGCTGGAGCAGCCGATTCCCATCATGGCTGATCTAATTCACTAAATTTCTCGGCTGCTAGTCAAAGGAAACAACCCCATGGCCATAGCAGGAAAAAGTAGCAACTTGGACCTCGCAGAAGCTATGAAGGCCAAGTATAAACTAGAAAAGAGAAGCAACGGTATGTAATAACAAGTATTAAAGACCAAGGGGTATGCATAGCCACCCAGCTACTGGTTGGCAAGCTGATGAGGAAATGTCACACCGACGAAGTACCGGTGTCTATGATTGCATTGGCAGAGCAATGCACATAGGGGGTCAAGTTCAACTGGGCATAGTTCCTATGTGAAAATTTTTTGACAAACTACAGGGAGGCCCGAGAGCAAGGTAATACCTTCCACTATGCATGGTTTCTCTTATCGATCCTGTTGGTTGCAGGGGAGCTGCCGTCGGACAGCGAATTTCCCACTACTGAGGGTGACTTGCCTGAAGCCGCAAGGTACACCTCATTTTGGGCTACCAGAGACATGAACAAGATTCCTGAGATAAAGGTGTTTTGGGTGTTTGTAGAGGTGAGCATTTGAACATGGATCAACCATAGGCCGTGCTTGTCCCATACAGTTCATAACAGCCTGCAAAGCGCGGTAAAATTCAAGGTGGATATGCATAACTTGTATATTTGGGCATGCAATGATCCTGATTTAAACAAGATCACAACAAATTATAGAGATAACCTTAAACACAGAGATGCAGCAGAAATAATACTTCCTTTCATCAATGTAAAATACTGAAATATGCTTACAAAGAGTAATGGAAATAAACCAGCTAGGGTGATTGTAGCTTATCTCTAAGAAGATATGTTGCGGCTACATGCCTCTGAACTGTGTTATAATGAGGCTCGAAGGCCTATTTATTGTTGAGAAACAATGGAAAACCATTAACATCCCAAAACCTAACCATAGAAGATGAAACATCGAATTGTGGGCCCCATTTTGGGTAAGTTGGTACATCAACTTCCCGGGGTTGTAACTTTGGCACCCGATCTTCATTTGAAGGATTAAACTCCTGAACATATCGGCAACACGACTCCAGAATGTGGAAGCATTTTGGTACCAAGATATCGAAGGTCATGTGGAGATAACAGGGATCAAATGGAATGAAGCAAAATGAAGAACCCAAACCTTGGAAGGCCAATGACAAAGTGAGGATGTCCCAAACCCGATGAGAAGCAACAAAGGTGTCAATGTTCAAGAGCGACAAGCTGCCGCAGGTAATCAATAGAATATTTCCAAATTTTCTCCCACCATAGCTGGCGAGTACCCCAATTATTTTTGAAAAACAAGCTTGAAGGGGATATCATATGCTTGCAATATAATTTCATCCTTTGGAAAAATCCAACCTAGTGAAATTTTAACAAGCCCTAGGGAGGAGAAGCTCGGGTCTCATCATGGTGACGAGTCCAGTGTCGTCAGGGTTTAACGATTCCGACATCGGTAAAACTCAGAGTCTTTTTCATCTTTAGAGAGTTTTAAAAAGACATGGAAAGGAAAACTCTAGAGGTCCCTTTTCGTAAATTTGTCCCTCGAATCCGAAAAGGTAGAAAATAATACCCAAGGAAACCTATTGACCATGATAGATCAACGTATACCTTTTTCTTAAGTAATCTATCCCAGCCCGAAAAAGGGGTAAATTTACACTAGGTATATGATGATTTGCAGCCTTTCACGAGTTCAAAGCATCAAGAGCTTGGCAATCTTTTCATTTTTAAAGGGTCGAAAAATAGCTGAAAGTAGACCACCATTTTTATTCCATTTAACAAGTCAATAAGGGAAAAATTCTTGGCAATATTTTCATATTTTACGAGTCAAAAAAGAGCTTAAAGATGACTCATCCTAGAGGAACAAGTGGTATAAAGGGTAGCAATTGGTTCTGACAATGGTAGAACTGCTCAAAACATGTAATGGTCAAAAGGTTGGCTAATAAAACCACTCATCATTGTGGTCCCTCCGGAAAGGAAAAACAACCAAGTGAAAGCATATGATCGGCCAAAGAGATGGTGGTGATGGAATGAAACAACCAAGGCTCATTTAGTAGAATTGAAAGGACAAAAATGGAAATCATGAGATGTAAATCGGATATGGGTTCATTTTTACACAAGCTTGAACCATGGAGAACTTTGCTTGGATTCGGTTTCATGTTTACACAAGCTTGAAATGAAAAACTATGCTTGTTATAAGTTTGCATGCCCCTAGCATAATGATGCAAATTGAGATACATGCCCCCCAAGCTTCATTACATTCAACAAGGTGGATGTAATGAAGGTTCAATGACAAGATCTAAGAAAGGCTCGATTGGGATTTGACGAGATCTCAATCAAAGACTCAATTAACAAAAGGGAAATGTTTCATATTTGAAACGAGGTTGACGCAATGGAAGAACTATTCTTGAAACTCCTGCTTCATTTTTTAACGAGGTCGACACAAGAAAATAACGTCCTTGGATTCCTTGTTTCATTTTGAAAGAGCTTGACACAAAACTATGCTCAACACCCCAGTTTTCATTTTTTAACGAGGTTGACATGGGAACAAACTATCCTCAGGACTGCTTCTTGTTTCACGGGCCATACGAGAACATGACTCCCAAGAGATCTTCACCAGAGGGAAGGACCATGCTCTAGGAGGAATACACATCAGTAGGCACTAATAACAAATTGGGTTCCAATGCCCCCAGTACATGATGTACGATACTATCTACATGCTCATCAACAGATGCAGAGATGAAATGAGTAGACACATAATTGACCTATGGCAGGGAAGGCATTGCTTGCAAACAAGAACTGAGAGGAGATGATGGTTGTACAGGAGGTATCTGGTGACCATAGAATGACAATTGATCTGTAGTCACAATTCTTCAGTCGTGAGGAAAACAAACCACACAGAAAAGTGAAGAAATAAGAGCTCCCATGACATAAATATAGTCATGGCCAAGGAGAAGAATGAAATCCAAGGCACCTTGGACAAAGATCACATCTATGCAGATGGTTTTGCCTTCCAATGTAACTGAGAACTGTGGAAGATTCCCAAAGGTTGACTAGTTCCTCTGTCGAAAGCCAACAGATTCTGGGTGATCGGCACAAGCTGTGAGGAGCCCAAAGCTTGCCAAGTAGTGGAAGGCATGAGGCTAACTGATGCAACTTCATCCAAGAGAGTGCCAGGTACTGCGTTATTATCAGCCTATACTATAATATGGAAAGGCACATAGGATGGAAGGCAGATAGTAGTCTGTTATTGGGAAAACTAGTGTCCATTCAGAGCTACTAGTCCCACTAAGATGAGTAGCTATCTTAGAAACAAACAAAGTTACTTGTGTTTTCCTTTATGAGAAATAGATGAGAGATAAGTAGAGAGTCCCAACCTTAGTCTTTTGCTTGGCTCCTTGCTTGTTTCATCCCTCCTTTGACAGAGCTTTGCCCCTTCCTCACTTGTCCCGCTTCAAAGAACACCTGTAGAGTCAAAGCAGCATAATATCATCAAAGCATAGAGATATATAGCCATAAACAATATAGGACCAGATGTATATTAACCATACAAGTGCATACACTGATACAAGATTAAGAAATATACAAGTATATGGAGGAAAGCTCAACTAGATTTATTGATAGAAGAAGTAGAAGAGAGGATTACAACCTAGCGTTTTGATCCAACACCATCCTCCCAACATGAAAATCCTCTTCACGTCATGAAAAACTAGATCACCCAACACTACAATGTTTTACAGAGAAACCAACAACATTTCCTTACAAAATACAAAATTCCAGCCCCTTTGGATCTCTGGGATGAGGGATCCATATATAGATATTTGCAGGTGGGTGAGTCAGCTTCTGGGATTTTGATTAGTGTCATTTCACTAATAGTTCTTGGTTCCACTTGGATATTTCATTATATCTTACTCATCCCTGGGTGAATTCAGAGAGACAAGTGTCAAATGAGCAGTTTCTAGAAGATTCTTTGGGTTTCCACCTAGCAAATTTCCTCTGCCATTTGTCTTCTCTCGCTCATCGCACCCTAAAGAAGGGATTTTCAGTATGCATCACACCCACAGCATGGAGCAGTTTGTATGGTCTAGTTTTAGCCAGTCCTGAGTAGTTTTTCAGGGAGAACTTTTGGGAAATGATGTAATCAGTTGACCTTGTTCCACTAGCATATGGAACAACACTTTTAGGGGTTTAGAAGCCCTTGGTTTATGGACATATGTGATTGGGGTTGCAATGCCCAAATATTTCTATAAAAGTTGGCCCCTAAAGCATGAGGTCATAAATCTTTTGATGTCGGGTGAAATGCTTTATCATGAGGATTCGAGGTTTTTCGAACTGGAAGGTGACCTGTAATAAGATACAATACAAGACATTGTCTTCATAATATTTCATGATATAGCTGAGGTGAGCATGCCCATGCTCAGCTTTATAAATTCATTTTCATGTACATGGAACAGACAACTGTCTGTGTGGTAGACTAATGATTCTGGTAGAGCCATCATCCTTTGGCTTGGATGATTATCTGTGCAGCTATGATGTACATTTGATGTCTTTATTTTCCTGAATATATCACAACCACGATGGATGAAACTAGATCTGGGGTCTTCAAACTCATTCAATCTTTGCCCGGAGTACAAGTCGATCAATGTGAAAATATGTTCTCGTGTCGAACATGGAAAGGCATCCCCTGATTACCAGCCAATAATGTAAGATGTTAACAGGTGCGAAAGAAATCACTGATAATGATAATGACCCTCAAGGTACTGCAATATAGTTCACGTGGTGTGAATACACGAGTCGATGTTGAACACCACGCAAAATCTTTCAGTCGAAGGCCATTGATGTAAACCTGTCGCTGGAAGTGAGAAACTTGCCATTGAGGCATGCAAGCTTCAAAGTACTGAAAGGGTTGTTCCTAAGTCAACTTCTTGGATAATGAGCTAATGTCAACAAGAAGTGACCTATCATAGGAGGGCCTTAATAAATCCCACATCTACGACATGGAATGAAGCAAATGATTTTGTGGAGGTGAATATGATCTGATGGTACAAGGTTCAAGGTGGCGGTCATGAAAAATGGAGAGTCAAAGTATTGCAGCGGATGAGGTGTTAGCTGGGTTGGTGAATTCTCTGAGCAACTTCTCTTGAAAATATTGGCGACATTGAAATGGATTGGTAGTGTTAACACCAAAAATGGATGGTATGGAGGATGAATGGTGATATGACCGGTGAATGGAATAACCCAACCCGACTCAATCATGGTGATGGAGTGAAGGTGTCATGTTCAAGAGCGGCCTACTACCAATGAAGTTCTTCAAGTTTTCTTCTCAATTTTTCCCAATCATTGCTGACCAGTACCTATTTATTTTTATCAAGCTTGAGGAGGATAACATATGCTTGTTCTATAATTTTCCCTTCGGGAAAACCTATCGCTATGTTTTAGCGAGCCTAGTGACAGTGAAACTCACTCTTGTCTGTAATGGACAAGTTTGTCGTTATTGTTTTAATGAGTTTAAGGACAATTATAACTTGATCCTTTTTAGTTCTAGAGAGTCTGAAAAGAGATGGAAAGGAAACTCCAGTAATCCTTTTTCGTAGTATAATCCCTTAAGTCCAAAAAAGTACAAAACAATACTAAAGGGATGACTTTTCCAATCACTTTAATGAGCCGAAAAAAACAAGCACTCAATCCTTTTGTGTAAAGATCCGTCAGGTCAAAAAAGATTAAAATATAGAGGAGGTATGGCACTTCCAATCACTTTAACGAGCTGAAGAGGCCAATTGCCTGGCAATATTTTTATATTTTACGTGTCTAAAAAGAGCTTAAAAGAGACTTGTCTTTGAGGAACGAGTGATATTTTCGGGTAGCAACTGGTTCCAGGTAAAGTTTGGAACTTTTCAATCACAACAATGTAAAGAAGATGGCTAACATAATCACTCGTTGCAGCTATTCCTCGAAAGGGTAAACAATCAAGTGGAGGCGTATGATCAGCTAAAAAATGGAGGTGATGGTAAGAACACGACCAAGGCTCAAAAGTTGATAGTAATACAATCACAAAGGTTATTTACCGAAAGTGGGTTCATTTTTTAATGAGCTTGAACTCTAGGGGAACATATGCTCATAGCTAGGTTTATTTTTTAACGAGCTTGAACTTTGCGGAAACATTGCTTGTGATAATAGTCAGAGATGTTCTATTCATCATTAACACTATGTTCTCTTGACGGTCGTACTACCTGTTCACTCGCTCCATCAAATTGATTAGAAATGTAAATACATGCTTGAAAAATGAGTTAAAAAAACCAATACCTTACTTGAATTACGTGAATAGTAACATAAAAGTAGTTTTTACCTCTCATTTTTACCATTTCATTCAAATTTGGGATTGTTGGAGCTCTGGAGGTATTTTCCCCCTCAATTTTTATCAGCTGATTTTGGGAGATTTTGTGGACTATTTTCAATGCCGTCTAGACCAGGTAGGAGCTAACCCTGAGCTCTTCAATTGCATTATTTCCTTTTCTGATTCTGAGCATGTTTTCCTATTTTTCTGGGCCTCTAGTGTTTGAATAGTTCATTCTCTCCCCATCGCACCTAGTACACATCGAAAGGTGCGATACATACTGAGCTGGCCATTGGCCAGTTAGTATGCATCCCACCAAGTATATAGCTAGCGTGCTATGGACACAAGGAGGAAAGTTTATGCACTAATTTTTCATTGAAATTTTGCCTATTTTTTCCCAAATCAAGATCCTAATTCTTCTCTTCTTGTTTTTTAGAGATTCATCGAAGCAAGATTGTCGCTACATGGCATGAATACAAGCATGTAGAAGAGGATATGATTTCCTTACATGATCCGAGTATGGTGACTGCATTGCGGAACTGTGGCTTGCTCAAGTTCTTCCGCGTATCTAGCATGAGGCAACAAATCAACTTGTTGCAATATCTTCTTGATGCATGGGATCCTATCAATCAAGTGTTCTAGATCAGGGGTAAATCCATCCCTTTGACTATTGAGGATATCTACTTCTTGACCGGTTTATTGAGGCATGGTGCCCCTCTCTCACTACTAGGTTCTGCCCATGGGGGCGAATCCGTGAGGGATTATATTCGTCGATTCTCTAGAGATGGATTTTAACCGAGCAGGGACGGCAAGATAAATATTCAAGATGTCACTGACTGGTCCTTGAGGACTATCTTATTCATATTTTCTAGATTGGCTGGTAGTGTGGCTCTTCACTTGGCTAACAGGTCCTATATGTAGTATGCCTTGGAATGCCTTGAACCAAAGGTATTGAACTGGTGTGATGTGGTAATTTTGGTGATAAAAGAATAGCTTACCAAGGTGAAGAATGGAAGATCTAAGAACTTTGGTTATGGTTCTATTCTGACTACTTTCACCTTGGAGAAGATCCCACTGATGCAACCACAGTACATTTCACTCAGAGTGTCAACACCAACAGAACCACAGATGTAGAGATGGATTGATCTTATGACCAGACATGTTGTTCAGTCACAGATTTCATTCTTTGATGCCTTCTTTGAGTGGTTCAACCATTAGTAGATGGTTTATGCCGAGTATCCATATTTCGGGATGGATTTTCGGGGTGACCCAGATTTGGTGCTGTCGACTGGTGAGCAGTGGGGTGTTATAGGTAAAAATATCTGACCATATCTCTGTTTATTGATTTTATAATGTTTTTGTGTTTTTTAAATTTTATCAAGACTATTCA
Source organism: Pinus taeda (assembly GCA_000404065.3). NCBI lineage: Eukaryota > Viridiplantae > Streptophyta > Pinopsida > Pinales > Pinaceae > Pinus > Pinus taeda. Next base: position 174,758 of record APFE031114156.1, read on the forward strand.
AACCCATGTATTTGTGCAGATATTGGACCAGTGCGACCAGCAGCGAACCTGAGGGTAGTAGTTGCCATTCCAGTAGGAGAGGCTGTGGGAGGGTTTTCCTTCATGATCTAAATGTAACTGAGATCCTTGCAGTATTGCAAGATCAGATCGAGGGCCTCACCCTTGGTATTCAAGATGTGAGGACTGATGAGTTACCTATGAGAATACAGTGCCATACTAATGGCGTGCCGAGTTGCTGGACTAGGCTCTTATGTATGGTCGCACAGACGGTGACTTGTTATCACTAGCACCATTAGTCTAGGGTGCTTTCCTGCATTTTTTAGTTTTTGGGTCCTATGATCGATTTTGTCCTGGAGACAGAACATTTTGTAAAAACTATAAGTAGTTATCTATATTTTTTATTTTCGGAGCTTTAATTTGGTTAAGTTATATGATCTTGTTGCAGGATGTTTAAAATGCTTTTCTTTTATAAATGATGCAAATGTCTATCTAACACATAATTTTCTAATGAATCAGTTAATGTGTTTAAGTTTCTAGAAATGTGTTGATATTGAATAGAATCAAAATTCCTTTCCAAAATCCTAACCCTTAGGAACATACGATAGATAGCTAGATTCCGAATGGAATAGATGCCAGTAAGTTGTAGGATGACGAGTTGCGAGTATAGCCTGACAACAAGTTGGCGTATGCATGTGTGATGGAATCAGAGAGAAGATCTATCAACGTGATGTACTCAGTGATGTTTTTGACCGACCAATACATACCCCTCTGGAACTCACTAACTCGCTTCTTGGATCAAAAATGGCCCAAGCTGCAGAAGATAGGTTCTAAGTACTACGACTAGCTCCATCAGCGTATCCAACAAATGATTCCAATAGATCTGACATCTGTAAAAAATACAAAAGTGTATTACCTAACCAAAACGATCACTCTTGATGAAAACAAAAACATAACAGAAGCATATAAAGAGATTACTACACTCAATCAAGCATAGTAACACTTAAGGTACAACCCGTTTCGGGGTTACGACCGTGGAATCCCATCGTAATGTACTAGTTCGTAGGCTCCTTTTCCTAATACTCATTTAACAATGTAGGGACCCATCCACAATGATTGGAACTTACCTGCTCCCAATTTATCAGATTCCTGATCGTAAAGCAAGACCAGGTCACCTTTCGAGAAGACACAGGGTTTGACATTTTTGTCAAATTGCGCCTTGACTCATTTCTTATGAGCTTCATTAGCCAAGGTGGCATCACAACAGGTTTCATCCAATTGTATTAGTTCCAAGAAACAAGCCTCTTCCTCTGAAGTTTCGGGGAGAAGGTCGACTCCGAGCTTGAGAGATGAAATTTCACACTGAACCGGTAAGACCGCTTCTAGGCAACACACCAACTGAAAGGGTGTAAATCTGGTTGCATTTCTCACCGATGTCCTATATGCCCACAAGGCCAAGTACAGGAATAGATTCCAACTTTGTTTGAGTACTCCAATCATCCTTTGCAGCATACACTTAAGGACTTTGTTGATGGCATCAACTTGTATGTTAGCTTGCGGATAATATGGAGTAGAACTATCACGGGACAGTCCTAATTTGGTAGCCAATTCTCGGAATGTGATCCATGATCTATGACCATAGCTTGTGGAACACCAAATCTAGAGACTACATGATTGAAAAAGAAAAGAGCAGTTGTTTCACCACTATTGTTTAATGTAGGCATCCCCTCAGCCCACTTTGTAAAATAGTTGACTATGATTATGATATACCCATGCCCCTCGGCCAAGGTGGGGTTACATGTCATGAAATCTATGCCCCATTTGGCAAATGGCCCAATAGAAACTATTGGATGCAGAGGTGTGGGTGGTAGTCTAGTTTTGCGGTGAAAGATTTGACAAGCATGGCAACTTCTGATTGTGATTATGCAATCTTTGAACATAGTAGGCCAGAACCAACCTACTCGTAAGATCTTTTGTGCCATAGTGTAACCATATTGATGCCCCACACACACACCTAAATGGAAATCATTCAGGACTTTTTCAGCCTCTTCATGGGTGAGGCACCTTCGCAGAAATGCATCGATACCGCGATGGTAAAGTGTATCATCGATGGTCATGCAGTCTTTTGCTTAGTATCAAGTACATCATTGTTCTAAGCGAGAGGTGTTAGGCCTATATGTTTGGGTTTGGAGATAGATGATTATATCTCCATACCACATATCGCTCGATGAATCAGAAACAAAGATTCATCCATGATTGATGCTTTGGATGTTGAATTGTTGGACGACGATGGGAAGTCACATAGTAACTCTGTGAAAACCAGAGATTTCTTTGATTTTCATTTTACAAATTCCAGATCAAACTCTTGCAAAATGGCTATCCATTTCGAATATTTTCCCCCAAGTAACTGACGCAACAGAATGTAAGTCATAAGGTTGGAATCTGACAAAATGGTTGTTTTGCGAAAGAGTATATAGTGTCGAAATCTCTGTACTGTTTGAATAGCTGCAAGAGCCAGATTTTCAACATAGGAGTGCTTGCTCTTTGTACCTTTTAAGTTTCGACTTAAATAATAGACAGGATGTTAGATTCCATTGCCTTCTTGAACTAAAACCATTGTGATTGTCACATCTATCTTAGCTAGATACAAGTTAAAGTCTTTTTGATAATCAGGAGCATACATTAATGATGCTTTTACTAGGGATTCCTTTTGAGCATAAAAGGAAGCTTGCACAACCTGATTTCAATTGAAGGGCACTTATTTTTTCAAAATATGTGTATAACCTTTAGCAAGTTCAACGTCATTTGGAATGAACCTCCTGAGAAAGTTTTCTTTCCCTTGGAGTTTCTAAATCTAAAGCAAATTTGAAGGTGGAGGCATATCGATGATCGCCTAAACCTTACATGGGTGAAGACGAATCTTGTCCTTTAAAACCACAAAGCGAAGTAAACGACCAGAACCGACACAAAACACACACTTGTGCACATTGAGTTATATCTTGTAGTCTCGACAACGTAGAAATATATCTCTCAAATGCTGTAGATGACCAGTCCGCCTTCATGAATGAGCTGGTAGATCATCGAGATATGGTTGAACAATGTTCTTGATGTCATGGAAGGCATAATTCATAGCCCTCTGAAAATTTTCCCTTGCGTTCTTTAAACAGAAAGGTAGTATGTGGTACGCGAATGTGCCCCATAGACATATAAATGCAGTCTTCGACTGGTCCTATGGGAAGATGTTAATTTGATTATACCTGGAAAATCCATCCATGAATGAAAATATTTCACATCGAGCGCATTCATCAATTACCTGGTCGATGAAGGGTGTAGGGTAGTTGTCCTTTAGACAAGCTTGATTTACATCCCTGTAATCAACGCACAGTCTAATCGTTCATTGCTTTTTCATCACAGGAACAATATTCGATACCCAATGAGTTAGAGGAATTGGGTAAATGAAACCAGCATGTAAAAGTTTTTCAACATCTGCCTTGATGGAAGCGGCTTTCTTTGGGTGTACCTTCCGAAGCTGTTGTCATACTAGTTTGACATTTGGATACATCTTGATTTCATGTTCAACTATGCTCGAGTTAATGCCTGGAATTTCTTCATATCACCATGCAAAGACATCTCTAAACTCGTGAAAGAGAGCACAATATATTTCCAGTTCTGAAGAAGAGCAAGATTTGCCAACATGAATATTCTCTACAACATCTAGCTTGGTCGAGATATTTATGGTGATAGTTTCTTCAATATTGGATAGATTTCACTTTGAATCCACCATATTTACAATATTTGATAGAAAATAAAAAATTGAAGGATGATTAAGGTCATTGGAACAATCTTTGTGGTAATTTGGAAGATGGGAACGATGGTGGTAATATTCCCATGGTGCCTCTCCTATCATCATTGACTGAACAATTCCTTCGTCTGTAGAATTTACATGCGACTAAGGATCTAAAGAGGTACCATATTCCTTAGACCTATCTATCCAAACACTCGATGAGTGTCGATTTGGGTTTGCCTCCCAAGCCGAGAAAATTGATTGCTACAAAATTTATATTGGGGTTGGAGGCAATACTTGGCAATGATCCATGTTAACAAAATTTTCGGAAATCTTCTAAATCGTTGTAAATATAGATGATATCATATTGCAGGTTTCCACCGTGGCCTCTTCCGCCATATCATTTGGAGGTGGTAGGGCAAAAGTACCCATTAAGGCAAGGTCTTTTAGGAGGCCTACTTTGATATTTTGAAGTGATTGAGAGCTTCCATGGATCATTGGAATGCTTCCCATAACTTGTGAATTGTTGGGGAGGAAGTTTTTTTGATCAATGATTGTAATTTCTCCTTGAAAAGGAAATGCAAGCTTTCTAAGGTATGTTGACACAACTGCAGCCATAGCATAAATCCAGGGCCTTCCCAGTAGGATATTGTAATCGAGGTTTCCATTGATAACTTCGATGTCAATTTCTATTGTCTTTCCCCCCAATTCAACTTGCAAGTTACTTAAAATCTTGTACGGGGTGTATGTTCATCCATCGAATGCTTTTAATGTCATTGACGATCACGACAAGGGTGGTGAGCCTAAAGTTTTCTAGCAACTCATTGACATAATGCATGTAGATTCCCCCTCATCAATAATTGTTTGATGAACATTTTTGTTTAGGGCTTTCAATTGTATGAGGAAAGCGAGTTGAGCCGGTAACTGGGGTTCATATCCTTTATGATTAAAGGCCATAAGATTGGAACCCATTGGGTCAATCCCACCTATTGCTAATAATAGAGCTTGCTTTTGGGAGGGGCAATTTTGTAGTACTTTAAGTGTCGACATAGCGGATGGAGATTGGGACAGATCCTCTATTATATTATAATTTTGTGCTACTCGAGCATGCGGATTAAATGTCGATTTGTTTACTACTCCCTTTGGCAGCTTTATCTTTAGCTCAGGAATGATGGGTGGTGCAACTTCAGTTGAAGTTGTTGTGAACTAATAGGTTGATCTACAGCATTGTTGTCTGACAGCTGTGGATTCTCGTAATCCTTATTCCTTGTCAATATCAAAGCATCATTTTGCTATTTCGAAATGGACAACATAAGCACTTGGGATGGGGAAGCATTGTCGCTAGCAACTAGATTTGTTTCTAGGTTTGGAAACGGATCAGTCAATACCACTAAGTTTTTTGAACTCTTCAAGGACTTCTTAATCTCAGCTTTATGCGGACAGTGTCTCGTCCAATGGTCCTCATCGCATATGAGACATGGTGGATTAAGTTTCATTTTTCCAGAAGGGTTTTCAGAAGATTTTTCAGGAGACAAATCATCCTATTTTTTCTTTTTTCTCTTCTTTTTCTTCTTGCCCCCTAGTCGCTTCGGTTCTTTTCCTTTGTCAGTCGACATGGCATTAAGCTCTGAGGCAGGAAGTTTGTCACTTTCCTTTTTACTGGAAACTGCAAGGGCTTTACCAGATGAGGCCTTCGCAGTTTTCGTACTTGAGGTACCAATC
>APFE031114156.1:184151-208188 GCA_000404065.3 Pinus taeda
AAGCAACATTGATCTACTTTGCAGTTGCATAGCAAAATCAGTTTGAAGGCTAGCTGGCTTAACTTTAGGCTCTGTCTGTTGTTTATAAAGTAAACAACAGTAACAAACAAACAAACTATTTTCTCCCCAGTGGAGTCGCCATTTTGTTTCTAGGAAAGCTAGTGTCTATTTAGATCTGCTAGTCCCACTAAGATGGGTAGCTATCTTAGAAACAAACAATTCAAAGTAACTTGTGTTTTCCTTTATGAGAGATAAATGAGAGAGAAGCAGAGAGCACCAACCTCAGTCTTTCGCTTGGCTCCTTGCTTGCTTCCTCTCTCCTTTGATAGAGCTTTGCCACTCCTTTCTCACTTGTCCTACTTCAAAGAACACCTATAGAGTCAAAGCAGAAAAATACCATCAAAGCATAGAGATCTATAACCATAAACAATGTAGAATCAGATGTACATTAACCATATAAATGCATACACAAATACGAGATTCAGAAATATACAAGTATATGGAGGAAAACTCAAATAGCTTTATTGATAGAAGTAGTAGCAGAGAGGATTACAACCCATCTATCTGATCCAGTGCCTTCCTCCCAACATGAAAGCCCTCTGCACCTCATGAATATATAGATCACCCAACAATACAATGCTTCATAGAGAAATGAACAGCACTTCCTTATGGAATACAAAATTCCAACCTCTGGATCTCTATGAGGAGGGATTCATATATAGATATTTGCAAGGGGTTGAGTTAGCTTCTACATTTTTGATTGGTATCATTTCACTGATAGTTCTTGGTTCCACTTGGATATTTCATGATCTCTTTCTCATCCCTGGGTAAATTCAGAGAGGCAAGTGTCATATGAGCAGTTTCTAGAAGATTCTCTGAGTTTCCACCTAGAAAACTACCTCTGCCATTTGTCTGATCTCGCTCATAGCACCCTACAGAAGGGATTTTCAGTTGCATCGCACCCCTTGTGTGTAATAGGTGAGATGCATTGCACCCTCAGCAAGGAGTAGTCTATATGGTCCACTTTTGACCAGTTCTAAGCAGTGTTTTAGGGAGAATTTTTGGGAAATGATGTAATCACTTGACCTTGATCCTTTAGGGTTTGAAACAAAACTTTTAGGGGTTTGAGAGCCCTTGGTTTATCAACATATGTGATTGGGGTTGTAGTGCCCAAATATGTCTATAACAAGAGGTGCACAAGTTGCAGCAGGAGTACGACAGTGTCCAGGGCACCATGCATATGGTTGTCGTTACCCAATGATTTTCTAGACTACAACAGGCAAGGGCACTGAAGGACCGATTAGACGTAGCACACCAAAAGGATGCCATGTTTAAAGCACACATCCAGCCATGGATCGATGGAGCGTTCACAATCATAGCTACCATTGAAGGAAAGTTGGCACAGATGCATGAACTGTACACGGTTGGACAGAAATGTGACTCGACACATGAAAGTTCAAAGATACAAGTGCAACAAGTACAACAGGCATCGGAACAGTGTGCTACAGATGCTCAAGCTACGTGAAACATACTACATGGACTTCGCACAAAGAAAGTTGCACAAGAAGAGTGACTTAGATGAGTCACAGTGATTGTGTTGGGGGCCTGTTGGGCAACGGATCCCCCCATAGTGGGTTTTTGGGGCTTGAAGCCCAAATTTTGGTTAAGTGTAATGTAAAGACCCCACGAAATGTGGGTGTGGAGCATGAGAATCTAGAGTTGTCCACCGTAAAATAATGTAATTTAATGTATGGTATGTCGGCCTACCCATGGTTCGTGGACCATGGGATTGTATAAATAGAGCAAGGATCTAAGTGTAAAGTCAGTTTTAGTTGGGAGAAAAAATAGATAGTTTTGGATGATTAATTAGCTCTGAGTCTCTAAGTCCAAGTCTTGGGTTGTAGTAGTAGGAAGAGGATCTACAGTTGAGTATGCAGAGGCCTGGTAGAGTCTCCAGCTGTCTAGACGGACCGCTGCAGCTAAGTGCACAGGGCAGAGTTGGGGTTGTACATGGACAGAGAATCAATAAAAGACAAGTTGATTCTGAGATATTGTGTGTCATTGCTTCTATTATATTTACGCATCCCTTTACAATTTTATGATTGTGCACACTTGTTATGAATGTTGAACGGTTAATGAGAATATTGGGTCCACACAATTAAGTAAAGATATATAATAATAATAGCACAGTAAGGATAAAGGATCTAGATAGAACCTCTTCGCACTCTTTATAAAGCTGTGCAGAAGCAGTTGCACCAGTTGCGAAGGACAAACGACTACATGGAGCAGTGCAAGGATGGAATTTTGGATCAAGAACTTCCTAGACTTCATCAAGGCATCCCTACCATGCAGAAACCTAGTTCCAACACCCTCCCATACAACCTCGGGTGAGACCTCAGTCTGCGCACCGCGTAGTTTGGAGATTTGTTTGGCTAAATCACTTCGAAACTTGGATCAGGCCCCAACAAGCCAACAATAAGACTGAGGAAAAATTTGGTGTCGATCACAGTGCTGGAAGACAAGGCTATGATGTAGTCTTCAGTAAGGGAAAGGTTATCCTTCGACACATCACCACTAGACAGGTGAAGCAGATCAGTTCACGAGTCAAGAATCTGTATGCTATCGAGGTTCAAGATGCATGGAAAACCTTGAGGAGCAAGGAAGCTGATGGAGACTTGGTGGTTGAGAGGGAGAGTAAATTAACTCTCAACATGTAGCACCAGAAGAAGTCTCAAACAATTGTGGAGGAGCGACAATTGGTGACGCAACTTCAGGAGGTTGTAGAGTAGACACAACTAGAGAAGCTGAGAGGAGAACGAATGGAGGCATCCACTCATGTAGAGACCTATAGTAGGGGGAAATTTTGAGCCAAGTGGGAAGAGGGATCACATGCATCCATACCTCCAGATCTAAGGTGGGGCGATGTGGAGTGATAGTCCCAAGAAGGCTAGAATAGGAGCAGGATCATTGAGGTACCCAACCTCTTTGATTAGACCTTGCTATGGGAGCCCTGAAGAGGAGTAGTAGGAATGGTTGAGTGGGTAGAGATAGATGCAGATGTAGCAGTAGAGAGAGCTAAAGTGGAGGAATCCCAAGATAGTGCAGAGCTAGCAAGCTACAACAATGCGAGAGGCACAAGAATGTTGCACCAGTGTAGGATGGCACAGAGAGCTGTGCAGTAGTGCGAGATGCATGGAGTGTTACAATAGCTCAAAGGTCACATAGGGAGCACTTTTTAGTGGCAGAGGGAGCTTTAGGATTAGAGGATGTTTCTAGCCCAACAGAGAGGTCAGTTGGGAGCTTTTTTGTTTCTAGAGTTTCTAGAGCAATAACACTTGGGAGAAGTGTTGCATGCAGAACATTCCAAAGGTTCAGGATTGGGTTCGAGTTAAATGCCTTTCTTGTTGAGAGGGAGTGTTGAAATAGCAACAAGAAATGCTAAACATAGAACTTCTAAAAATAGCGCTGCTATAAATAGTAGTTCAGGTACTAGTGTTGGACATAGCAATAGGGAATGAAAAATGGAAGTGCTAAAAATAACATTGTTATAAATAGAATTTCGAGATGGATTCCAATTTTAGTTAGTCCCTGAACTAAAATTGAGAAGTAAAATTTGAATTTTATCTTAGCAGCTGTTTGTAAAATAATTAATTAATTCATCTTGAGTTAATTAGTTAAGGAAACTCAAACATGAAGTCTATGTGGGGACATGCAACAATTTCTCCATTGATTGAGGAATTTATCCATCAGTTAAAGAGATAAGGATGAGTTGTAATATTGAGTTTCAATTAGTTGGCTCAGTTAACTGAGTCAAGTCCTGTTAGATTAATTCAAATAGTTTTTTGAATTAATTGTGAGTTCAATTAGTTAATGCTTTCATGCATGTAGTTTTTGCTCTCCAAATAACCGAATATTCTCTCGTAAATAACTCATGCATGTCAGTTCACTCAGAGACCCAGTTGAGATCAGAGGAGGGACAATGTGCTATCAGTTGGATGAACTATTTCCTATATAGGAAACTCATCCATGTATAATTAACTATCTCCTTCAGGTTTGTGAAGTTATTTATGATCCAAGTGAGCAGTGTGAGGTGGGAATTCAGACAAGTTGAAGCACTCGACCCCAGGAAAAACTGCGCAAGGAAATAGGAGGCTTGGAGGGCAGAGGAGAAGTTTTGGAGAAGCCTTTGACTATCTATGAGTAGTATTGTTTGATTGCAAAGAGAGAAGGATAGCTTGAGAGCTGATTCTTTTTGTAACTTGAACATATTTCCACTTGTATGATAATACAGAGATTGGGGTTTTAGGTTGAGGCTTTCCTCAGGTTATTTCTTCTGTGTTATGTGCGATTGATTTCTCATTCCTAGTTATATGTGTTGTCATTGATCTTGCTCATATTCGATTAAGCTTCCACAAGTTTGTTGTAGAAGTAGATCTTGTATTTTTCTTTAGTATATTGCATAATTTGTTGATCTACAGTGGGAATTTCTACAAAATCATGTAAACAAGAAGAATGTCAATGATCTAGTAAAACATAGTTTAATGAGCTAAATGTCTACTTCATGCATGAAGAAAAATTGCAGAATAAGATGGAATGATTTATGATATCTAATGTAAGACTAAAGATGGAAGAAATGATAACTAAATCCTACTCTTGCAAACTGATCAAATGCTGGCCTAAGTACAAAAAACCCTAAATTCCATGAGAAACTAGAATTTTGTCTTTTTGGGGCTACATAGGAGTTCTTTCCTCAAACCATGATCCCTAAAAGGAAGAGGTGAGGCCAAAACACCATTGAAAACTTTTTGATGTTCCTTTATCTCTTCTAAACTACTGCTACAGTAAAAAAAAAAAATAGAAGCGAACCAATAAGAAACTAATCAAATATACACTATTTGAAATGAAATAATCCTAAAGAAAATTCAGCCATTGAGCTATGAAATCAATCTAAGCATACAAATACAAGAAGAGGAGCCTTTGCTTCTAGGGTTGGGCCCTAACCCAAGAGATTCAGCCCTCTAAGTTGACTCAGTGCTAGATCAAGCAAATGCTCATTCTCATTATTAAAATAGAAAATTACATAGCAATGTCTTCCACAAGTCTTGAACTCGAAAATGACTAGTCTTTTTACAACAAAAATTAGAATCCTAATGAGGCTCTAGGCCTCTTTATTTATACAACTTAACTCCCCAATGGATCCCTTAAATCTAGGGAGTCTCAGCTCCCAAATGTGAGATAAAATAACTCTTTAACTGTCACTTGCTCAGCTGCCTTTTGATCTTCATGACTTTGCTGCTTGTACTTTGATCTAGTGTGATTGATGGAGGAATATTCAAATGAGGGGGGAGTAAATGAGGATTATTTACCTCCTACAATATCTCTTCCTTGTCTCATTTAAGTTTCATGCCTTAATCTAGCCAAAATGCCCTGATTTTCTCTCACAAACCCACATTCAATGTACATTAGTCAATTAGGAATAATATCTCACTTTGACACATCTCATTAAACAAAATATAATCAAAATATGTAATAAATTGTGAGAAGAGATGATTTGACTAAGCTAGGAGGTGAATTAAGGTCCATATAGTTACCCAATGATGAGGATGATAATCACCTCCCTACTGAAAGTGTTTCTCATCCTCTAAGCAACTCAATCAATATCCATGTCTTTCATAGCTCTACTGGCCTCCTTGACATCCCATGCTTCTACTATAGTTTCCCCTTATTTAGCATAGAATCATTCCTTCCTTTCTATCTCCTCCAACTACTTTCTTTCTTCCTCTTCCTTTATTCCTTCTAAAATCCCTAAGAGTAGTAGTGGACTAAGTCTCAATCCAATCCAATTGACTTTGAGTCTTTGGAGGGTTTTCTTTTACATGGGTGTTCTTTTCAGTGCTTCTCTCATTCTTCGAGGAGAATGGTACTCTCTAACTTTCAAACTGTATGGAAAATTATTCCATCTCCTTAGGAAAGATTTCATGCCATCATCCCCTAACAGCCTGAACATATCCTCAAAATGTGCAATTGATTTCTCTTGGGTAGCAAGATACCTAGGTGCAAGTCGAGGATTATTTGCAATTAAGTTATGTGTTCTGGTGACAACCATTGGATTTCACTGCTTAGCTCTTATCATGAGAGGCTATGTTTGTTCCCTTGCCATTATCTTCTTCATTTCTGCAACCCTTGCTTCCTCATGGTTCATCCATGATGTCAAAGCCATCAACTGTAAATCTTAGAGTTTTGCATTAGTGTCCCATACATTCAAATCTATCAAAGCTAAGTTATGTAGGTATAACTCAGACATCATAGCCATATCCTCTAATTTTATTTGATCACAAAGATCAATGAACTATCTATAATCCTGGAATGGCATAGTGTCTCTCTGTGATAGGGTCTTGATTTGAAATTGCAACCACTACTCCTTAAGGTATAATTCATAGGACATACCTAGCATCCTGCACTAGATTTCCTCTAAGGATAGACTGCCCATGGATGCCAATTAATTCTCTCTTTCTTACAGTTGTCCTTTCAACCATGCATTTTCTGCCTCCAACTGAGCTTTCAATATGGCTTCTCTATCCCTCATGCTACTCAGTTCTCTGCCCATGTCTTTGAGCTTTTCATCGATGTGACCTATGTCCTCCACTCCCTTGGACTTGGAAATCTACATCGACCTATGTGTTCTTGCTCTTTCTTTCTCAAGCTCAAAGAATAATGGGATGGAAAAGTTTTGTGGAATGACCCTACCCCCTTCAATAAACCTCTAGTAGGAGTGAAAGTTAGGTTGAGGACTGGGTTCCCTTAGCTCTGGATCCTCCTTCTTTGTTTCTTGATGCATACTCTCTTCTTTATCCAATTTTTGAGTTTCTTGTAGGTTTAGTAGAGTTTCCTATAGGATTTCCTTTGCTTCATGTAGGTCCTACTATGTATCCTCTAGGATTCCCTTTCCTTTGGATGAGGCAGATCTATTCACAGGCCTTCTCACATAAGTGATAGGAGACTTAGGGGAATCTTGTCCTCATGATCCTTCTCCTTAATTTTTCATAAGAGGGGCCATCTTCTCTTACTGTTTAGGTAAGTCTTCAATAACAATTGGAAACTTGGAGGGAGTTTGAGGTTTCCCATACCTTATTCTTGTACTTTTTATTGTCCTAAGGTATAATGGAGTTTGTCTCTATCTTTTGCCTTTTTGTTTGATAGGGGTACTAAGGTCAGTGAGGGTAGTTGTTTTCTCTTTCTAAGTGGGTTGTGGAGATACCCTCGGTGATTCCTCTTTACCTTCTACCTACTCTTTTTATCCCTCTAGTTCCTCACTTTGTTCATCAGTTTCCTCCTTGGAATCTTCTTTTATCTCTTCACCACTTTCCTTCTCTTTTTCTTCCTCTTCTTCCTCATCCATTTCCTCTTCATCCCTCTCTCTTTCTTCTTCCTCTTTTCCAATTTATTCTTCATCCTCCTCTGTTTCTTCTTCATATTTTTCACTATCATTGGGGCTCTTGTCATATTCAAGGTCTTTTATATCTCCTTCTATTTGCATGTCTCTGAAAGTTGCCCATGTGATAGGAATTCTAAGGTTTTGGAGGGAATCTTATATGATGAGTCTAATTAACTCATGATGGGCTAGTTGTTTGTGGTTTCCTTCCTATGCCTTGATGATCATATATGTCACTCATTGAAGAAGGAAGTAGGGTACGCTGAGTCTATGTTGAGGAGGTGTGTTTGCCCCAAACCTCAATTCTTGAAGAATTCTAAAGTGGTATCCATATACCACACTATAGCTAACTTCACATGAGTTATACATTATAAGGTGGTAGCTAATTTCATTTCAAGGATAGGGTAGGATTGCTCTCCTCATTCCATTTTTGTATTCCATGGCCTCCTCTCCTTCTGAAAACAATTTCTTGTTTACAGTTTGGTTATTTCCCTTATCCTCCTTTCTCCAAGGCACTCCTAAGGGAAGTGTCGTAATTCTTCCTATGAGTTTAGGGGTGAGTTCTATGAAGAGGCCTCTCACCACAACAGTGGCATGGGTACTAATCAGTGGAATGGGGGAGACAAAAAAAAATTTGCCTACTTCATCATCATGCCCCCTCAATTTCTCAAAGAAACACATCTAATTATACCTTGTGAATATCCTTAACATAGGAGGGTACTGATGAATCCCTACGGTGTTGATGGGATCCCTTATATTAAACCCCTATCATTTTATCTGATGGATGGAGGAGTGTAGATGTATTAAATAAAGTTTAATGAAGGAGGAAATTTAACTGAATTTTTTGTGTATACAATTCCCTTATACTACAATAAATTTAAACAAACTAGAAGATTGTTTTATGTTCCTTTCACTTGGAAAAATGTGGGGAAATGTACAGCCTACCTCCTTAACACCACTTGATGAAACCACCATTTGTTTTCCCCTTATGAAGCTTTTCACTGCCAATCTTGTAGACTCATTGATTGTATCCTGTAGGATCTCCTGTAGTATCTTGTAGGATTTCCTGTAGGATCCTATAGGTCGTCCTGTGTAGGAAGAAAACGAATTTTCCTTTCCTGTAGACTACTTCATGGTAGAGAGTGATTTTTCTAGTGTGATCCTCAAGAATGTGAATGGTTCTATGCATGTGGATCAATGTTTATTTACTCATATGGGTGATTTGATTGAGGTGGTGTGTTGGTAGCCGAGGTACGAATATCTATTTTTTGACCATTGGTCCCACTACCACATCATCATTCTCCTCACCTCATAATAATGTCCTACTTCGGGCATCTATAGCATAGTTACTTTCGACCTCATCCTTCTTTTCCTTGACTTGACTATTATTACGTGTGGAAGGACTAGTTTCTTTGTCCTTTTTGACTGAACAAAGGTGGCCATGTTAATTGGCCACCTTTCACTTATAAACCAAATCTTTCACAACTTTTACATCATTTGATCACATTATGCAAATGAGAGAGTGGAAGTGAGATACTTACTTGTGGTAATGATACCTTGATGCAGTTTGTTGAAGAAATGAAGTCTTTGATTTGTGTTGGCTACATTTTCTTTTCTCCCTTTTATTTTATTCTCCTTTGATGATTTTATTTGATGTGAAGGTACCTGGTGTTTATGATGATGATGTTGATCATGCTACTAGGCTCTGAAGGAGCTCCTTATAGCTTTGGATCTCCATTCTTGAAACTGATTACAATATGTGATTTTTGTTTTGTGGGATAGGCTGCTATAGGATTTCTTATAAGATGTCCTGTAGCTGCTTCTCGCTAAAAAAATTTAATCGTTTTCTACTAGTGGGACCTGAGGATGATTGGCATGGGTAGAGAAGGGGTCTAGGGATTTATGCATGAGGTAAACGTAACATTTAGGTGTTGTCCCCTTTCTCTCTATGTTCATCCTCTTTTCTCTATGTTTTGTTCTTGACAAGTGTAATTTTTTGAAAAATGACTTTTGTGACGAATTCAAGGGTGAACATGGTGGAGAGAGGTATGGTGATGAGATAGTGAAGTAGGATTATTTTTTTCTAACACGGGCGAGTCATTCCCTTACTCTAGGGTTACTTCTTTTAGGATTCCCAAGCCATTGTAAATCCTATAGGATCATCCTGTAGGTTTTCAAGGAATCCTAAAAGTTTACAGGGAATACTGTAGAAAACACAAAACCCTTGCAAACTATGGCAACTGAGTGGAAAATGGAAGAAATTATGGAATGATGAAGGATAATGAATGGAGAAATAAAACATGAGCTAGAAAGGTCCCTTCTTATTCTCCTTTATTGCTATGATCGTCCTGCAGTTGACTTGCGAACAATATTTTCATAATTTTTATTTTCTCCTTTTTCTATTATTTTTGTATTATCTTTTATTGAAAACAACCAGTCTGCCTCCAAGAGGTTTTCATCCGAGTTGCTTGCCTAGGTGTGTCAAGAGACGTTTTCACCCAGAGATCTTTTTATTTCTCGCTTCTTTTTTTTACACCATTGGGCCACCTAAAGAGGTTTTCAACTGAACAATGGGACTCATGCACCTCATGGAGATTTTCACTTGATTCTCCTTATATTTCTCTTGTTTTTCCCTTTTTCTTTTTCTTTTTCTCAATGGATTGATGAGGTAGGAGCTGAGACTTTCTCCACCACCATCATTAATTTGCTGATACCATCAATGAACTCTTACTTTGACAATGGCATCTTGTAAACATTTAATCTGTGCCCATTAACAAGTAAAGGAATGGCCTTTGCATCTATGGTTCTAATCTACACTGAACCATTATCATGAAATTTATCTATGACACAAGACCCTATCCATCTAGTCCTTAACTTACCCTTAAAGTCTTTATATCCAAAATCATATAAGAAAGCCCAATCACCTTCTTGAAATTGCTTGTCCTTGATGTTCTTGTCATGCTAGATATTCCTTTGAATTTGAGTTTCCTCTATGTGTAGGAGGGCCTACATTCTAAACTCATCTAACCCATTCAACTGGTGCAATCTCTCTTTTTGTGCACTACTGAGATCTAGATCTAGTTGGGATGTCATCCTCAATGTATTGTACCCAAATTCAATGGACAACAGGGCCTTTTTCCCATAGACCAACTCATAGGGTGTGAATCCAGTAGTGGTCTTCCAGGAGGTATTGTAGGCCAAGGTGGCCTCAACTAATCTATCTACCCAATATTTTCTACTATTGCTAACCACTTTTGTAATAATTCCTTCTAGCACTCTGTTGGTTACCTCCACTTGCCTATTAGCTTATGGGTGATAGGGAGTGGAGGTTCTATGCTTGACTTGTGCTAGATTAACAAGTCTTCAACCATGTTGGATGTAAACTAGTTGCCTTGATAAGTGACCAGTTCTCTAGGGTACCCAAACTTGTAAAAGACATTTTCCCTTAAGAACTCAGCCACCTTCTCTTTTGTTGTTTCCTTTATTTCCTTGGTTTCAGATGACTTAGTCAGATAGTAAGTGCACACAATAATGTACTGATTTTTCTTAGAAGGAGGGTCAATATGTCCAATGAAATCCATGCCCCACTTCTCAAATGGCTTGAATGTCACGAGGTTGCAGAGGCATTTCATCCCTTGGAGTAGGCTTTCCCATCCTTTGGCACCGACCACACTGACTAGTATACCTCCTCACATCCTGGTGAAGAGTGGGACAATAACAACCATCTTGTAGCACTTTGAATGTTGTCCTCTTGGCTACAAAGTGACCTCCATAAGGCCCATCATGACAAGTCAGAAGGATGTCAAATACTTCCTCCTTCCTGACACATCTTCTCAGAATTGGATTTGAGCCTAGTTTTAAGAGGTTTCCCCCAATCCAAGTGAATGGGGTGCTCTTCCTCACAATCTTACTTTTGTCTTTGGAGGACAAATTCAGTGGGAACTATGTAGATAACAAATAGTTTTCTATGTGAGAAATCCATTGAGAGAGAACTGAAATGGTGAATAAGTGTTCATTTCGTAACTGATCATCAACCATTCCTTCTTCACCTATAGGCAAATTTAATTTGGACAAAAATATGCAACAACATTTTCCTTACCAGGCTTATCAACAATAGTTAGATCAAATTGCTATAATAAAAGTAACCATCTAATAATTCAGGCATTCACATCAGGTTTATTCATTAAATATTTAATTGCAGCATGGTCAATATGTACAAATGTTTTGATATCCTATAATGTAATGCCTAAATTTTTTCAATGAATGCATAATAGGAAGGAGCTCCTCTTCGGTCACTATGTAGTTTAATTCGGCCTTTGAGAGATTCTTAAGATAAAGTAAATGGCATAAGGAAATTTTTCATCCATATGACCTATAGCTTCTCCTATGGCTTTGTGTGAGGCATCAGCTTGTATATGAAAAGGAAGAACACAATTTGGGCCTCGGAGAATCGGTGCAGTGGTAAACATGTCCTTTATGGTGTCGAGGGCCTCTTGACACGTTTTTGACCATACATACTCAGCGTCCTTGGAAAACAACCTGAATAAAGGTGAAGCTAACTTACTGAAGTCTTTTATGAACCTCCAATAGTATCCAGCTAAACCTAGAAAAATTATGACATCTCTCCGCTTTTGTGGATGTGGGATGCTTTGAATGATAACTATTTTGTTTGGGTCCACCTGGAGTCCTTGCTGGGATATTGAATGACCTAGCATAGTCCCTGTAGTCATTAATAAATTACATTTTTCAGGACTAAGGGACAGGTTCATTTCAATGAATTGGTTAAACACCTTACCTAAGTTGGACAGAGCCCCCTGGAAATCACACCCATAGGGTGTAAAATCATCCATATAAATCTCTACTACATCATGGACTATCTCGTAAAAAATACTCAAGACTGCTCTCTAGAAAGTGTCAGGAGCATTGCATATGCCAAAAGGAAGGACACTATAAGAGAAAATAACCCAAGCATAGGTGAAGATGGTTTTATCCTAGTCTTTCAAGCTGATATGGATTCGATTGTACCCATTGAATCCATCTAGGAAAGAGAAAAAAATTCCCCACCAGGCCATCTAGCACTTGGTCGTTGAAAGGTAGAGGGAAATGGTCCTTCTTTGTGGCATTGTTTAACTCTCTGAAATTGACACAAATCCTCTACTTACCATTTTTCTTTCAAACCAACACCAAACGAAAGAGCCACTCACTGTCTGAGATAGGGTAAATGAATCCTGCATCTAGTAGCTTTTGCAGTTCTTCTTTGACTATATCCTTGAGAGTTGGATTCATCCTCCTTTGGGATTGTCGGAATGGTTTGCAACCTTGTTTGATATAAATTTGGTGTGTACACACTGAGGGTGCACTCCCTTCATTTCTTTGTAACTCCAAGCAAAGGCATCCAAATGTTCCTTTAGCATGTAGCACAACTTTTCGTCTTGGTGAACAGAAAGAGATGGGTTGATTTCCAAAGTTTACTTAGGGCCAAATTCTAAGGTTTTGACATGGGTATGGTTGGAATCAGCTAATCATAGATCAATATAATGGTTGTTCTAGGTTTCCTTTACTACTTCTTTTAAGGAAAATTTACTGGGAGTTGGACTTTGGAGTATCTGTTCAATCAAATCTTCTTCATTTGGTTGTCCTCCTCCCATGGTTGTTTCTAAGGTATAGAGTTGCAGAGAATAAACTTCATCTTCTTCCTCCTCCTCCATCCATAAAGGTAAGTCATGCTCCAGAGATGATTTGGAAGGAAGGTATAGGACTAACTACTTGGACATATGTGCATTTTTCTATAGTCATATTTCCATCCCTATAGCTAATGTAGGCATTGGCAGTGGCTAACTAGGGCCTCCAAAGGATGAGAGGGTAACCAGTAAGCTTGGCCTTAGGCTGGAGAACTAGGAAATCTATAGGGTAATCCCAAGAGTTAATGGAGACCATCACATCCTCCACAATCCCCTCAGGGGTCACTATGGAGCAGTCGGTAAGTTGCAGGACTATTGTGGTCTTTCTAATGAACCTTGGAGGTTGATCTTGAGCATAGTGTCCTTGGTCACAACATTAATGGCAACCCCAATATCAATCAAAGTGTGTGGGACAATGGTTCCATTGATGTGCACATCTACTACAGGGCTTCCAGGGTCCAAATACTTTGGACAGATTACCTGCCCCAACATTAAGTCGAACAACTGTCCAATGACATTAATCATAGGGGCATCTCTTTTTTGCCTCACTGTATGCTTGAAGCACTTCCCCTTAATCAAATTGTTGTAAATAAGTACATATTTTATATCTTGGAGAAGTGGAATTTTAACACATAAAATTTTCAATTCTCCTAGAAGTTCAGTCTCTTATGGGGTAGTCTGGAGTGGTTGGGTTAATCTCTCAGGAAAGGGTTGGTGGATTTAATCTAGGCATGTTTTCCTCTCTTTCTTGCTTAACCTCCTTAGGTGGAGGTAGATGTTGGTTGTCTCGAAGTACTCTCCTAGATCTCAGGTTGATTTCCCGAATCTCCATAGCATAAGCATGATAGGAAATCTCTCCACTGTGTACTTGTTGTGCATGTCTATTGCTCATGTTTGGATTTGGTTGGGCAGACATCTTTGGTTTTTAGGTGGAGGAGCGTCTAAAAGATGTGGTTGCAAAAGTGGTGAAGGCAATACAGGTGGAGAATTGTTGTATGGGAGCCTCCAACCCTTGGGTGGTGCATTCCACTGAGTCTGTGGCAGAGCATATGTTTGAAATCACTGGCTGGCTGACTAGGAATGATATTGAGGTGCAAAGGAACAAGGAGGAGGTGTATACTAGGAAGGATGAGCAGCCCCCCCCAAGAGGGAATGGATGTAGTCTAGTTGGGGTTGTAATATGCATGGGATGACCCTTGCATGCCCTGTTGGTATGGCCGAGGCCCATGAGATCTGCTTTGATTTATGTAGAAGAGTTGTTCGGTCACCCCTTCAGCTCCTTGATATACAAATTTTAGTCTAGATAGAGAAGGGCACTTGTCTATGGAGTGGTTTTCTTCATAGATTTAGAATATTCCAATCTAATTCAATGGACATTCATTCCTAGGGTGCCTCCTTGTGCATCTAGGGTAAAACATGGCTAAGGCTCTGTCTGATTCCTCCCGTTTTCTCTTAATGTACATAGCATCCATATGTAGGGCAAGGGTTTGCAACATTTCACTCTTGAAATCCTCCAACATGTTTCCAATTTCACCCTTCATGGATGTATTGGAAGAGGATGGGATGACCATAGGTTGAATACCCCTACACTTTTTCCTAGCTTCCCTAGAATGTTTTATAACGACAATCTTAATATCCTCATAGGGTAACTCGTATATGTCCCCTCCTGATCACAAGTTTAGGGTATCCAAAAGATCTTCCCTTACCCCTCTAAGCAAAATTAGATTCAGTGACTCAGGGCCAAGTTTACACCTCGCGCTTTTGTAGCTACGCTGAAATATTTCATCATAATCCTCTAGGGATTCATCATGCCCTAAGGTGTATTATAGATCCATTTGGGCACATCAAATCCCAACATTTAGATTATTTTTTTAGGCCTCATCAAACCCTAAATTTAATTGTTTCATGGCCTAAACAGGTAAACCCTTTGAATGCCTCATTTCCAAAGAGTTTCATGACTTGAAGACATCCAAAAATTGCCTCTAGAGGGACCAGCGTAGGCAAGCACTTATGAAGGTGCACTGCAGAGTAGTTGAGTCCACTGCCAGGGTGCTCTGCAGAGCATTTAAGCTTCCTTTCACTTGTGTTGGGTGAGAATGAGTGAAATTCACATAGGGTTTGGGGAATATTCTTATCTTTTGGAGTCATCTAAAAGTTTCCCTATCTTATCAACTTCTATGAGCTCCAAAATGGATGAGGAATGAGTTAAGGAGCATCCTATCCTCTCATCCCATCCTCCATGGAACTAATTCTATGTATGGAAGGCCATTCAATGTCACCATTAATGACAAAACCTCCTTCATCCTCCTATAAATTGAGCACTAATCTAAGTGATCAGGGGTTGGATGGATTATGTTGAATTCTAAGGAGATAATGCTGCTATGAGACTTGACTTTGGAGAAAATGATGTGATGCCACAATCTTGTCTTACTTTTGATGTGATGTGAATGGGATCCAAGATGAAGGAATGACTTTGAATTAGACACAGATGGTTGTAATTCCTCCTTCTATCTAATAAAGTGTTTGAATCTTTTTCCATATGATGTGTTGATTTGTAGTGCTTTTATGTATGAATTGCTTCTCATTCCTTTCATTCATATTCAATGGATCATATGCTTTGATTAGTTTTTGTCTTCTATTGTGTTAACAGGGTACTTTTCATGTAGGTTAAGTACAGGAAGGAGTGACAGAATCGATACAAGGGAGATGAGAGGAAAGTAGAACTACAGGTAGGCCTTCTATCCTCTCTTCTTGTCTATTTCTTATAGGGAAAGTCTAAAACACTTTAAACTGTTGTTCTAGGCACAACTACATGTATAATGAATTAGTATTTATTCTTAGATGCTAAATTCTCCAAAACAACTTGCTGACTCCACTAGGAAGAATCCTCTTTCCTAGTAGCTTATCCACCTCCTAAGATATCCTTGTAGACTTTTTTTGTGTTCATTAAATCTATTTCATCTCTTTAGCATTGAATTTTGGTAAAAAATTGAGGTTAGATGACTCTTGAGTGGCCTCTCAAGAATCAATGTAGGCTTGGTCAGGGGGCAATGCTCTGTAGAGCACCCTCGAGTGAGAGACAATGCTCTGCAGTGTAGTTAGGCCCTCTTTGACCTCTGCTGATCAACTGTAGGTCAATTTCCCACCTTTGGAAAGTGTTTTTGCCAATTTTTCTCTACTTGTTTTGTTATTGATTGATCAATGAATGTCATGTCTCAGAGAAATTTTTTTTATCTCCTTTGCTAGCCCTACCTTGATTTGATTGTTAATGTTTCTTTAATATTTTTTTTGTCATTATCAGTTTATAGTCAAAGTTACAATATAGTTGATTAACCTTCATTTGAAAGAAAGTGTAGTAAAGTCCTCTCTTCCTTCGAATTAGAACTGTCATAAAAGTCTTCATTCTTATGAAACATTGATTGATTGTATGTGCATGTTTCCTTTTTGTTCATCATAACATTAAGGATTTTGAAAAGAAAACTTGCATTGTTCATATTGTAGTTTGTGAATTCCTAAAAGGAATAGCTAGGGAAATTGCATTAGATGTGATCTTTGCTCTTTGTCAAAAATATGAATGCTCTATCCCTACTAGCTAAGGATTTTCATTATTAAATTGAATGGAAAGAATGCTTATAATATTAGTTGCATTTACAAATTACAAACATACGTCACATGGTGAACCTTGAAAGGAAAATTCTAAAGAATATCAACTTAAAATTTATCTGAATTTACCTAATGGAGCATTGTCACCTAACGAAAAGCATTTAGTGGTTCTAGGCTAGAGACGTGTTCTGGCATCATAAAACAAAGCATTTGTTGCTAACTTGTATGCAATACATCCCGAGTGTGATACCTCATTCCATGTACATGAGTATATCATAGATTGTCCACGTACCTTTGGGTATATGGGGTGGTGTTACAATACATAAAGTATATGGGAATGCTCTCACTGTGTGGTTTTTCATTAGACAACACTTATATGGATTGGGCCTCCACGTACTTTCGGGTATATATGAGAGGAAAACACTAAGTTGCTATCCATCCTTAGGTAACCGAGTCAGCCACCTTGTACACTGTGATACATCGAACACAACATTCGGGGAGATTGCATGCATGTACTTCTCGGTTCATTGGGAGGTATTCTGCAATTCACAGTTGCTTGGTAAACCTTTTACCTAGATTATCCCTCTTTTGTTTTTGTTATGTTACTTTGATTAAAATAAATTAATTGACCACTTATAACATTCTTCACACTCATTCTTTAGTTGATCTTAGGTTGAAACATATGGTGACAAATCCGGAGTCCACCGATCAAGGTATTCCTTTTGATGGGAATCCTAGTCCTTTTCCTGCTTTCCAAAATATTGGTGCTCCTTATATGGCTACATTGTCCCTTCCGGGATTTACCTTTGGCTTGCTAGTATGGTTGTTTTCAACCTCCTTGGTTCAAAATGTTGTGATTTCTTCGCAATCGAGTACTCCTCCAACTAGACAAAATCAACCTCCAATTGATCCTAAAGTTGACCCTTTTCCTTTTTCCTCAGTTGTTTCTTCCTCCCCTTCTTCCTCTTCACCTAGTGAAAGTATTGGTACTAGTAACCAGGTGGCTAAGAAGAAGAAGAAGAAGAAGAAAATTCAGCAGAGAGGCAGCCAAGAAACTGTTGCCTTGAATGCAACATCTAATGAGAAAACATACATCAAGCCTCATAAAGTTCGATATCCATGCAAACTTTGTGCGGGAGACTATATTCTTCGAAATTGTCTTGATATTTCTCAGATATTAGAAGAATGGTCATCTCGTTCACATCATCCTGTGCCATCAACTTCTAGAGATCAAGCTGGTGACACACCATCAACTAGTGGTACTGAAGTTCATGGAAAAAAGGGTAAAGTTAAGTTTCCCTGTATATTATGTGAAGGGAATCACCCCATTCACCTTTGTCCCTATTTGGATGAAGCCAAAAAAGTGTTGGATAACTGTCCTACTTCATTGCAACAACTTCTATCTAGTTACAGGTGACTCTCCCTTAATCTTTCACTAGTTGATGAACTGTCTCATGAAAATCAACTATCGGTCAAACCCATTCTCTCTGAAAGTGAATCCAATGAATCTATACCCGACCCAAATCAATAGGTTGAGGTAACAGTTGACCCGATTTCACCTTTAGTAAATCCTACTTTTCCCGAAGAGAGTGAATATGATACCACCCAAGTTCTTTTTGTTTCTTCAGATTCCAATGAGATTCAAGGCAATCCTCTTATTCCATCAAGGCAGGAGGAAAATCCTCCTGCTCTCGTAACTCAAGGGGTTAATTCTCCCATTCTTACGGCACCCCCTCCAAGTAGTCTAGTCACTTCCTTTGATTGGAATTGACTGGCAGGATTCTGCCTTCCTTCTTATGTGCCTTTACAGATCATAGTACAAGTTTGTAATATGATTGTATCTAGAACTATTATAGATGAAGGTGCATTAGTGAGTATCCTTTCCTCAACTGCTTGGCAAGCGCTCGGTTCACCACCACTTGAGCCAGTTACACAGAATCTATTGGCTTTTAACAGAGGAACAAGTCAACCATTAGGGATCCTCCCTCATTTGCCTATTACTTTGGGAGGAAAAATCATTTATCTGAATGTGATGATAGTCCCAAGCCCTTTATATTACAATTTACATCTAGGGTGCAACTATGTTTACGACATGGGAGCTATGGTTTCAACACTCTTTCAAGTGATGTGTTTCCTGCATGAAGGAAAAATTGTCACCATTGACCAGCTTTCATTTCCCAGTCCAAATATGGCTTCCAGTCAACCAAATTCCCTAAATGATCCTTTTGTACCAATGGTATCATCCCCACCACATGTTAATTATGTGGAAACCTGTTCCATACCTACATCAACTGACAATCAATTCAATGATGTTGTACATCATGTATTATGGGTAGTGGAACCAAATCTCTCCTTCATGACTTCTTATGAGTTGTGATCCAAGGATGTGAGGATAGTTCTTTTACTGTGTCAACCTTGTTAAAAAATGAAACAAGTAGGAGGACAGTTCCTTGTCTTGTGTCAACCTTGTTAAAAAATGAAACAAGGAGTATGAGGATAATTCCTGGTCTTGTGTCAACCTCATTAAAAAATGAAACCAAGGATATGAGGATAGTTCTTTGTCTTGTGTCAACCTCGTTAAAAAATGAAACAAGGAATATGAGGATAGTTCTTGGTATTGTGTCAAAATCGATAAAAAATGAAACCAAGAATATGAGAATAGTTCTTTGTCTTGTGTCAACCTCGTTAAAAAATGAAACAAGGAATATGAGGATAGTTCCTAGTCTTGTGTTAACCTCGCTAAAAAATGAAACCAA
Source organism: Pinus taeda (assembly GCA_000404065.3). Classification (NCBI taxonomy): domain Eukaryota; kingdom Viridiplantae; phylum Streptophyta; class Pinopsida; order Pinales; family Pinaceae; genus Pinus; species Pinus taeda. The sequence goes on from APFE031114156.1 coordinate 203,624, forward strand.
GGATATGAGGATAGTTCTTTGTCTTGTGTCAACCTTATTAAAAAATGAAACAAGGAATATGAGGATGGTTCTTTTACTGTGTCAAAATCATTAAAAAATGAAACAACTCCTATGAGGATAGTTTCTTGTCTTGTGTCAACCTTGTTAAAAAATGAAACAAAGGGTATTAGCGTAGTTCATTATCCTGTTTCAAGCTCATTAAAAAATGAAACAAGGTCCCCTGGAGAAAACTTCCAATTTGAGTCTTCGATTAGATCTCGTAAAATCCCAGTTAAGTCTTTCACTTGATCTCGTACATGAACCATCATTTCATCCACCTGATAGCCACAAGTAGTCTACTTAGGTGAATGTAATGAAGCTTGAGGGGTATGCACCTAGTCGTAAAGTTAAGTTTCCCTATAGGTTATGTGAAGGGAATCACCCCATTCACCTTTGTCCCTATCTAGATGAAGCTAAAACGGTTTTGGATAACTATCCTACTTCACTGTAGCAACTTCCATCTGGTTACAAGAAACTCTCCCTTTCATCATGTTGGGGGCTTGTAAACTAGTTCCAAGCATAGTTTCTCATTTCAAGCTTGTGTAAACATGAAACTGAATCCAAGCATAGTTCCCTATGGTTCAAGCTTGTGTAAAAATGAACCCATTTCATTTTTAACCCTCGTGATTGTCATTTTATTAGCCTCTTTTGTCAGATAAGCCTTGTTTGTTTTCATCCCATCACCACCATCCCTTTGGCCGATCATATGATTTCACCTGGTTGTTTTACCCATTTTAGGAATAGTTGCAATGAGTGGTCTTAGTAGCCAGCCTCTTCACATAAATCAACATGTTTTGGGAAGTTCCAACATCACCGGGACAAGTTGCTACCCTAGACACCAGTCATTCATCAAAGTGGAGTCCTCTTTAAGCTCTTGTCAGACTCTAAATATGAAAAGATTGTCGAGCGCTTGTCCCTTCCAGCTCGTTAACGGATTGGAAAAGATATCTCTCTTGTATTATTTTACAGTTTTTCAGACTTGAGATATTAATTTATGAAAAAGAACTTGTGGATTTTTCTTTCTGTCCCTTTTTAGATTCTCTAAACATGAAAAGGACTGAGTTATGTTTGTCGCTAAACTCGATAAAACCATCACATAGCAAAAAACTTGTCCATCTAGACAAGACCGAGTTTCACCTTTCCTAGACTCATTAAAACATCAAATAGTGGTGCATTCACCCAAAGGGTGAAATTACACAACAAGCATATGTTATCCTACTCAAGCTTGATAAAAATAAAGAGGTACTGGTCAGCAATAACTAGGGAAAACGGAAAAAGGATAAAATCACTTTATGGTAGCAGGTCAGTCTTCAACATGACACTTTCACTCCATCACTGTGAATATCTGGTTTGGGTTATTAGCTTGATGGTTATCACACCGTTGGTCTATCATATCATCCATTGCTTTGTTTTGGGTCAATGCTACCAATTCACTTTAGTGTCACCAACATGTTTAAGAGAAGTCATTCAGTCAAAATCCATCTTTTGCAATACCATAAACCTTCATTTTCATGATCGCCATTCCTAAACATTGTGTTGTCAGTTAAATTCCATCTCTAAAATAACTACACTTGTTTCATGTTGTTGATGTGGGATACATCAAGGCCCTCCTGTGTTAAGTCACTTCTTGTCGACATCAACTCATTTTCCAAGATGACTTAGAAACACCCATTTAGTACCTTCAGGCTTGCATGCATAAATGGCAGGTTTCTCGCTTTCAGGGACAGGCATACATCAATGACCTTCAACCAAAAGACTTTGTATGGTGTTCGACATCAAATCATCCATTCACACCATGCAAAATGTACTGCAGTACCTTGAGGACCATTATTATTATTGGTGATTTCTCTCGCATCTATTAACAACTAACATCATCGGCTGGTAATCAGATGGTGTCTTCCCATGTTCGACTTTAGATAATATATTCACATGGTTAGACTCGTACTTGAGCGAATGGTTGAATGAGATTGAAGACCCCAGATCTAGTTTCATCCATCAGGGCTGCGATATCAGGAGTATTGAATCATATGTACAATGGCTTTAGATTGATAGTCATTCTCATCATGGGTCTATATCTATAGACGACTGTTTATGTACATGTAATGGAAGCTTATAAGCTAAGCATGGTTATGCCTTCCCTCAACAATTCATGTAAAATCAAATATCATGATATATGTATTGTAATTGATGCATGTCACCTTCCACTTCGATACCTCCTCATCACATCATAAAGCATTTCATTTGACATTGGCATTTTTCTGACTTCAAGCTTTAGGGGGCAACTGTTACAAATCCATTTGGGCACATCAAATCCCAACATTCAAATCAGTGTTTTAGGGCTCATCAAACCCAAAATTCAATTTTTTCATGCCCTAAAAAAGTTGACCCTTTGAATGCCTCCTTCCCTGTCAGTTTCATGACTTGAAGACATCCAAAAATTGGCTCTAGAGGGACCAGCGTAGGTAAGCCATTATGAAGGTTCACTACAAAGTAGTTGAGTCCACTACCAAGGTGCTTTGTACAGCACTTAGGCTTCCTTTCACTTGTGTTGGGCAAGAATGAGCAAAATTCACCTAGGGTTTTGGGAATATTCTTACCTTTTGGAGTCATCTAGAATTTTCCCTGTCTTATCAACTCCTATGAGCTCTAAAATGGATGAGGAATGAGTTAAGGAGCATCCTATCCTCTCATCCCTTCCTCCATGGAACTAATTCTAAGTATGGAAGGCCATTCAATGTCACCATTAATGACAAAACCTCCTTCATCCTCCTATAAATTGACCACTCATCTAAGTGATCAGGGGTTGGCTGGATTATGTTGAATTGTAAGGAGATAATGCTACTATCATACTTGACTTTCGAGAAAATGATGTGATGCCACAAGCTTGTCTTGCTTTTGATGTGATGTGGATGGGATCCAAGCTGAAGGAATGACTTTGAATCAGACACTGATGGTTATAATTCCTTCTTCTATCTAATAAAGTGTTTGAACCTTTTTCCATATGATGTGTTCTTTCGTAAGGCTTATATGTATGAATTTCTTCTCATTCCTTTCATTTATATTCAATGGATCGTATGCTTTGATCGGTTTTCGTCTTTTGTTGTGTTGACAGGGTACTTTTCAAGTAGGATAAGTATGGGAAGGAGAAATGGAATCAATACAAGGGAGACGAGAGGAAAGCATAACTATAGGTAGGCCTTCTATCCTCTCTTCTTGTCTATTGCTTATAGGGAAAGTCTAAAACACTTTAAACTATTGTTCTAGGCACAGTTACTTGTCTAGTAAATTAGTATTTATCCATAGATGCTAAATTCTCCAAAACAAGGTCATCTTGAAAATTTACTCTTTATTGCCTTTAGACCTACAGTAGTCTCGATACTTGTTGTTTAAGGCTTGCTTCATATGAGCCCAATTGTGATGCTATCCCAGGTAAACCCATGAACCAGTGCAAAACTGCATCCTTGAGAGTGGATGGGAATAGTTTCAACTTCTACTCATCATTGATGTAGTCATAGGTTCTACATATGATAGCAAACTCAAAGAAGAAAGTGCCTGGATCTTATGAGGCTAGTCCATGGAAATGAGGAAGGGTAGAGGGGCTTATATTCTTCATCTTAGTATCCCCATTGGTTTCCCTAATGGGGAAGGCACCCTCAACTCCTTCTCTATTTCCTCTATCATTTCTATTTTTAGTCATTCGGTTAGTAGGAATGGGTTCTTCTTCTTCTTCTTCTTCTCCCCCTATAGGCTCTTCAAATATCTTTGGTTTCTAACCTAAGGGTTCCTCCGATTTACAACCAATGAAGAAGAGGGAAGGTTGGATATTTGAAGTGGTGGGGGTATTTGGAAAAAATTTCCCTAATTTATCCCTATTCCTATAAGGCATGAAATAAGTGTTTTTGTTTTTTTTTGTGTTTTTTTTCAAACTTTGAAAATAATTGCATAATTGAAATTGCAGTCTGAGTGAAAACTAACTCACTAAATGAAAACTAACTCCTGGAATGAAATATTACTTGTAGAATGGAAAGGAAAGAAAAGAATGTAGAATGGAAAAGAAAGCAAACTAAATTACTCTTGCAGAAATGAAACTAATAGTAGGATATCAGAAACAATAAATGGAAGAAAGAAAGAATTAATCATGTATTACTCAGACACCTCCCCGACAATGTTGGGTGCTAGAATTACACTTAAAGAAACTCCTCAACACATAATTGTCAACGCAGGGGTTTTGTAAATTTAGAGACGAAGCACAGGAAATGCCAGAAGTGGTATGAAATTTTCCTATTCAGCAATGTAAACTTTGAAACGGGAACTATAAACTCGAAATGGGAACTCTGGCCAAAAAAACCAAAAAAAAACATCAAAAACAGTGCTAAAAATGAAAAGTGTGTATACTGGGACGATGTTTTTATTTTTTAGGCGTCAATTTTGAACATGTTTTAAAAATGGCAGTGACTACGAAATTTACTATGAAATTTTCATGCAAAATATAGCTTCAAAATGAAAGTGATGATACTGGAACAATG
>APFE031114156.1:224709-263980 GCA_000404065.3 Pinus taeda
GGCCCTCCACCCTGCCCGACAGGTGACCGAGCGATTCCGGGGAATCGCCCGGCCGCCAATCAGGCATGGTAGAGGGCCACCGGGGTGGCCAGGCATGCCTGCTAGCCACCCCCGTGGCCCTCCACCTTGCCCAACTAGTGGTCGGGTGATTTCGAGAATCGTCCGGCCACCGGTCGGGCAGGGTGGAGGGCCGCGGGGGTGGCCAGGTGCGGCAGCTGGCCACCCTTGTGGCCCTCCCCCCACCTAACCGGCGGTCGGTCGATTCCCTCGGCAACGCCACCTCTGCAGCCCTCTGCCCCGCCCAACCGGTGACTGGTCGATTCCGGGAATCGTCTGATTATGACCATGGCTTGCTACGGCTAATGATTATATCGGATGTCATTATGGTGACATGTATATTTCACATGGAGATTCCAAGAAGAAGGTCACCTTGTATCCACCTGCTAGATCCATTCAGGAGCTCTGTGACACTTTATGGTTAGACTACAGTAGTGATGAGGAGGCTCAGTCTGTTTCCTTGATACATCAAAATGATGAGTTCTCACAGGAGGGTGAGATTCAAGACTTCCTGAACAATCTAGACACCATGCAAAATTTTGCATCATTGAGTGAGATTTTTAGGAAAGATATGACTCTCTACCTCCCTTGCCACCATATCTAGTGACACCTCTATTTACTCTTGAGTCTGATACCACTTTGGTTGAGATTAGTCTAGGTAGATCCTTTCATATCAGTTCATACTTGGATTCTTCCCAACAAGAGCAGCTTGTGAATTTGTCATGGAATCATCTTGATGCCTTTCCATGGGGATATGAAGGTATGAAAGGCATCCTTCATAAAAATTGTACCCACCATATCTATATTCAGGATGGATCCCAACCTTTTCAACAACTCCAAAGGTCTATTAACCCAACTCTAAGAGATGTTGTAAAGGAAGAATTACAAAAACTCTTAGATGTTGGTTTTATCTATCCTATTTGTGACAGCTAGTGGGTATCTTCATTGGTCTTAGTCCTGAAAAAATATGGGGGATGGTGCATTTGTATTGATTATAGAGAGTTGAACAAAGTCACTCTTAAATATTATTTCCCTCTTCCTTTCATCGATCAGGTACTTGATACCCTTGCTGGTAAGAAGTAATTTTCTTTTCTTTTGTGTAACTAGATATAGATTGCACCTGAGGATTAAGGAAAAACCACTTTTACATGTCTATGGGGTAAATTTTCTTAGAGAGTGCTTCCCTTTGGGATATGTAATGCCCTGACTACCTTTGAAAGGGTGGTCTTGGCAATTTTTGTTGACCTTGAGTGTGTGGAAATATATATGGATGACTTTTCTGTGTTTGGTGATTCATTTCAAGAAGTCCTCAAGAATCTAGAAAAAGTGCTTCTTCACTGCCAAGAATATCATCTCACCATTAGTGATAAAAAAGGTAGATTAATGTGCAAGGAAGGGTGGTTCATGGCCATTTTATTTTTGACAAAGGTATCTAGGTGGATCCTGCAAAAATAGAAATTATTTTGAGTCTTCCTATACCCAAAACTCAAAGGGAAGTGAGAGGTTTTCTAGGACATGCGAGCTACTATAGGACATTCATTGAGAATTTCTAAAGGATAGCTACCACCCTTTTCGACTGTTGGCTAAAGATAGTGAGTTTTCTTGGTCTACATATTGCCAGCGGCCCTTTGATACATTGAAGGAAAAACTAATCCAGGCACTAGTTTTGAGAGGACCAAACTGGTCCCTACCATTTCATATTTCCTCTGATGCATCAGATACTACTATTGGTGCAGCTTTATGACAAGAAAAGGACAAATAACCATATGCTATTTATTTCATTAGTAAAAACTTGTCACGCGCTTAACTAAATTATACGGTTACTAAGAAAGAGTTTTTAATCTGTAATTTTTTCCATTAATAAATTCAGAGATGATATTACAGGATATGAAGTCTTTATGCATGTTGACCATCCCACAATAAGATATTTGGTGAATAAACCATTAACTAGCAGTATATTGACTAGGTGGTTATTACTATTATAGGAATTTATTATTACCATTATTGATATACTAGGAAAATATAATGTAGCAACAGATTATCTTTCAAGATTAAATAATCTTGGTGAAGCAATTCCTGTTGACGATGATTTTTTCCTGATGAACATCTTTTTGCTGTGTCAACAAAACTCCCATGGTTTGCTGACATAGCTAACTATTTAGTCACTGGAAAATTATCACCTCACTTATATGCTAGTGAAAAGTGAAATATCACATAGAAAAGTGCTGCATATTCCTAAATTTTGGGAGAACTCTTTTACACCAAAGTAGATCTCATTATCCGTAGATTGTAAGAGAGGAAGGAGTGTTTGATATTTTAAAATATTCGCATGACGAAACTTGTGGGGGTCACTTCACTGATAAGCAAACTGCATACAAAGTGTTACAAGCTAGCTATTTTTGGCCCTCCTTGTATAAGGATGTCAAACAATATGTCATGTGATGTGACAGCTGTCAGCGAATTGGACAACATAATCAAACCTATGAAATGCCTTTATGTCCTCAGGTTACGATTGAGCCTTTTGAAAAATGGGCCATTGATTGTGTAGGACCGATAAATCAAACATCATTAAATAAAAATAATATTTGAGTTTATACAGATTTCGTTACAAAATGGGTAGAAGCTAAATCTGTTTCTTTTCCTACTGAAAGAGTTGTTGTTGATTTTATTTTTACTAAAATCTTTACTAGATTTAGTGCGCCTAGAGAAATTTCTTTTGAAAATGGACTGGAGTTTATTCTTATTCTGGTACAGGGTGTAATGTAGCAGTACAAAATACGGCATGGGAAATCTACACTGTATCACCCTTAATAAAATGGTCAGGTGGAGTCCATAAACAAGGTGATTGATTCCATCCTCACAAAGACAATAAATATTCACAAAAATGATTGGGTTGTAAATTATCAGAAGCATTGTGGGCTTACCAAACCACTAGGAGAGACAACATAGGATGCACACCATATGATCTAGTGTATGGGAAACAAGTCCTCTTGCCAATAAAGCAAGTTGTTCTTGGTAGTATTTGTTATACATATCATTATATTAAATTTTTCTTATTTTATCTATGCAGTCACAAAGTTTACATGAAAATTCAGGAACAAATGGTTAGATTGTTGAATGAAGAGATAGTTGGGATGATGTTGTACGCAACTATCCAGATTCAAGTTCTACATCAACATTAAAAGATTTTTATCTTGCATTTAAAAAGGTATCTTGATTTATACATTCAGTTTTATTCATCTGTATACTATTTTTAATTTAAAACTTACACATATATTTGTTTATTTGATAAAAGATGAGGAAGGAAGATAATGGAGAACCAGACAGTTTCAAGACTTTTATTGAAAAAAAAAAAGATCGAAAGACTGAGGAAGCAACGTAATAAGAATGTTGAACTTGATCCAAATCTTAATCATTTCATTTGGAATGGGCTAGACACTATTCAATATCAAGTAATACAAGGCGACTGTGAAGACATTGCTAAACTCATACCAAAAAGGGATTATCCCCTAGTTAATGCAGATATTCCCCATGGTTTCAATATTCCAAACATTTGCTATGATAGTGACCCTTATACTTATCAAGATTTTAATAAAGTGGTTGCGGGATTTGTAGAAGTAATGTCATCACCATTATGGAGATTTGTGACATTTCATTCAGACACACAATTGGCAATGATATTGTCAAGCTTCAAGGGGAAAACAAATTCAAGGATGCAGCTTACATGGTAAGACATTTAAAAGGTATATTTGATTAATGTTGAAAAATTCATTTATGTACAAGTTAACTAAACTTTTACTATTTCATGTTATAGGCAAAAGTCAAATCTTCTTAACAATGAAGAACGACAATTTATAAATGACCGTGAGTTCATTCATATTGATAGTTGGGCAAAAGATGATAGCCATATGTCTATGATTTTTAATCGGGTGGACGGAAAGAGTCATAGCCAAATACTGACTATGATGCTGTTGTGAGAAAACTAACATATGAAGACAAGGAAACAAGGGAAGATAGTACATTTATTAAAAACCAACAATTATTGATTAACTATCTTATAGACTTACGTTCAATGAGGAGATTGGTCTGGATTTATTTCTGGCTCAGGTTAAGTTTTGTTTATATGGATTGAATTTCAATATGTTCTTTTTTTAATTAATATGTCATTGTATTAATTTACTTCATTATTTTTTTTGTGCTTGATAATTAGGTACGACACTAGCATGCTGCCTTCAAAAAGGAAGAAATTGCATTACAATTGAGAAAGATCCATCACAATGCAATTCCATTCAACAAAGAATTAATGGTCTTCAATTTCTTCCAGATGCAATGCAAGAAATTGGGTTGAAGAAAGGGGACTTTAGTGAATCACGTGTTGCAAAAAAGGCAAAGGAACCCCAACCACCATTACATGGAATATTTGGAAAGACATACATTGGAGATTCGCAGACATCAAAGGCCCATTAGAAGAGGAAAATAAGCAAAAGGAAGCAGAAAATATTGTGGAAGAAGACAATGATGAAACTCTAGAGGACAAAGAGTTTGGATTGTGTGACATTGTTGATTAAATTTAAGTTATACTTGGAAATCAAGCTTTGCAATATTTTGACTCTGACATTTTATGAAAAGAGTAATCAATCAATTAAAGTTGTTATGTGTTCAATATTTGTAATTTGTGATTTTCGCATTGATTTTTAAGCTAATTATTATTTTTTTTTTTTAAAGGGATTATTATTATTTTTTTGACATGAAATTCAAAAAAAAAACTATTATTTAACCATTTTTAGTTAAAATTTTTGTATAAAAATTGTGATTTTGACATGTCAATTATGAATTTTTTATCAAAAGGTGTATTTTTTGTTTATTTTTAGTTAAAAAATGTTATTTTTTGTGCCTTGTTAAAAATATTGTTTTTTAGAAACAATTATTTCATGTGGATTGAAAAATTAATTAATGATGTATAAATATGTAGATTATCTAAAATTCAAACTATCAACTTTCTAACTTAAAAAAGCAAAACAATAAAAACCCCACTACAAAAAAAATAAAATTAAAATAGAAAACAAGAAAATATGAAGAAAACGACCACTTCAAAAACTATCAAATTTAGAAAATAATTATTTACATTTCATACACTAGAAAATTTAAAGTCAAAAAATAGTTCTTTTAAAAAAAGGGTGTGATGCAGAATACTCACTTTTTTAAATAAGCATAAAAATCACTACCATTCTAAAACGTAATGTACATGAAAAAAATTAAAGTTCCAAAAACTATGCTCTAAAAAAAACATGTGTGTTCTGCATCACCCCTTTTCAAAATCAGGTCATTTTTTTGCTATCTCTACGAAACGTGTAATAGTATCAGTTCCCATTTCAAAGTTTACATTGTTATTCCTAATCATACTTCTTGAATGAAATGTTCCAAAATCAGATAGAAAACAATTTTAAAGACAATTGACACAAAAGAAATTCTAGTGCTGGAATGTAAGAAAATAATTTTTGAGGAAATCAAGTAAAGGATCTTTCACACAACTAGAAGCAATCTTAAATGTTGAAATAAAATAATATGTTTATCTTCAGTATAAATAGCTAACAATTTAATAAGTGGTCCCTTGCAAGATCATTTTCCCAATTGATCTTCATTCTACACCAAGCAACATGTTCTTGTACTATTGCACTCTTCTTGCACTAGTGCAAAGTACAATACTTTATGTGAAAAAATTATATTTTACCTTCTTTACTGAAGACTTATGTCTTTATGGAGATGCTCTAAGCCTCAAGGCTTAGAGAACATTGCTCCTATTACAAGAGACCAACTCTTGGACCAAGACAGAGCTTCCTTCACCAAAGTTTCGAATTTACTTTCGAAAGAATTAAAAGACGCGCTGAAAAGAATTGCAATTGCAAGCTAGATTCTGAGAAAAATTACACATGAAAAGGAATGCTTTAATTAATTGAAATTTGCAATGAAAGTAAATTTCATAAAGTAAAAACAATTTGAAATAATCAAGCAACACTCAAAGTGATTTTCATGCACCAACTGTCATTTGGCAATTCCCTTATAACATTTATGTTCCTTGTTCTTAAGTCATAAATTGCAACTATAAAGTAAAGTGTTTGGAATAACGTTCTTTAATAATTCATGTAAAGATACTTCAAAAGTATAATTCTTAACATTGAGAATGATGAATTGACAATATGTTTGCTTTCAGGAATAAATGAAATTATAAGGACGAAATCAACATAACACTTGTTGTAAAGTAAAACCAGAGTGCATGAAACTACATGCAATGGTACAGGAAGAATCTTCTTGCATGACCCGAGCAGAAGCAAACTAAGGGAAAAAATACATGAACAGAATTGTAGGAAGGAAAGTGTAAGAAAGTAATTTAGAGGAAAGAAGTTTCAAGAAAGCGATAAACTTAATTAAACTTCCAAACTACAGATCTGTTCATGCTTGACTATAAAATGAATTAATCTCAGAACTCTGAAATAAAAATAAGAGCAATCAAATCCATGCAAGTGAAAATGAATAAATGTTCACACAGAATTTTTAAATGGCGAAAGCACTAGGGTAAACAAACTGGGTTGGCTAGGCCCTAGCCAACTAGCTCATTTACCGTTTAGGAAATGAAATGATTCAACACTTAATCACACATAAAATAGAGATTAAACACAATGTGAAGAAAACATGGCACATTCCTTGTATTAAATTGATCAACATATATACATGATAGTGCAGGTCCAGCTCAGAACTGAGGGCAATACAAAATTACAAAATAAACAAAATTGCAACTTAGAGATCACTCTTGGCTCTACCTACAGTCTTCATTATATACAATCTCTCAGCCTTAGCCATATTTTTCTAATTACTGTCATTTCCTATTGAAGCCTTTCGGCCAAATGGAATAACAAATGAACTTTGCAAAACTGGCTAATGGTTATTATAAAATGCTTACTTTGCTAGTCGTAGACCATATTATCAGCAAACATCCCTCAATATACACCACCAATGTCCATCTTCACAACCAAACTAGGATTTGCCGATCAAAAACACCCGCGTGGAATATCCTGGAGATCATGGAGAAACATCATTGGTGGTGCAAGAATCTGCCTACAATGATCACGCTAAATGACGATAACACATAATTCTTCAATTACCTTTTAGGAAAGTTAAACATAAGTTACAAGAGATACTAAAAGGCATGAAATCTATGTAAAGTAATTAATAAAGCATTTAATAAATCTTAATTATGAAATATGAAGTATATGTAGGAATAGATGATTATCTTTGACTAGTGCAGGAATGAAAGGGTTAAATAGAGATAAAATGGAGATTAAGGCTTATGGGAATATGGAAAAAATAACGTAATTTGGGATACCAACATCCTCCCATACCTAAGCTATTGTGTGTCCTCACACAACATTTTACCTTCTGCAAAAAATCTTCAAAAATGGGTGGCCAACTCTCAATCTTGTACTTCAGTATTTATCCCTGCTTTCACTACCTTTGGCCCTTTACCTTGACCTTATTTCAGCTATTTAGTCACCTTCTTGAGGTGTTTGTATCACTTGGAAGCCCGATACTTCCATACTTTCACTTGTTGTTTAAGCTTCTTAACCTCTATGAGCATCTCCAGCTCACCTTGCTTTTGCCAATTTTTCTCCTTCATGACCTGGTTCAAGTCCTCCAAGTCATGAACTTGCTAATCTAACTCCATTATTTTGTTGTTGAGGTAGAGGGTAGAGGGATCTATGCTCGGATCCTCTAGTGTAAATACCTTCTCTACAATGGACTCCAAGGAAGTCCCGTCATTGTCGAGACTAAGGTTGTCCAACATCTGCATTATGACATCGTCAAAAGTTTCTGCCCCTGAGGTTTTCTTATCATCGAGGGTTTTCATTCCCTCCACAACCTTTGTGTGAAGGGTTTCAATACCTTGTGCACTTAACTCCATAGGGTTTTTAATGCCCTATTCTTCCAACTCTTCAAGGGATTCAATACCCTGTTCATTTAAACCAAGAGGGGCTTCAATACCCTATTCATCAAAAACATTGAGGTTTTTGATGTCATGTTCATCAAAATTGTTGAGGGGCTCCATGTGTTGTGCCTCATCATCCTCGTGACCCTCTACCTGAACTTCTTATGCACTCGGTGTCATCTTCTTCTTTCTTAATTTGTGAACAAGGGTAGAAAACAATATTTCATCTTCCCTTTCCACGTTCTCCTCATTTACCACAATGTGGGCAATTGCATCTGCAAGAAATAAAATGTTATAGTCTTTAGGTGAAACCTGACATGATTCATCAATCACAATCAGAGAGCTTGACCAATGATAACTCGTCCCAGTCTTCTTCCTTGTCGAGGTTCTAGTTTTTCTTTTCTTTGCTAAGGGAAGAGTATCTTCAACAGACTTCTTTTCTACTTGCACCGGCCTACTTTTACCCTTTTTCTTGGTAGGGGATAATGTCTCTACCTTCCTTTTCTTACTTGTACTCGTGCCAGCAAACCTCCCTACACTCCTTGCCCGAAACTCCTTCAGGAGTGCTTTCTAGGTCACTCCCTTCTCTTCTAGCACTTTCTTGATGAGGATTGCGATAAGCCCATGATGATATAGATTATTTTCTAGTTTCCTTGCATTCCCACTCTACACACCCTTCGCCATTTTCTTGAGACTTCGGAGTAGATAGTAAGGAAAAATTGATAAGTTTCCTCGACTCAAAGTGCAACAACAATTTCATATGGTACATGAATGCTAATGTTTAATGTCCCTTGTAGGTCACAAAGTTTTGTAGTATGAACAAGATGTCTCACCATTTTCCAAGCATGGTGCTATGTAGAATCCCATTATTCTAGTTAACCTCAAGCTTTTTGTCACTCACAAACTAACACCATCGTTTCTTTTTGAGTCACTCATTTTTGAACCACTGCTCCCCTGTAGTTGGAAAGACTGTATCTTGCACAACAGACTCCTCTGTGACTTCTAATTCTAATGAGACGACCCTAGCTTGGCCTCCCTAAAAAATATTCCCAAACTCCAACATCATGGCCATGTTGAAGCCATTGAAATTCTGCAAAAATGGAAGGAATTCGTATTCTCGCAATAGTGTAAGATTGTTCAATATTTTGTAGTCTATTCTATCTCCTTCAAGGATGATGGCTCATTCCTTATGGGTGTCATGTTCAAATTTTCCACAGTTCCTTGTCACAACCTCAAAAAGATTTTCCTGAGCAAGGCAAATGGTTTCTGAGAGTTTTATGTCGGAGGTCCATCCACCCTTTGTCCTTTCAGTCCCATACAATTGGTCATGTTTTAAGGATAAAAGAATGACTCTTTCGTTCAGATGTGGATATATACCATCCTACTACGGGTGAGCAATAATGATTGGATGCGGTAGAGGTTTATGTGGCGCTGATGTAACAGTCATTATGATCGGGTTAGGATGTAAGAAAATGATGAACAAGTGACGAGATATTGGTTCAAAGGGAGGTGCATTATGAGTTTCTAGACAACCTGTACTATCCCACAATATACCTCATAATTCAATTAAGACATATTTCAAAACCCAATATATCTTGTACTTTAAAAATTTTCCTAAGTTACCAAATGATAAAACAATGTATCAATTAAAATATATAATGCTATGATCTATCGGTGCAGGAATCACTCATGTAAAAAGTAATAAACATTCCATAAACATTCCTCATAAGACGCTCCTACATTGATCCTGCTTGCACTCCATCATCCTTGCACTAAGGATTTTACCAAATAAAAATTCTGATAGAGCACAATTTTGTAGCTGGAATATTTTTTGCCTCAATACACAAGGAAAGTTTTATTTTCCATCCTTGGGTGTTTCATGAGCATGCCTTCTGTATTGGCAGCATCAAATTTTCAAATCAATCTATGAGGGAATAAATCCGTGGGAAAGGTAATTTTTAGAATGGGAAGGAACATTACTGCAGGGATTCCAAGTATAATAACACCAAGAGGGATAAACAAGAATGGGATGTGGAAACAAATTCAAGGGAAATACAGGGATTTTAAAAGATTGGGTAAGAGTAATTTTCTTTTGGGAAAGAGGAGATGCTTTTGATTTTTTGAGGTTACTATCTTCCCTGATCTCAATTGGAGGTCATTGACTCCAACTGGCATGGACTGATATCTGGATGAGTAAAGTGGGTTCATAGAATGGATCATTTATACTACTTTGTTATTGGGGTTGGGAAAATGTTAGGGAGGCAACTGAGAAGGTCAAAATGGTGTAGATAGAGGCAATGGTGGCATTGGCTGACTTAGCTGAGGTAATGATAGTTGTGGCATTAGGTAAGGTGCATATGTACGAGGGTATGATTGCATAGGTACATTACAGGAATGGTGTAAATGATATGACTGGTTTGGCCCTCTCCATCCTTGTTGCCAAGATTTGGAGGGTTGTCCATAATGATATTGGTTCCCATGCTGCTAATGTTGAGAGTGACTATCGTTAGGATAGGATTATGAATGTGCATTATAACCAAAAAAATGTGGTGGAGGTTCAAGAGCCATACGTGCACTTACTTGAGGCTAGTTCATTTATGCTCCCATAGCATGCAGTGATTCAACTTCAGGTTATCCTCCATCAAGTACATCTTTCAGTGCATGTATGGAGGGACATTTTTCCGTGGCATGGTTCTTTGCAAAAATCGCACATTTATTTGTTTCTTTAATATTGAGAGGACATTCTCTTAAATGATGGTTTCTTCTACGTTTTGGACAAAATATGAACAATGAGTCTTGTTCCTCTACAATTTTTTATTGAAACTTCAAAGTGTCTATTTGTTTACTAACATTATTCATTATTTAAATTTTCATATTGTACATTTTGTTTTCTAATCCAATAATAATAGCATCAGTAGATTTGGTTTTCTTATTATTTTCTGCATTCCTTTACCGGATCTATATTGGTTCCTCAAGAATTTCATGCACAAGTCATAGATTTGATCAAAAGATTTATGAGCAATATCCCCTTGTCCTAATAGTTTTAAATTATTCCTAGCATCGTCAGTAAGCCGACGTAAGAGCATGGTTATAATGGTACTTAGATAAAATTTGTGCTTTGACCTTTGGAGGATGTACAAGAATCTCTCCAAGTAGTCCTCTAGAGCCTCATCATCATTTTGCACAATAGTAAAGATTTCATCTTGAATATATCTAGTCTTACAGTATTCTTGATATTTTGACAACACTCTCTTCATTTGTTCCCAAGAAGATATAGTCTTTCCTCCTAGTCCCATGAACCAGTGGAGTGTTGTGTCCCCTAGAGTTGCAGGCAACAACTTTAACTTCTGGGCATCAAATGAATAATTATAAATTCTACAAAAAATAACAAACTCAAATAGGAAAGAGTCTGGATCTTCATGTACCTTATCTTAGAAATAAGGAAAAGCTGATGGAAAAATATTTTTCTTTCGTACTTGTGTATCAGGATCCATAATTGGGAATCCGAAAGTGGATTTTTCCTCATTTACCTAATTTTCACTAGTTCCTTCTGCATGGTCTTCCTGATCTGCCATTGTTTTTCTTCCACATGAAGCACTCTCAATAGCTTGAGAAGGTTGACTATGGGTTCTAATAGTCCCCTTCTTCCTCTTTATGGGTTGTGTCACACCTAGACCACTGCAGCTAGAGCCCAAGTGGATTGTTCCTACATGATCAGTCTAAGTCTAGGTTTCATATTTTTCAGCATTTCTTTGGCCCCTAGTGGGTTTTAGACCCTTACCTATTTTAGCCATTCATTTCAAAAAATGACAAAACAAAATTTCGATAAAAATGTTGCAACTTAAAAATAAATGGACACCTATAAATTCCTTCAAGAAAATAGAAGCACACTACATAAAAAATAATAGCAAACTTGCCCCTATTGAAGAAAATGGAAAATTCTTACCAATTCAAATTGCCTCCTGGGAAACGGTGCCAAAATTGCACTTAAGAAAACTCTTGAACACTTAATTGTCAACCCAGGGGTTTCTTAAACTTAGAGACGAAGCACAGACAATGTTGGAAGTGGTATGAACTGTACCTATTCCTAACCTTACTTCTTGAATGAAATGCTGCAGAATCTGACATAAAACAATCTTAAAATCAATCGACAACAAAGCAATTCTAGTGCTGGAATGTAAAAGAATAATTTGCAAGGAAATCAAGTAAAGGATATTTCACACAATTAGAAGCAATCATAAATGATGAAATGAAATACTATGTTTATCTTCAGCATATATGCCTAACAGTTTATCAAGTGGGACCTTGCAAGATCTATTTCCCAATTGATCTTCCTTCTACACCAAGCAACCTGTTCTTATACTATTGCAATCCACTTGCACTAGTGCAGGTACAATAATTTATGTGAAAAAGTATATTTTACCTTCTTTACTAAAGACTTATGTCTTTATGGAGGCGCTCTAAGCCTCAAAGCTTAGATCACTCTTTTCTTGTGACAAGAGACAAGCTCTTGCATCGACATAGAGCTTCCTTCACCAAAGTTTCAAATTTGCTTTCGAAAGAAGTAAAAGACACATTGAAAAGAATTGCAATTGCAAGCTGGATTCTAAGATAAATTGCATGTGAAAAAGAATGGTTTAATTAACTGAACTTTGCAATGAAAGTAAATTTCATAAAGTAAAAACAATTCAAAATAATCAAGCAACAATCAAAGTAATTTGCATGCATCAACTAACTTTCGACAATTCACTTATAACATTTATGTTCCTTATTCTTAAGTCATAAATTGCAAGTATAAAGTAAAGTTTTTGGACTAACGTTCTTTCTTAATTCATGTAAAGATCCTGCAAAACTTTAATTCTTAGCATTGAGAATGATGAATTGACAATATGTTTTCTTGCAGGAATAAATGAACTTATAAGTAGGAAAGAAACATAACACTTGTTGTAAAGTAAAACTAGAGTGTAGAAAACTACATGCACTAGTACAGGAAGAATCTTCTTGCATGACCCGAGTGGAAGAAAAATAAGAAAAAATTGTAGGAAAGAAATTGCAGGAAGGGAAGTGCAAGAAAGTAATTTGCAAGAAATAAATTGCAAGAAAGAAATAAACTTAATTAAACATCCAAATGATAGATCCATTCACGCTTGACTATAAAATGAATTAATCTTAAAACTTTGAGATAAACATAAGAGCAATGAAAGCCACGCAAGTGAAAATGAATAAATGTTCATACAAACTTTTTAAATGGAAAAAGAACAAGGGTAAATGAGTTGGGTTTGCTGGGCCCTAGCCAACCAGCTCGTTTCTTGTTTAGGAAATGAAACGATCCATCACTTAATCATGCATAAAATAGAGATTAAACACAGCGTGAAGAAAACATGGCGCGTTCCCTGTATTAACTTTATCAACAAATATACATGATAGTGTAGGTTTAGCCCAGAACTGAGGGCAATACAAAATTACAAAAATAAACAAAATTACAACTCGAAGATCACTCTCGTGGCTCTACCTATAGTCTTCATTATATACAATCTCTCATCTTTAACCATATTCTACTAATTACAGTCATTTCCTATTCAAGGCTTTCGATCGAATGGACTAACAAATGAACTTTGCAAAACCAATGAATGGTTATAATAAAATGCGGACTTTTCTGGCCGTAGACCATATTCTTGGCAAGAATCCCTGATTATACATCACCAATGTCCATCCTCGCAACCAAAATAGGAGTTGTGGATCAAAAACTCCTATGTGGAATATCACAGAGATCACGGAGTGGCATCGTTGGTAGTGCAGGAATATTCCTGCACTGATCACGCTAAATGATGATTAACACTTAGTTCTTCAATTACTTTTTAGGAAACTTAAACATAAGTTACAAGAGATACTAAAAGGCATGAAATCTATATAAAGTAATTAATAAATCACTTAATGAATCTTAATTATTAAATACGAAGTATATGTAGGAATAAATGGTTATCTTGGACTAGTGCAGGAATGAGAGGGTTAAATAGAGATAAAACAGAGGTTAAGGCTTAGTAATAGGGTAAAAATAGAGAAATTTAGGACGCCTAGGTAACGACGCCAAAAAGTGATGAGAACTAGTATTGCAGCAAGAATGTTGCAACTCCTGGGGCTAACAACTTTACTTTATCAACTCGGGGTTCATACAAAATTGGAGGTGACAGTGTATACACAGGTAAAAGTGATTGGTCTGCTCTTTGTCACTGCTCAACTCGCAATAGACCACTAGGGTTTTTCAAGCCAGACTTTTATGGATTCAAAAGAATCTTGACTACTGATGAGGGAAAGATAAATCTACTCTAAGAGAAAGATTGTCTACTGCAATAAGGAAAAATATTGAAATCGAATGCTAAAAAAAGACCATTTTATAACTAACTACTAAGAGACTATGCTTCAAAAAGAATGCTAAGTTAACATTTATGCAATCCTACTATCCTAAGCATGTCAATTCAAAACATCAAAAATTCTACTATTGTGCATGTAAATGTTATACAACAAAATGACCCCTTCATCAGCTCAGAGGGGAAAGACACGATAGTTGAAGCAAAGACTAAGATCACATGCAGAAAAGTATGGAAACACCTCAAGTTCAACCTATTTGGGGAATTTCTAATCCTAATGAAGGAGGCAAATGGGAAAGAGATGAAAAGCATGGCAACTCCATTGCTTTTACCTTAAGGAACTCATGCAGGACCTTGGCAACCCTAACTCAATTGCTACATAAGTAAAGCTAGGGCTATGGTGATAGAGGTCAGATCATTTGAAAGAATAGCTTACTTGATTGTTGAGCATAGTCTCAAATCTAAGCATAAGAAGTTGGTAAGAAGGGAGAGAGAGAAGTTGGAGGGTTAAGGGACGGTTGATGCAACAGATGGTTGTAATCACTCTTCCAACATTAATATAGAACTACAGTTGTGTTTTCTACTCCGTGGTGTTGGTACTATAATTCATTTTCTTGTTTGTCCAATACATTTTAACATTAGTAGCTTAGTTATGTGTAACCAAATGTCTTTTATGTATTCATGTATTAGCTATCAAGGTTGCATGCAGTGATTATGCTTGTCTCTTCTATGTACAGGACTTGATCTGGAGCCAGGTCAGGGGACTTCCACCTAGCTGCATTGTGCTCTCCAGAAAATCTACATGAAGGCTTGAGGTAATCAATCTGTCTTGCTTTGATAGTTAGTTATTGTTTATGGACATGCATGTAACTTTGTGAAAAATTCAGTCAATCTTACAGTCTACCAAAGGTCTTAGGAAGACCTTTGAGGGTCTCTATATTATCCATACACTATGCATTTTATCCTATAGCAGAGTTGGCGACTCCACTGGGGACTATAAATCTAGTTCTCGGTTTACACGGACAATTCTCAGTTTCCTCCTCCTAAGACCTCTCTATACTTCTATATTCCCTTTCTGACCCACCAAAACCTTGTTGCATTCTGCCTTCATACATTCAGCCTTGAATTTGATCCTAAAAGCCATGTTTTGAGCTATTTTCCCACACTAACGCAGGTTAGTAGACTACACATTGATTTACAAAGCTTTGTGTCTGCACACACAAAGTGTTAGTGGACCTAGTAACTCTCTGTGGCCATTTCTATAGAGCATTAGTCCCCCAAATCCTGACATACAACTATGTCTGTAAACTGAAAGGGATGGGAAGCCTACTCACAGACTAAAAAGGATCTGTAGCTGCATTGTGTTAGCAAGATCGGTGTCCTAAATTTTTTTATTTTTTTTTAGGAAATAAGTTTTTTTTTTTCTTTCTTAAAATTTTTTTTATGAAAGAAAGATCCACATTTTTTATTCATTCTTCTACTTAGCTAGTTAAAATCTGCTTTAATTGGGATTCAAATATTTGTTAGGAAAGCATTGGAAATATTTCTGTTGGTTATGCATGTGTTATAATGACTAGGATGCATGGAACAAATAAGAATATGTGAAACACTCTCACCTGTAGAATAAAACTTGTTTTCATCGAATTGAATATTTTTCAAGCATTGTCTTGTGTGTGATTTTTGAGTCAGATTCCCATCACATTTCATATGTCAACTTAGTGTATTTTTTTGTATTTTTTAGGTACCCCTGTGCTATCATTGAGACTTTAACAAATATCACGATAAAATTTACTGATAAAAATTTACAGTCTCCGTGGCTACATCTGGCCCTCGTCATCAATCTAGACAATTGTTAGGACTTCCTCCACTCATTGTGGAAGATCCGCTGAGCTCTAGTGAACCCATTTTTCCATCTTCGGGGAATCAGTCTCCTAGATCTCACACGAAATCTATTTGGACAACCGGCGATTCAAGTTTTTCGGAGGATTTCTTTACTAAAGGATTTCTTCCTCCCTTTAACCCTCCATTAACTAATTTGTTGGACCCACTCTTGGTTCCTATGGCCCCTATACTCCTTGTTTCTTTAGTTGGAACATTTTCATCCATCTTGTCGACGACTAATGATTCATGGAACTTTGTGGACACTTTTGGTCCCCCACCACTTCCCTAGTCGACAGTCAGCACTACACCGTTGATGATGAACCCTACTATCTCGTTTATCCCAGGTACAAACCCTCACATGACATCCTCCACGAGCAGCACCTAGCCTATGTTGGGTTCCATCCCTTTAGTGTCCAACTCTATACCTTCAACAAGTGCTATATACAATGCTCCTTATAACACTAAATATAGCATGGTTACTGTGGGTCCCCTCAACCAATAATATGGTTTGCATCCATTGTACAGTTCAACCCCCCAGATTCAAGTGTCTGTGGGCACTCCTAATATACATAGACTGGTTAGGAACATAGCAGTTCATCCTCCATTTCTAGGCATGCATGGTTAGTTAGTGATTGGTATGAGCATTCCTTATGTCAATCAAGGACATATGGTTAGTTTTGTGGCGGGCGCGAATCCTCAAGGAGGTCCCAACCAATCCATGGGGGCACGCTACTCACAAATTCAAATAAGTCAAGGGGGCACTTCTTATCATGGGGGAAATTCTATACCGCAACATCACATTCCCCATTGAAATCCACACTACAATGCCATACCCCAAGGAAACTACTATACCACGCAACCTATGTATAATATTGGGACTCAAACAATGGGAGGACTGCAAGGATCCCCAAATCATATGTCATCACCTTGGTCCAAGTCAAGGGCACCACACACTCTGCCTTTCTTGGCAAAATTAGATATCCCCAACTTGTACAAACTTATAAATGACCCCATCTATCATAACTTGCTTTAGCCACCAATCCCGCATAACATTCGAACAAACATCCCTAAGTTCAAAGGGAAACAAGGGGAGGATCTAGGAACCCATATTACCACCTATCATCTTTGGTGTGTTTCCAACTCCATGGTGGACGATATTGTCCAGTTATGTGTTTTTCTTTGCACCCTCACTGGCAATGCAGCTATGTGGTACCTTGAGTTACCACACGCATCAGTAAATACTTTTGACGCTCTAGAGATGGAATTATTAAAGCACTTCTAGCTACCCATCCGCTATGAGACTAGGACAAATCTCCTCACTTCATTACGTTAGGATACCGCCACCCACATCTCTAATCATATACATGAATGGAGATGTAGGTGGAAGTTAGTCAAAGCTCCCCTCCCAGACTATCTCTTAGTGGACTAGTTCTGCAAGTCCCTACTACCACAAATTACTAAAGATCTTGCCTTAGGTGGTGCAGTCACATAATACCAATCCATACATCGTGCCCAACACTTAGATTTGATATATTCACAGTTTGGAACTCTTTACAACATAATACCAAATGCCCCTTGTAATTCCATTGTTTCTGCTACTCAGCACCCCAGAGCACACACTGATGGGATTATCGGAGCAACCTTTGGGGTTGTTGTAAAACAACTCAGCGGTCACATTTCCTAGATGTTAGTGGACCCCTCTACCAAATCGACTACTCTTCCTACCACTATGATAAACTATGCAGTCTACACAAAAACTTGGTGGTAAGAACAAGAAGAATAAGAAAACGACCACTCCTTATGAGGAGAAGTCAACAAATCAGAAAAACCCAAAGCAAAAGGTTGCTATGCCTCCTGACGATGGAAAGGATAAACCTACCTGATTCCCTTGCAAATTTTTTGTGCAATACCACATGACATATCTTTGTGTGCGTCTTCAGGATTGCACAGATTTCATTGTTAAAAAGGATACTAGTAGGAACCCCACTATCCTAAAATAATCCTTTCCCCCTCAGTAGTAGCAACACCTTATTGCAAACTAACCCCAACCCCCGCAAGGGGGAAACGGTGGTTCACATCATCCTTCAGCTAGTGAAGGACCCTCTACCATTTACACCTTTGAAATGGTAGATCTGCAAACAAGAGCCAAATCGTATGGAGATCCTATCGCTCATGCAGAGGAACCTTCCTCAAGAAAAACCCACCGCTGCCTCACGATTTGCATATTGAAAGGCCAATTACTGACCTTGTGATTCAGCCCCCTAAAGGGTCACTTTGATGCACAACGCACAATATATCTGCACGTGCCGCCCAAAACTACAACATTGTAGAAGACTTGGTGCAAGCACCATCTCTATGTTAGTGCTCGAAGTATTACAAACATATCTAACACAAAGGAAAGCTTTGCTTTCAAATATTGGTGGTATCGACCCACAGGATTCCATGCTTGCAATTTTCGACATGGAAAAGTGTCAACCTCCCATTTCCCACCAACTTGCATTTCAGGTGCAATTCCTTTTGAAAGGTAAAGGTATACATAGAACTGTCATCGACGGAGGTGCTTCTACCTGTGTCATGTCGGCTTCATGTTGGCTCGCTTTTGGTTCTCCAACACTATCCCCACCATCTAATTCCCTTAAAGCTTTTGACGGCCACACTTTCATCCCAAAAGGTTACCTTACTCACTACCACATCACTTTGAGTGGGAAAAACGTAATGGTGGATATCGAAGTTGTGGATTATAAACTCGACTATAATCTGCTTTTGGGCCACACTTGGACTTATGCCATGAATGCCATTGTGTCTTCAATATTCTGCATCATCCTATTTCCCTTAGATGGAAA
Source organism: Pinus taeda (assembly GCA_000404065.3). Classification (NCBI taxonomy): domain Eukaryota; kingdom Viridiplantae; phylum Streptophyta; class Pinopsida; order Pinales; family Pinaceae; genus Pinus; species Pinus taeda. The sequence continues at coordinate 243,840 of APFE031114156.1, forward strand.
GATAGTCACAGTAGACCAGCTATCCTTTTGCACCCTAGATTACTCCCTGTTACCATAGCAGCTCTATACCCTTAGTGGGTGGTGTACCTGACTCTTATGTTAGTATCAGTACTGTCTACTAAAGGGCTCTTCCCTGATGGGTTGTTTCCCTCTTCCACTACCTGCAATTCCATAGATGGTCTCTATGGTTTCCTACATTCTTCATGAACCAACCGATCCTTGGATCATCCTAGCCCCTTTAGACATTGACACTTACGGAGAACAAATGCTGCTGTCACCAGTTGAATTAGCCTACCAAGCCATTCAATCTGCATCCAAATCTCTAATCACTTTGGTTACACCCAATGGTCCCACTGCCCCTCCCATAATAGCTCCTTCTTTTGATCCACTCAATCAAGTCCTACCTATGGACAAAGCCATTAGAGAAATCATGAGTTTAGAAGAGTGACCTTGGGAGGACTCGCACCATCATGTTTCGATATCTGATTCAGACACGATGCCTCTTCAAATCATGCCATCTGATGCATATAAAACCATTTCTTCACCTTATATGACTATCCAAACTTTGGACACGGAGGGAAACATGGGCCATATTTCAAAGACATTTCTCATTAATATTTCAGTCAAGACAGGTATCGTGGAAAACAAATAGATTGGAGCCAATCGCAATCTTGAGGAAATTGTGAGCTTCACCTACTCTTTAAATGATTTCCACGATGTTTTCCCTTGGTCTTATGAGGAAATGCATGGCATATACCATTCTATTGTCAAGCATGAAAGAGTGTTAGGATACAGAGATGCAAGAGATGTCCTCTTTTTCTTTTCGTATTTTTTTTAAGGAAAAGTGTGAAAACTAATCTCTTTTGGTGATGTGGAATGCGGGTTAGGGATGCTGGTGAATGGTTAGAAGGTTGGGGATGCTAGTAGGTGACCTTTTCTAGCTTCCTAGAGGCTTCTCCCTCAATTCTCCCTCAACACAAGCCACTACAGGAATGTACAGGATGTCCTAAAAACCTACAGGATTCCATGTATTCGTACAGGATATAACCAAGAGAAAAAGGATGGGTTTTGAAGGTGATGGAAAGCTTAGGGAAGGTGGTTGTTGGATGCAATGAGGCAAGGAAATACCTATGAGCACTCTAAAACTGAAAACCAAAGTTGGAAGATGGTTGGATTTTCTCAACAAGTTTGGAGAAGTTTCCTTGCGAAATGATAAAATTGGCAAGGGTTTTAGTGAAAGCAAGGAATGATCATGGATGGATTAATTTGGATGGAGGTTGCTGAATATGGGATCTCTCTATATTTTTTAAACACCTGCACTGCATCAAACATTGACATTTACTCAAAAAGCATGTAAACAAGAATAATTTCAATGATCTAGGAAAACAAAGTTTAATGAGCTAGTTATCTACTTCATGCATGAAGAAAACTTGCAGAACAAGATGGAACCATTGATGATATTTAATGTAAGACTGAATATGGAAGAAATTATAACTAAATCATACTCTTGCAAACTGATCAAATGCTGGCCTAAGTATGGAAAACCCTGAATTACATGAGAAACTAGAATTCTGTCTTTTTGGGGATGCATAGGAGTTCTTTCCTCAAACCCTGATCCCTGAAGGAATAATTGAGGCCAAAACACCTATTGAGAACTTTTTGATGTTTGTTTATCTCTTCTAAACTACTACTAAAGTATAGCACAAATGGAAGCAAACTATTAAGCAATAAATAAAATCTACACTACTTGCAATGAAATAATCCTAAAGACAAATCAACCATTGAGCTATGAAATCAACCTAAGCATACAAATACGAGAAGAGGAGGATTTGATGCTAGTGTTGGGCCCTAACCTAAGATATTCAGCCCTCTGAGTGAAACCAGTGCCAGGTCAAGAAAATGCTCATTCTCATTATCAAAATAGAAAATTACATAGCAATGTCTTCCACAAGTCTTGAACTCGAAAATGACTAGTGTTTTCACAGAGAAAAAATAAAATCCTAATGAGGCTCTAGGCCTATTTATTTATATAATTGAAGTCTCCAATTACTTCCTTAAATCTATGGAGGCTCAGCTCCCAAACTTGGGATAAACTAAATCTTTAACTGTCACTTGATCAACTACCTTTTGATCTTCATGACTTGGCTACTTGTACTCCGAGCTAGTGTGATTGATGGAGGAATATTTGAATGAGGGATGCGTTAATGAGGAGAATTTACCTCCTACAGTGTCTCTTCCTTGTCTCATTCAAGTTTCAACTTTTAATCTAGCCAAAATTCCATGATTTTCTCTCACAAACCTGCATTCAATGCACATTTGTCCACTGGGCATAATATCTCACCTTGACTCATCTCATTAAACAAAATATGTAATAAATTGTGATAATAGTTTATTTTACTATGATAGGAGGTGAATTAAGGTCCATATAGTTACCCAATGATGAGGCTCATCACGCACTACACAGCTAATGAGATCACGGGCACTAGAACCTCATCTACATGGCATTTCCTCATGAACTTACTGGTTAGTATCTAAGTTGAAATTTTCACCACGGGATTATGGATGGATGTTATGGAGTAACCAAGTGGCTTCTTGAGAAGTTCAAATTTTTCCTTCATCTTTTTTGCCAAGCCCCGCTCGCTTGTCTTTCCGACAAAATCATTGGCTAGATTCACGCCTTCATGTGGCAGGAGCATGATCCTGTGGACGATCATGTCCATGATGGAGATAGCCATGCCAAGCCATAAGCACCCATCATGCACGAAAGCCAATAAATGGGGCACCCACAATAGGTTCAATAACCCATACTACTCTACTCCCTGGATCCATTGAACTGGCTCCAACGCAGTGACACCAAAGTCTTTGTAATATACCTGCTTCCTGTAATTCTTTGTCGCAAGGTGGGAGAACCTCTCATGATCAGACAAGTCCCAATCCTCCATCTTTAAAAAGGGAACCCACACCAGGCACGGAACTTCAAAGGTGATTGGTTTTGGCAACAAGGGTGTGTGGATGATGATTTTTCCACATCTGGGTCCTTGGTGACCTTCCCCTTTCCTTTACGCTGAGGGATATACTCAGACAACTTGGAAATGGACTCTGTGCCCTTAGCATATGTATCTTTCACACCCTCTCTAGCCTCCAAATCTACAACCTTCTCAAACTGATTGTCCTTCTTCTATGATTGGGTAGAAGAGTGCTTCCTTGGTAACTCACACACTAGCATTGGCCTCTTCTACTTGTATTTCTTCAACTTATGGATCTAGCGTGCTGGTGTAGACTTCACCCTAGACAACCTCAGCACTGTAGGCACAAGAGTTGGAGCTTCCATGTTCACAACTTAAGGGGATGCTTCCTCAGAGGCAAAAGTTCCTCCAGTGCTTGCAATCTCACCTAGTCCTAACATAGTGTTGCAAATGAAATATCGAGTTTCCTTGGGTAGAGTATCAAACACAGAGCTTACAAGCAAATCTTAAAAAAACTGCTAATTCATAAGTGACAGACAACACAACGCAAAAATTATAAGGATGTAAAGTGTTCTCTACTCGATGGCCGCACGTAATTTATAGGAGATTTTTAATTCAAATTTGAATGTTCCCCCCAAAATCCATCAAATAATGCTGAATTGGCGGCAGATCTCCAAATATTTTAGCCTTAAATATCCCCCCCTCCCCCGGCTCCTATTAACCATTTCCTCGCTGTCAAATCATGAACAGTAACCCTAATGACAGTTTTTTCACTGTGGTGTGTAGTATACCCCCCCATAGAATAACTCCCTTCTCGTAGTATCTGGTATAGTGACATCACCCTTTTTTGTGTAGTTCCTCTATCGCGTAGCTCCCAAAATCGGGCAGTGTATTTTATAGTCCCGCACTCTCTTGGAGCTGCCTAGAGAACTAAGACTGTGCTATGACATGTTGTTATTGAGCTTGATCTCTTGTATAGGGCTTCAACTAGCTTCCATTCCCCTTTCTCAAAAAAGGTTCACCCTTTAGCTTAGCAAGCTGAACTACACCCCCGTTTGTGATTTCTTTGATGACATATGGCCCCAACTAGTGTATCAGAAACTTTCTTGGAAACTTAGCGAAATTACTATCATATAATAAAACCAAGTCATTTACCTTGAACGTGCATAGCTTGATGTGTTTATCGTGACATACTTTTTCACATTTGTTCTGTACTTGTTGATGAAATCTAGCCAAGAATCTGTCTTCTTTGAGCTCCATTAACTGCGTGAGCCATTCTTCCAAGGCTCCATAGTCTGCCATCCCTCTAAAAGCTACTATGCATAGACTAGGCATGATATATTCCATAGGAATCATAGCTTCTATGCCATAGACCAATCGGAAGGGTGTCTGACCTATTAGATTCTTGCAAGTAGTTCTGTACACCCATAATACTACTCATACGTGCATGTCCCAATCATTCTGCTATGCATTGAAAACCTTTGTCAGTGCATTCTCCAATATCTTACTAAAGGCCTCCACTATTCCATTAGCTCGAGGATGATATGGTGTACTCTTCTGATGATACACCTGAAACTATTTTGTTAGTGCGTTGATCATTTCGTTGAGGAAGTGCATAGCGCGATCGCTCATCAACACTTTTGGGTAGCCACATATTAAAATAAGAATTTAGGTATTGTTGCTCTTGTAAAATCCTTCACAGGCTGTGCCTCTTCCCATTTTCTTAAATATTTTATCGCGGTGATGATATAGTGCACACCTATTTTCTTGCCTGGGGCCTAAATTGGTCCTATAAATTCAATAGTCCATTTCTCAAATGGTTCTAATGACACCAGAGGATTCAGAGGCAGCTCATCCCTTTATGATGACCTACCCATTCTTCGACATGCATCACACAACCTACAATATGCTTTTTCATTCTTATGTAATGTAGGCCAGCACAACCCAGTGTGCAGAATATTCTACATCGTTGGCTTTCCTGCATAATGCCCTCTTGCAGCTCCTCCATGAGCCGCCACAAGGATGTTGTTTCTTTCAAAATTGGGCACATACCATCAAGGTATCTCGTTTGAACCCATCTTGTATAAATGTCCTACAATTACCAATAAATTAACCGTGTGTACTACCAACTCTTTCTTCTATTGATTGGTGTATCCTTCTGGAGTCATCCCCGTGGTCAAAAAGTGGATAATATCTACAAAGTGGTTATCTGCTACACACACCACGAAGAGTTGCGCATCCTGAAACCCTTCCTCCAAATTAATAGGCTCCTCCCCTAACTCAATTCAAGACAAATGGTCAGGTCTTACATTGAACCTTCCCTGCTTCACATTTACCTCAAATTCATACTCTTGAAACAATAGTAGCCATCTGCATATATTCCCCCCCAATGTAGGCTTATTCACTAGATACTTTAAGGTGGAGTGGTTTGTGTACATCTTGAAATGTCAACCCAATAGATAGTATTTAAATTTTTGGAGTGCATATACCATAGCCAATCCCTTGCACTTTGTCGTTGAGTAGTTCTTCTCAGCTTTTGACAAATTTCTGCTCGCAAATGCTATAGGATGATCCATATCTCCTTCACCATCTTACGTCAGTGCTACTCCCAAAGTAATACACGACAAATCAATGTGCACATGGAATTCCTTCTTCCAATCTCGGAAGACCAAGATAATCACGGTCACCATATCTTCTTTTATTACATCAAAACTATGTTGACATTATTCATCCCAACATAATGTAGCATCCTTCTTTAATATCTTCTCCATAGGCGTGGTAATATGAGATTAAGCCTTAATGAATTTCGATAATAACCAACATGGACCAGCATTGTGCACAACTATTTGACACTCCTTGGGGCCTCCAAATTGACTATTACCATGATCTTTGTAGGATCCACCATTAGTCCTTGCTTTCACACCACATGACCCAACAAAATTCCAAAGAGGAAACAAAATAAGAATTTCTTCAGGTTTAGTATGATTTGATATCTTCGACACATATCCAACATTACGTGTAGACTGGCTACATGGCGCTTTACTAAATGAAACACTTTCCAATCATCAAAATCTACATCCAAGAATTTGTGAATGAAACTTTTGAATGTCGCGATGACTATGCAGGAGAATATCGCCGACACATTCATAAGTCTGAATGGCATCACTGTGTACTAAAAACACCCCCATTCAATCATGAAGCTCATTTTTTTTTGTCTTCCGGCACAATCTTAATCAAATGGTATAGAGAGAAATCATCAGTGAAGGAGTAGGCCTCCTATCCTCCAACATTTTCCAGTACCTCATTAGTAAATGGCATCGTAAAAGTATCATAGACACCGAAATTGTTAAGATTTCTTAGATCTACGTAAATCCTTATTTCTTCTTTTTGTTTCTTTTCTTAGACCACCATTGAGCTCACCCAATCAAATTCCTCCACTAGTTCAATAATTCTCACTTCAAGAATTTTGTCCAATTCTAAGGGGACCTTTTCCTTATATTTTGGATTATGGTGACATGGCCTCTTCTTAACAGGCTTTGTGTCTGGTTTCAAAGTTATTTTCATCACACGCAAATTGCCTATGATGCATGTTATGGTCCTATAAATTATAGGATTTCAAGGTGATTGAGTATTTTGTATCTGTACTATTATATTGTACATAAATTTCAACATCCAAATTATTTTCAAAAAAATATGAAAAAATAAAATGAAAAGAGAGTATGTTAGAAAAATAAATAAGAAAAAAATAAAATATGAACCCCACAAAATAAAAATAGAAAATCGCACTGAAAGTGTTGCAATTCCAAGTGCCACTGCTCATAAGTTAGTTCTTTTCTATATTTTCAAATAAGGTTGTGTGCAATTTTTTTTAAATGGCACAGTCACTGGAATTTTTTTTAAATCATACAGTTTAATCATGACTAGACACATTTAAATTTCTATTAAATAGGTTACTAAATGAAGATTTACCAAACAGTTTAAACTTGGTAAATCAATAGCTTGGTAGAAATAAAATTGACTCAACAATTTAATCTAAGCCAATGGTGAAATAAGTGATAGGATAAGGTAGATTTTCATAAAAGAAAAATGATTTGGGTCTGCAAGTTTAAATGCACCCTGCAAAACAAGAAGAGAAAATGTTAGCTCAGAAAAAATGGAAATGAGAAAGGGTAGGTAGAAGCACTCTGGTGGTTAGAGGAAAAGCATGAAGATTTTATCCTAAAGTAAAATGTAAAATATTATTTTCATGTGCAAAAGAAAAACGTGAGGGATTAAATTTTTACTCTAAAAAATTTTAATATATCAATTAATTGTTGGTATATTAAACCCCTATTCCTAAGTTTTAATACCTCAAATTCACCCCTCTGCTCATGTTTTCATCTGCCCCCTCTATTCCTAAGTTCTATTAATTTCTGCTGACCTCACTAAGTGCCCCATCACGTCAAATTAACACTCTGCCACTTCTCCCCTCATCTGTGCCCACCTCACAACATCTAACTGCCCACAATGCATTTCGACCCCTCCTCACCATCTAAACTTTACTGTCAGGGAGGGGGGGTCCTAAATGGATGGTATTTGAAAATGCACTTGCTACACTAGGTCAACACTATGTGATTTCACACCCCTCTCATGATAAACCACTAACTGCCTTCCCCCCCCTCTAAAAATTAGTTTCATCACCTCCCAATACCACTCCTCTATCCATTGCACTCCTGCCATTCACCCTCCACCACGTCATCTACCCGTTGATCATGCTAGTCACATCCACTCCCTCCAAAATTATTTCATTAAACAATTAAATGGTTTAACTATTAATCCAACAAACTCGTGCCACCTTCAATGGGAAAACTAGATTGTTATATAATTCTCCCTTTCACTCATTAACCAGTTACTAAATTCACACTGCCAATGAGATTTCTCCTTTATAGGTTTGGTGGACCAAACTCCAACATTTTCATTGGCCAGTGACACTATCCGCTCACTCATTTTTAGGCCATTACCTCTTCTTTTGTCTGCAAATCCCAAGTCCTCATTGCGAACTGTAAGCTTGTAATCTAGTTTTCACCATTGTCCTCAGCTTTATCCAATCATGCCTCCAAAAGACAAGGGACCAGAAGGACCTATCAGCCCTCTAATCCATCCTCCCATTAATTTTCACTAGATCCTTTTGGTAGACAGGGACTGTAAGATCCATGAAACTTTCTATGAATTTAACCTTTTTGAGATATATTGTTGGCTCGAGGACAAATACATAGAAAAATCCGATGACATTCAACTCTGGGAATCCAATTTTCCCCACCATATTTTTCCCCATACCCACAACACCCATAATTTGTTAGAAAGTTTCATGCATGTTATTTACCAAGCCAAAGAGCCATCATTGTCCCACTGGAGAAATTTTGTTCACTATCACTCCTCAAGCTATAGACCAAATGATTCAGGCCCCTATAGTAGAGAATTCTACTCTTTTTTCTCATGAGACAATCGTTGAATTATATTAGAGGCTACACTTTTCTAGAAGAGCCAAGACCCTTGAATTATTCTTGATTGAAGATGCCCCATCACCCAAGAAAAATCCTCCCTATCCATCCTCTATTTTCCCTGAGAGAGCCAAGAAAATTATCAGAGTCGTCTCTTACCTCGTTATCTATTACTCAGATCAGTGGGTACATTAGGTAATTATAGGGTTCCTTTCCATTTTTTTCTATAGATTCCAAGCCTTCTATCATGTTTAACTTTAGCCAATTTCTTGTAGATTCTATTCATGCACAGTTTATCAAATTCTAGACTGAGGAGGTATTCAAGTATGCTTCTGTGTTGGTTTATATGTTCCTATATTTTCAGGGAGACAACATCAATATTGCCTTAAAAAAGATGGATGAAGAAGGAAATCAGTAGTCAGTGATCTTCTGGACTACACTGGTGATGAAGGAAAAAAAGGAATACTCTTACAAACAATTCATAGAGATGTTTGTACATCCAACACTTAGTATCTTAAGTAGTAGGACAAAGCCAAGGATCAGTGAAATAAATTAAGAAATTTTTGCAGCTATCATACCAAGTCCAGATAGGGGATTGGTACTTCTACTAGAATTATACATAACTAAGGATATTTGGTTGTGATCTTGCCCCTTACAAACTGCCAAAATTCCTCCCAATGAGGATTTTTTTCTCTAGATTACATAAGGCAAATGCTCAATGTGGATGATATTCAATTTGTAGCTGTCAAGAAGAAGTCCCAATTCAAAATAAAAACATAGATAGGGCCTTTCATTTGCAATAGCATGGTAGCAGGGGAAGAAGAAGATAAGATACTGAAAGACATGCAATTCAGCCTTAGGTTTACCTGGTCAAATGATCCACTAGGGGTCGTTTCTAATTTAAGAGTAGAAAACAAATCTACTGTTTATTTTCACACAGCCAGACCAGAGATAGAGAAGTAAAAAGACCATATAGAATGTACTAAGAACACCCTACAGTAGGTCAAGGAGTAGCTGGTGTCATCCTCCACAGTATAGACTCCTATCATGCAGGAGAAAATAGCAAAGAGAAGAAGAGAAGAAGAGTCACCTTTAGGGATTCAGATTTTCAGTGAATGCTTCAAAATCATGTATAGGAAGAAGGCCAATATCAGTTCAAAACTAAGCCTCAACAAAGGATTTAGAGCAAGAGGACATCATCACCCATAAAGAGCCACTTCTTTCCTCATTGATAGGTGAGCACACTACTCTTTCTCCTACTACCTCCACGGCTCCATAGGATCAACATCATGTTACACAGACTAACACATCTACTATAGAGGAAGAAGAAAAGAGTATATTTGATATTTGTAAGGAGATAAAAGTGAGGAATGAGGCCTTGAAGATCAATACTCACAACTATTTCTAGAAGAATACTTCCAGTTCTCAAAGAAGGTTGTTGTCGGCCTTTGATTTAGAGAAAGGTAAAATGCAGAGGACATTTCTGCAAGCACAGGTTCCCCAACCCAAGGCATCATCAGACTACAAGAAGACAACATTTTAATTTGATGTGAAATGCATACATCCAATTAATCAAATGGAGATGCACAAGTAGACTAGCAAAATATTTTCTCCATTATCACTAACACTGCTACAAGTTTGTCTAAATTGCAGGTTACATTAGCTAATGTTCAATCACAATTGAAGATGGAAAAGGTATATCCAATTTCCAAAGGCACTCGGATCAAAGATTTATACGACTTGGTGATAAAAGTGGGTTATGAGCTTGCAAACATCAATGTTTCATAAGAGCTTGTAAGGAAAAATAATTTACACATAGTAGCATTAAGTTGAATTTACCAGCCACAAAAGAACCTCTTGCCAAGGATATTGAAGAAAGAGAGACATAAAAGGAAAACATGATGAATCTCATCATGGAGTAGAGCGCATAGTTGAAACAAATGGAGATAGATATGGAAAACATGATGAGAGAAAAGGAGAAAGTTGTGAAAATGGCCATTGTCCCTTTGGAAGCACTGGCTATCACAACCATTGCTATAACTACATCTTCTACAACAAGCATATGGGCAGCTGTTCAATTGTAAAATTTAGTACATAACATGTCTCTCCAGAATAAAGAAATCAAGAGATAGCAGGCTCAAGTAAATCTTCTAAAAGATCAAAAGACAAAGACTAAGACTTTCCATGTAGCAGAGCTACAGAGAGATCAAAACTAGGTAGAAATATGGAGGAAATCAACTGCTAAGTCCTCTGTTGGCCAGACATTGGCCCAAGTCAAATAAATTATATGGAATAATATCATTCAAGAAATAGATGAAATTTGGCCATGTATCCATATTATATTTGAACATAAAGGCTTGATGGAGAAAGCTACGCAAACCATTTCCACTATTAATGTCGAATTGGGAGAAATGCCTACCAAATCCAACCACATCATAAAGTTTCTCAATTCCAAAAATAGATATGAGATGGATGACTTGGGAGTAGATGTAAAAAAAAAAAAAAATTGTAAAATTAAAGAAAGTTCTAACAAAGAAGAACTTGGTTGTGTATCTGACAGAGAAATGCCACACTCTAGAGGTAGTAGTTAACATGTTTTCACTAGAATAGATGCATTGAACAAGAAAGTTCTTCCTTCTTTATTTGATATCAACGACAAATCGATGACCATGGAAGATTACAAGAAGAAGCTTCAAGAAATTTCAATGGATACAACCAAGTCTTCCCACATCAAAGTTACTATGACAGGGAGAGGCTTTTATGAAGCTACCAACAACATGAGTTTTATCCAACATGAGATGATACACATTTTTGTAGTAAAACCAACTTTTTCTCAGTATACTGAGGTAGATGAGATCTACTGCAAGGTAACAAAAAATTCCATTCTAGATGAGAAGTTGTGTGAACTCCAGGATTAAAAGAACAAGCCAGTTTCACCAGTGCAACACCCAAATAGTGGCGAGTCAGTAACTGTTCTCCTCCAAAGAAATGCTAGATGTCCAGATCACTTCATACAATTCATTCCTTTTGATCACATTATTTAATTTGTATTAGTTCGATGTCAATAATATAATGCCATGTCACTGAGGCATTAATTCTAATCTTTTTGAAAATTTTCTTTAAATACTTCATTTTGTCGAAGTATTGAGGGTTGTCCCTGAACATTGTAACTCTTTCTATCAAGCAATATACCTTTTTCACATTGTTGGAGCACCATTAATGAAAATACTTTTCATATGATACTTGTGTTACGAAATACTGGTGATGCTTTTCCTACTGTAATTGTGTTTTCGTTGTTATTATTCTTATGTTATTAAACTAAAATCTAATTGTAAAATAGGAGATGTGAAAAATAGGATATGTTTTTGAACACATTATTTTGACTGCATTTACAATGTGTATGTTTTCTTCTAAAGGTATGATTGAAAAATTATTAAATGCTTTTCAATCCATTCTAAAGAACACCTTTTCTCCATTACATAATTTAATTTAAAAAGTCTAGTAAATCTAGCTAGATTTCCTTGTGATTACTCCTTTGAAATTTTGGTGCAACATTGCAATTTTATTTTACTCCATAGCCCAATGGAAAGAAAGTGATTTGTTCAAATCAACCAACCAATCAAAAAAATTCAAGAAAACAACCAAGAATATTCATAATTAGCCTAAAATCAACCTAAAAACCAAGTTAAATCATAAAGAGAGAGCCCTCTCTAAATTTGGTAGGGCTAGATCCCAACATTCAAAAGTGGTTTGATGTTGTCCAATGTATTTACTCCCACAACCTCAAAAATACACAATGATAATGTAGTTGTGACCATACTTGGGAAGAATACATTTTAATCCAAAACATTATTATCCCCTAGTTTAAAAATCAGTGTTTCAGTAAGTAATTGTTGTATCAATATGAAATACATGATCTGAGGTTTCTTTTGTAGATATCTGTTAGATTATAGATCTTGATTTTGCTTTTTGTGTGATGATTTTTCATAACCCTGGCTCCCAAAATAATCTATAATAGATCTCATCTTGATCCCAACCCTGCTTAAATTGTAGATGACCCTAACAAACTAGTGAGAAAAAGAAGCTTTACCGAGAGTCAAGGCAGTAATAGTCCCCTATCTAGATTCAATTGTCCTTTGGAAAATAACCCTTTGTCAAGATTAAATTCTCTTCTAGAGAAGTTTGAAACTTTAGAAGACAGAGAATTTGATTTTCCTTTTCTGCAAAGTTTGTTTAGATCCAAATCTGAGGCTTTCATAGACCAAAATGTCATAGATAAATCCATATTGCAATCGTATATCTCCCAATCCCAAGACCTTGAATTAGATCTTGATCTTGAACCTTTACAAAAATTTTCCAAATTACAAGGTCTAGTTTCAATATTGGACCAAGCTATAGAAGAAGATTTCTTTCAACAATCTGTTGTATTCTTCATTTTGACTGTTGCAACAACCTCTTTATCTAGTCAGTCCTCTCAGTCTACACATTTATAGCCTCCCAGTCCTACTCATTCTGTGGTTTCATCTTCCCTTCCTCTGATATCTAAAACAACTATACCTACTATCCCTGTAGTTATCCAAACTACACCTCCACTAGGTCCATCCTCAACTTAATCTATCTTGGCAGGAAGGTATGCACCCTTGGTGTTACCAAGCCAGCTAGATGTTATGCTTGCAGATTATCCATCCAAAATTATGACCTTTGACAATATTGGTACTTATACTACCCAACATCATGTGGATAGGATGAATGATGTGTTTGAACTCCAAGAAGTGGATGACGCCGACGTTGGAATGAGATTATTTGCCCAGAGCTTAGGAGGTGATTTGAAGAAGTGGTTTAGAGGTTTACCTACAGGGAGCATAGCCAATATTATTTCTTTCCATTAAGGTGTTTTAGCTAGATGGGATATCAATAAGAGCCCATTACAACTCATAAACGATTGTAAAAGGTTAAAAAGAAAACCCAATGAAACTATGGAAGAGTATTGTGAAAGATTCAATACTATTTAGAATACTATCCCATAAGACATCAAGCCCTTTCCTAGCCTAGCCTTGTGTTGGGCATGGAATACCCCCAAGGCATGTTTTGGGGCTTGAAGCCCAAGTTTTGACCAAGTTTTTTCGTAAAAGCTTTGCAAATTATGAGCATGGGGCATGAAAGTATGATAAAGTCACAGGGTTGTCCACCCTAGTTTTGTAATGTAATGTCGGCTGGATAGACCCAAGGCTCTAAGTGTATTAAAAAAGAAATAATGAAGAGAATAGAAGTTGAGTCAAAGTGTAAAGTGTTTATGTGGGTCTTAGAGTAGGATAAGGCTCTACAATTGAGTGCACAAAGGCCTAGTAATCTGCAATTGAGTGAGTGGACCCCTGCAGCAGAGTGCGCAGGGCAAGTCGAGTCTGTAATCATTGGAAGAATCAATAAATAGATGTTTTGCTATAATTTTGTGTATCTTTCTCTGGTTTAATGCATGATTGAATATAATTTACGAGTATACATTTTATTTACTGCACGAACCGGTATGAATGTTTTATATTGTTAAGTATAACTTAGGACATTCAGGTAGGCAAAGATAATTAAATAAGATTGGAATATAAGCAAGATCTTGGGTAATAATGCAGAGTGTGACTCATAGCTCCTGGGTAGGGTTGCACGAAGGCAGTATATCAGGCCACGAGGAATGGGAAAGTGCACAAAGAAACCTATGTGCAGGGACAAACAAAGGACCGGTCAACTCATTAGACATCTCTAGGGTGCAAAAACTTCATTCTAACAACCTCCCATACTATTTCGGGTGAGACCTCAATCCACGTTCTGTGGACTGTCACCAAAAGGGCCAGTAGTACCGAGATGTTTTTGGCTAATTAACTCTGAACCTGGGTCAGGCCCTAAGAAGCCAACAAATGGTTCTGTTGCTAGGACCGGGATCTACATAGAGATGTTTGATGTCGTATCACTAGAATCCAACAAAGAAAGGAATTGAAGAGTGGTTGGACAGAAATATTCACAAGTTCATTGTGCAAGAAAACAGGAGTCCATGATTATCAAAGGAAGGGTGGCTACATTTCTATTTGTATACAGAGATCCATGAATTTTTCTTTGCATCCTTCCCTACTAAGTTGTACGAGTGGATTGTGAAGCTAGCAGATAGCCAAGGAAGGTGTCAACTCGACAAACTTATTGTGTGGACTCTAGAATTGGTGCACAGACTGGAAGCATCAAAATATAAGATCGTGCACACTATTTATCATTAGCTTGATCGAATCATAGGAGGATTCACCACCGAGTTCGTAGTAGATACTTGAGTCAACTATAGTGAGGCAGAACAATGCTTCCTCAAAGGACTGCAAGGTAAGTACGTTAAATCTCTGAACACTTGGATTAAATGCTACTATGTGAAAAGTGGGTTATGTGAACAAATTGATGTTTGGGGCTACGCAAAGTGGGTGAATCTACAGAAATGAAGGTAGCATAAAACTGGAAACTAGCCCCTTGATTTCACCTCCATCAGGGAGCAAGAAAGAGCTCATGAAGGTCTCACCAAGAAGTGGGATCAATCTGATAAGGTAGAGAATTTTGTGCATACCACCCCCACCCACGCCACCACTGGTTTCACCATCTTCACCCCCAACTTTGCCCATCCCAACTCTGCCACCACCATGAAGCAATATGGCCAGTGCGATAAAGCTACTAGTGTTTAAGGGAGTATGGAATGAAGATCTGGACCAATTTTGGTTCATGGTAAAGTTTGTACAGGAAGCACAGGGTGTCACAAATGAAAATATAAAGAAGGCGACATTGGTCAACACTCTGTAGGATCATGTGCTGACCTGGTACATTAAGCATTCCAATGATAATCCAAATGTGGGGATAACGGACATCCAAGTTGCACTAAACAAGGAATTTAGCAACCCAAAATCAAAGGCACAGTCAATCTTTGGATTTTAGGAAATCACAATGCTACTAGGTGAAACCCCGTGGGAGTTGGATGAAAGATTGAAGTGAAAAATTTGCAAAGCAAACATGACCTTAACAAATAGGCAACACCGTGAATGGTTTGTAGCCTCGTTAACACTGCATCTATGGAATGCACTATCGCAACAAAGGCTAACCACTCAAGCTGAGGCTTTGGAGGTCGCGATGAGATTACATGAGACTCCAATACAAGATCCTAACCCGGGAGTTTAGCAAATTCATGCGCAGTTGAAAAACTTGTGCCTTGAGATGTAGAGTTGGAAACAAGACAGTACAACTCATCTAGAAGTATGCCTAGTGTTCGTGAAATACCTCATGGGAGGAGGACCAATGCCACTGAGACTGTAGGCACAAGTAGGACCAAGCATGGCTTCTACATTATGGTGCACAATTTGTCAAATAGGAGGAAAGCATGCTACAAATAACTACCATCTATTACAGAAATATACACAGAACTCCCAACACTTTTGCTATAATTTCTTTATGTTAGTAGGCCATGATGAGCGCACCTGTAGATGTTATGAACTGATGACAGATCAGACTCCTACCTACAGAGTTCAGGCCAAAACACAGTGCCTCGACCAAAATGCAAGAATGGTGTGCACTAGATTTTAGGGGCCCAAACGAGGCCGAGGCGGAATGGGACCAGGAAGAGGTCGCAGATAGCTGATATGTTACAATTGCAGAGGGCTAGGACATTGTTCCCATGATTGTACAAATCCAACGCGACCATCATGCTTGTATTGTACATTGTTTTTTCATGAGACCAAGGACTGTCCAACATTGATAGCAAGGTTGCACAATAAAGGAGCACTCCAACCTCCCCTGATTGAAAACTTGGAAATCAAGAGTTCGAGTCGCTCAAGGAAGACCATAATGTAAAGATCATGCTCCAGAGTGGTATTACGATAGGGGATGACAAAGGAAAGTAACTTGAATAAAGAACTTGGGTTCGTAAGGCTCCAACGAAGGAACCATAATTTGATTTCGAGGAGTCCTTCATGGAAGCTGAGAGGAACTTTGCAAATGCCTCCACTTCAGGAAGTAAAGACAGACTAGAGACGAAAATGGACCCATCAATTTTCACTATGCTTTTACAGACCTGCATGAAGTTGCTGCGCAATAGTAAGGCTGTAAAGGAGCTACAAGAACTCATAACTAGATGCGTTGGGACCGCACTAGGAGCATTGTGTGTAGTCTGGAAGATCGGGAAACACATGACATGAACAAGAAGGCATTTGAGATTGACCAAGAATATCGGGGAATATGAGATGGATCAAGTGATTTTGGACCTATGATCGAATGTGAACATCCTTCCAAATCAGACATGGGAGCACATGGGCATACCTGCGTTGCAATGGTCTCCTATCCAAATATGAATGGAAAATGAACAAAATATCCTACCTATCGGGAGACTGCAGGGAATCACAGTAGATATCAAAGGAGAAAGTGGGATACAATATTTCGAAGTGATAGAGATTGCTGATGACAGTAATCCTTACCTCGCGCTACTGGGAATAGATTGGGCCATTGACATGAATCGAGTGATAAATATAAAGAAGCACAAGATTATTTTTGAGAAAATTTCATTGCGCGTAGTGGTACCTTTAGACCCTACAGAAGGATCATGCCACACCGAGCCAGTGTCGACTACAATAGTGATGACGATCTGGAATGTATCTACAAAATAATAGTGCAGGAGAAAGACTCAATAAATATGGAGTATCAACATAGGGAAAGAGACCCGGAAACTTTGGAAGAAATGAAAGAAAATGCAATTAAAGTTGAAGGCAACATCCTAGCCAAAAAATCTAAATTGAATTCTGAACACAGAGTAACCATAAAAGAAGAACCTTCTACTTCTGTTGTTGACCATAAGATTGATAACCTAGTTAGAATAGAGAATGAAATGATGTAAAGAGTGAACCTTAATGAACAAAATAAAACAAGTCAAAACCAAAATGTTCAACAAACCAGAAACCAAATTTTAGATGAAATACTCCTCGAATTAAGTAAGGAGAGAAAAATGGACCAGACCAGTAGATTTAGCCTCCTTTTTAGGAAAATTACACGGATGATGAGGGGAGTATTGTGGAAGATTCGGATGATAACCAAATTAATTTTTTAGGGGTAGATGAAGATGAAACAATTTTCCTCACTCAAGAGGAACATGAAATTTTTCTTATTTCCGAGATTAAAATGGATTCTTGAATATTTATAGGAATACAAGCAAGGAATTGAAAATGCTATAATGGAAGTTCATAGGTAGTATAATCTTCGAAGTAAGAAAAATCAAGATGCTGCTAATAAAAACAGTCTCAAAAATCATGTTAAAAATCTCTCTGATTTTGATCCAAATAAAACAATAGAAACCCCCCCAAGAAAACCACAAAAACACTTGGAAAGAAACTCACAGAACCTATTATAAAAAACGAATTTGATACTTCTTCTAGAAATAATCAAATTGATCTACCTTCTACCAGCAAACAAACTGAACTTGCCCCAAAACTAGTTGCTGATAACTGTGATTTTTCAAATCTGCTTAAAAATCAAACACCTTTCAGTATAGAAAAAGAACTTTCAAAGTTGAAATTTTCTATCCCCTTAACTGAATTAGTCAACAGGAATGTATACAGGAGTCAAGTCCTGAAGGCATTAAACATTGGGGAGAAAAATAATGATGTAAATTTGAGTGATGGTCAACCTGAGCTCTTGTTTGGGCCCAAGGTAGAACGCAGACCATAAGGAGGAGTGTTGGGTCCCTATAATACTAGTGATTACCCCATTAATATTTATTTATACCCCTTATTAATATTGGTGTGCCCCTATTGTCCCCATATTTTTATTACTATGCCCCATAGAATCCCTCTATTGTTATTTTTGTGGCTTTATATTACTATTGTTAGGTTGGCTGGGTTATATTGTGACTCCTTAGACTCCTATATATAGAAGGGAGGTTTTTTCATTTGAATCATCCAAGAATTGTTCATTTATATAATGTAAAGGAGGTTGGCCCCTCGAAGAGGCTGAATTCTAAGGTGTTGATCTATCTTTTCTATTCTTTTCTTGAGCTGGTTTATAAATTTGGTATCAGAGCTTTGGATTCTAGGGTTTTGCTGCTCCAAACAGGTCATCGTGGAATTTTCGCTATAACTTTTTTTCGGCGATGTTTCAGAAGTTGACAAACAAACCCATTTGAGAAGACATTGCACTAAATCTTGTATCCTAATTTCAGAGCTTTTTGTGCTATATTTTCGGAGATATGATCTGAGGAAGTTGGTCGTTTTGCAGACTCCTGAATTACATTCCAAACAGGTGACCTAGGGAAAATCGTCATAACTTTTTCTCTGAGCATTGGATTGAAATTTCGTAAGAAGGTATAGAAATAGGACAGACTTTAGTTTCTTCTATATATTTTTAAGAGATAAAGGTTGAAACAGTGACTCGCCGCACGTTGTACAAGTTCGCTCTACTGAACTAGTCTATAATCAAGTCACTGTGGGAGATTTCGCATAACTCTTCCTTGGAGAATCCAATTTGGATCAGACTATTGGCATTGGAAAGACGACATAGAGGGCTACCATAGATCTCAATTTCAGAACTGGATATTCTAAAAGTACAAAGATACAACAGAGGAAATATCGAGCTCCTACAAAGAAAAAAAAGGTGTGTAGATTCTTTTAAATTTTTGCTTAAGATTGGTTTGAAAATTTATTTTGAAGGAATTAAAAGGGCTATTAGAGCATTATTATTGGTAACTGATGCCCTGAGGAAAGAAAATGCAAACACCTAGTAAGGAACCTGAAAGCTCTAGCATGACTCATGAAGAAGAGGAAGAAATGCTACATGATATATCAAAATTACAAGACCAAGTGCAAAAAATGTCAGCCTCACAAAAGCTAACGAAAGCTAAGATAAATGGCATGGAATTTAAGATAAACGGCGTGGAAGCTAAGATGAATGGAATGGAAGCTAAGATGGATGATTGGAAGATAGATTTGAAGATAGACATGGGCGATTTGAAGACAGATTTGAAGAAGACATGGACAAATTGAAGATAAATATGAATAAGCTGCTACAAGAAATGGTCACTAAGGGTGAAAGGGTAGTAAAGGAAACTCATGATGAAAACAAAAGAAATGTTAATCATGATTCCATAGACTCTAATGTTGGATCGAAGACCACCATATTCCAAAAATCGATATGAGGAAGTTTGATGGCAAGGATCCCGCAACATGGATATTACAGATGGAGCAATTTTTCGATCTCAATAATGTGCAAAACACAAAAAGGTACATATGGTAACTTTATATTTGGAACCAAATCAGTTTGTATGGTATCAATGGATTTGCTCTCGTAAACAATTTATCACTTGGGCAATTTTTACGGAAGAATTGATAGCACATTATGAGGATACAAAAGAAACACGTTTTTTAGCCAATTGATAAGTCTCAAACAAAAGGGTTCAATAATGGAGCACATTGAGGAGTTCCAAAAATTGAACATAAGGTAAAAAATATTCTAGAGGAGCATAGGATTGATGTGTTCATAGGGACTTTAAAGGATAATATCCAACATGATGTTCGCCTTTGGGAACCTGATTCATTAGAGAAGGCATTCAGGTTAGCAAGAAAAATGGAAAGCAAAATTATGGCAACCAGGAAGCATACCACTCACAACTATAAAGATGGAAGTGTTGTTCCCCTAGTCTTCCACA
>APFE031114159.1:0-34198 GCA_000404065.3 Pinus taeda
AAGACTTTGTTCTCGCATGTCTCAGGTCAGCAGCATGTTCGCAGATTCTTTGCTGGATGGAACGCCCTGTTTCTCCTATATAGGGTGTCCCACACGAACAAGGAATCAAATAAACCCCCTTCATGTCCATAGGGTTAACAGGATCTTTCACAGACTGAAGGGAACTACGAATGGTTTTGAGGGGCCTGAAGGTTGAGGGAATATCAAACCTTCTGAGGATCCGAGCAATCTTGTCTGTGGTCCCATGGATATAGGGAAGATGGACACCCAGATGGCGTTCCTTAGGCTCCTTCTTCTTAAACGCATTTTTGGAGGCTTTAAGGAAAGCTTTCCGACCTAGGTGCCTATTATATCCGTTTTCCACAAAGACATCAAGGAGGTGGGATCTCTCTCTATCCAGGCCCCTCAAAACCATTCGTAATTCCCTTCGGTCTGTGAAAGATCCTGTTAACCCTATGGACATGAAGGGGGTTTATTTGATTCCTTGTTCGTGTGGGACACCCTATATAGGAGAAACAGGGCGTTCCATCCAGCAAAGAATCTGCGAACATGCTGCTGACCTGAGACATGCGAGAACAAAGTCTTCAGCCTTAGCGGAGCATGTGGACAAGACCAGCACCATGTCTGTATAGAGGAGGCCAAGGTTATTGCCAAGGTGGCTCAGTTCCATCATCGTAAGTTAAGGGAAGCTTTAGAAATTGAGAAAAGGCCTATCAATCTCAACAGAGATGATGGCTGGAAGGTAAGTAGGTGTTGGATCCCCGCCCTGTCTTCTTAGTGTTTCTTCCCCCCATCCCACCCCCTTGGTTCTTCTGTTGTTCTTGCTTCGTGCCCCCTGATTCAGTCTGATTCTTCCTCTTCCGTCTTGAGCTAGGGTTTCCTTTAGATTTTCTCTCCTTTGTTTCTTTGGTGCTCTTTCTGGTTGATTCCTTTCCATTGTGTTCGTATAGTATATTCTCCTCTATTTATATATAAAAGGATATAGTTGTCATTGGTATATTCCCCTTAATGGGCTTATGAGCATTATTATTAATTGTCTACTTAAGTTGTGGTATATGCTAATAAAGATATATATATAAAAATTTCAGTTATTATTCTAAATTTGATTATATGATTTCTTGGCATTGAAGGGGGACCTTCACCAGCTTGGTTAGGTAATTATTTCGTAGTTTATTATTGTTAGTCTAGGTTCTAATTTATTCATTTTATTTACATTGATATTTATATTCTTCTCTTTACTGCATTTTATTATTCTTATTTACATCCATAAGGCCATTACTATTACGTAGTTAATTATTATTTATTATAGGTGCTAATTCTGTTCATCTTATTTGCATTGATATTTATACTCTTATTTTTATTACATTTTATTACTTTTATCTAATCATCTCTTTAAATTAACAATAAATAAATATAGTAGGTCTAGATATCTTTTAACAATTTGTCATTAGGTTTATATTAAAACTATATATATATATATATAGTAATCTAGTTAATAAACTATCTCATTAAGTTTTCAAACTAACTATTGGAGTTTCATAATAGTATTATTAATTAACAAATTTACAACAGAAAATTATAAACAATTTTAACTTTTTAAATTACCTTAAGGATTAGTAATCTCTTAGTTTACCTTAAATTTATATATATAATCAGTATATGAATTACTATATGAATAATTTAAATTATATATTTATAATATTATTTCAACCGATTATTACGCCGTAAGGCATTTCCCTTTGAGATCAATTCCCTCAAGTGTCAACGTGTCCGGTTGTGATCCATCGATCTTTATGTTAGACGATTAAAAACTTTTACACTGTTGGATCATCGCAAGCCATGGAAACTATGATCGACCCTATACTCCGTACCGAATTCGAAATCGCTTATTAATGTGTCAATCGAATCTTTGGTCAATTTGGCGGAATTTCGATAACTATGATATAAAATCCAATTCCATATCATCGTGAAAGGAAGAAAAACTATGGTCTAGTTATTTTAAGTTTTGTAACTTCTCCGTGTATTTTTCAGTCAAATTTATCTGAAATGTATCGAAGATAGAGGTTAAAATTACAAATTTACGTAATTTGCCTATTCAAAATTGGTCGAAAATGTTAGATTTATTTATAAATACATTTTAAACATTCTTCTTACATTTATTTTACCAAATTTAAAATAAAAATTGCCTTTAAAAAACAAGTCATTTACAAATTGTAATTTTGCACACCAAGTTTGCAGGAAAACGCTCAACCAAATAAATAAGTGTAGAATTCCACTATAATGCAACTCTCAACGAAAGCTGCATCAACACGTTGGTCGCCAGAATATCTTATTAATATGTTATTAATTCCTAAAGTGTTTAGAATAAATGGTCCTTGTGATATTTTTGTCAGGATAGCAATTTGGAACAATGAGAGCGCATATTAGGATTCAATGCAAAAAAAATTCAAAATATTTTCACTCCATTGAATTTAATTTTTGAAGTATCTGAGAAATTTAAAATTAAAATAAATTTATTTGGTTTTCAATAATATCATTTATATTTATATAAATATTAGATAAATATAATTTTATTAGAATCTTGATAATATATATAGTTACAAGGTTTATTATTTTTTGAATTTTTTTAATGTGATATAAATAATATTGATGTTATATATAAATAGATTGATATGAAAATATAACCCTGGAGAGGAAAATGTTATTGTAAATATTGATTTTTATATATTTATTAATTAAATTTAAATATAAAGTTACATTACAAATATAAGTCATTATTTTAATTTATAGAACTAAATAGATCTTAGTTTCTTTTTTTTGAAAAGTATGAGTATGAGAGTTTATTAAAAAACAAAGCTGGGATCATGCCATAACCCTCACATTTCTTCAAAATTATTAATATTCCTTGCAGGATTGTGATTGAGCATGGACACTAACACGAAAATTCCTATCCATACCAGTTAAAAAATTTCTAGAATATTCCCAAGGTCAAAATACATTTACATTCCATCCTCACCACTGCCATGATACAAAAAATTTTGTCCATATCAGTTAAAAAATTTCTAGAATATTCCCAATATCAAAATACATTTACATTCCATCCTCACTACTTTTATGATTTAATTACCATAGGGGTTGATACACATAATTGATGTAAAAAATTTCTAGAATATTCCCAATATCAAAATACATTTACATTCCATCCTCACTACTTTTATGATTTAATTACCATAGGGGTTGATACACATAATTGATGTAAAAAATTTCTAGAATATTCCCAATATCAAAATACATTTACATTCCATCCTCACTACTTTTATGATTTAATTACCAGAGGGGTTGAAGACCTCAGTGGTTTGAGTTTGAGTTCCAAGTTTGTTGTTTACTTTTTCTTCTTAGAGTCCTCCTTCGTCCTCTTTTGGGACTTCTTGTTTCTTGGATGTCTTTTTCAACTTTTTCTTTCCAAACTAGTCAATACTTTTTCGATATTTTCCTCTAATTTCTTTGGAATTATAGCCGTGATTCTCCTTTCGTGCTCCCTATTTCATGAGGAATTGTCCACTTGTTCTAGAACCAAAGAGTTTTGATTGTTGATCCGGACCCTATGAAGAGATTGCTCCTTTTCCATTGAAATCATTTATTTTCTATGTGTTTTTCATAGATTCCCCACTTCTCCTCTTTTCGAGTTAATTCTTCCTCCTATGAATCCCCTTTTTTCTTATTGTTTTGTGATGCTTCTCATTTAGCTTCTTCTTGCGATCGAAGGATCTCAAATGGGTTCATTGAGGTTGTGGCTCCATTTCTATTTGGGATTGTAGGGTTTCTATTAGTCATCAACTTTCCTTTTCTCCCAGTTCAACCACCCCCCCACGCTGGGTTTGCCACTGATTTTTGGATTTGCATTCAATTGTTCCCTTTTTCTAGTTTGAACCTTCTTACAATCCATGGAAAAGTGCCCATACTCATGACATATCCGAAATTTGAAGGGTTGTTGTTCATAGTCTAAAACTTGGTAGTGGCTCCATCCCCCTATGTGAGATAAATTTATGAGGGAAGCCATTTTTCTAAATCAACTTCCACGAAATCTTTTGCACATGAAAATTGGCATCCCTTGATTCAACCTGATCCAAATACCTTCCCAAACTTTTTCTTATAACCTAATAATCATCACTCCAATACGAAAGCGGGAGTTTAGGTAGCTTTACCGAGACTAGCACCGCATAGGGGATGTCTTCATCTAGGTCAAATTCCAATGACCACTTGTTTAAATGTATTCCTCTAACCCTCAAAAAATATGAGTCGTTCTTAAAAATCATATCTCAATCTTCTTTAAACTCCAAAAGAAAAGGAAAAAAAATTAGTATCGCATGCTTAAAGACAAATTATGTCTTTTATCATTGGTTTCTAGATTTTATCCGTCCACTCCTCCATCAATTTAGCGGATGACACCATTCTTGTAAACTTCACCACCATTGCTTGATTCATCAATGCCAAAGATGTTAAATGGAATCCAATGGTTAGGGCAACAAGGGGTATGTTGTCAGCCTTCTTAACAAATATTGATTATGTTTCCTTTGACCATCATTTCTTCCTATGAGAGGCCACTAATGCTTGAAATGTAGTAATATCATCCTGGCAAGAATCCCCCTTTGGACTAGCCACCATAATGGATTCTGCAAAAAAAAATCATTTGCCACAAGGGTTTTTTTGTTATGATGTGCTTAAAGTTTAACAACTATAATCCTCAAATTGTTCTTGGTTTATAACTATTTTTTTTGGTTGGTCAAATTTTTATACTAATTTGTCAAAATATTACATTGGATAAACGTGAGGCCCATTGCTCTATTGGTCTCACTCCAACCGCATTTGCTGACAAAGAGAACGATGCAAAAATGGAGTAGAAATTTCCATGTTTTACACAATCTCCAAAAAAAAAATGACCAGATAGCCTAAAACACATAGAGAATAAGAAGGCATCCAAAAATCATGATAGATCAATGGGAGAAATCAAGTGCAAGACCAACACCTAGAGCAATAGGGGTTCCTGTATTCCTATGAGCATGGAATTCAACATGAGCTAGGTGCACCTCCATCTCATCGAGTCAGTGGTTAGTGCACCTCTAGCTCCCTCACAAAGATGTCAAGTAGTCAGAATATCCCACCGGTTTTGCTGCAAGTCATCCATGAATGCGATGACCACGATATGTTCATCGTGTATCTGCTATCTAATTTCCTCCAAGGTGGCAATTACGCTCCTCATCTGCATGTCTAGGGATTCCATGGATGATTGTTAGTCAAGATGACCTAGCGACTAATCGTAGTCCTTGTCTAACCACCCCACCTAATCAACAACCACATCCCTGGTCCTAGGCCAACTCCCCCACTAAATCAACAACCACAACCCCATCATCCTCCTCTACTCCCACTTGTTGATATCTATATACTAGGTAGCCATGAGGCCCCATTCCTATCAGAGCTGGATCTTGCTACCTCAACATCCCAAAATTGACAAAAAAACACCAGAAAAGGGACTCAATTGTGACTCGAGCACGAGACCCACACTGACACATCCCCATGTCACAACAGAGGCATAAGAACTATCAAACCATCCAACTCACATTTCCAAACTATACTCCCAAATTTCCAATAGTGACTCCACCCTTTTGGTGCATTAGAGCTACAAATAGCGAGAGGAGGAATTGCCCCGAGAGGACCACTACAACCAAAAACACACCAAATTCCCATCTCCTAGCACCCAAAAAGCCAAAGCTTAAAGTGACCTGGCTCATTTTTTCTCCACATAAAAGAACCCCTCTAGTGAAAGAAAATGAAACAACACAAGTTACACTTTACTCGCACTAGAATAAAGGAAAGATTTATCCAAACAAAGGTCCATAATAATAAACTTACTAAAGCACTATCGATCTTTGTAAATATTGACCAAAGATAGGTCCCTGCAGAGTGGACCAACAAGGCGATGTCCCCTACCAATGCTAAATAGATGTAATGTGAGTGTCTGCAAACCTTCTCCCCATGCTCCCACATTGTGGAAGAGGGCTTCCAAATAGGCATGCTCCAATGCAATTCCCACTAGAGAACAACAATGATAGTAGCCGAATTAACCAAGCGAATGGGCATAAACAAATTGGCGGCTCGTGCATACTCAACATCAATTTTACCACCCACAACATCACCTATAGCAAGAGTCCAGAAACAAAGAAATAAACATCCATCTAGGTTTTATACCACTCCTCAGGCTTCTCGAGGTTTCTACTTCCCCAAAACTAGTTGTCTTGTCTGCCCCTTCTATTTACTGCACACATTTTTCTCATCAGTCCCATCCAAACCTGGTGATACTACTTGTAGTTCACCCACCCCGTCAGGATTATAACTGTTATTTATATTTTGTAAATATTTCACTTTTTAATATTTAAAAAGATTTCTATTTTCAATTGTACATTTATTAATTAAATTTAATAAATTTTTATTATCTAATAATTATGTCGTAAGGCGTTTCCCTCTGAGATCAATTCCCTCAAGTGTCATCGTGTCCGGTTGTGATCCATCGATCTTTATGTTAGACGATTAAAAACCTTTACACCGTTGGATCATCACAAGCCATGGAAACTCCGGCAAGAACCAGGCACTAACCGACTCCGACAATTACGATGAAGTTTGGAACTATGATACCTGTCCCTTTCAATTCCCTCAAGTGTCATCGTGTCTGGTTGTGAGCCATCGATCTTTAGACGATTAAAAACCTTTACATCGTTCGATCATCACAAGCCATGGAAACTCCAACAAGAATCAGGCACTAACTCCCTCCGACGATTACGATGCGGTTTGGAACTATGATACCTATCCCTTTACTAATGGACCATCTTCACCTTGCTCGACTCTGTGCTCGACTACATTACAATAAACGACACAGCAGCTGCAACACCAAATTTCAGTAATCTAGGCTTCAAGATTTCAGAGGGATTAACGGATATGCCATCATCTGACATTGATAAAGATCGTGATGAAACAGAAAAATTAATCATTTTCAGACTACTATATATTTTATATTCATATGTTGTTTCTTTTCTCAATTCGTTACAACAATTCGAGGTGCTGGAATTGACTCTGCGCTCGACTACACTACAGTAAATGACACAGCAGCAGCAACACCGAATTTCGGTACTCTAGGCTTCAAGATTTCAAAGGGATTAGTGGATATGCCACCATCTGACATTGATCATTTTCAGACTACTATATATTTTATATGCGTATGTTGTTTCTTTGCTTAGTAGGGTGTCATTTTGACCTTTGTATTATTTGTGAATTGAAATACATGTTGAATAGCTTCAGCAGAAAGTAGTTCTTGATGGAATGCTTTTCCTTGATGAGGGAACTTGAGCACTGGAAAGACTTAATACATGGCGGCCTTCATCTCGTTTACCCAACTCCATCGCAGTAGAAGGTTACAACCCATAGGAGCATCTATCGCCTCCACTTCTACTGATATCGTCTTACCGTTATGGGTATTGCTTTTCTGTTTTATATAATTTTCATATACTTTCAATATATAATCATGTTTGTTTCAATGTCTTCTACCAGGATTGTCACCACTAAGCTATTTTTAAACAGTTTTCCAATTTATGTCTGCTTGGTAGATGGTGTTTTGCATGGTCGGTTCTTTTTTGAATTATATCGCCTATGACACTGTATTTCTAGTCTCGCATGGACTTATGGGGAAGTGCTAGGATTGATAAACAAAAATGCACTTTATGGGACTCTCATGTGAGATTATAGCCAGTTCAAGGGGGCCCTTGTGAAATTGAGATCACCAAATATATGGAAAAAATGACTGCCGAAGTTATTTCGACGACCGAGTTTGAAATGAGCCATGGAAAACTGGGAAAAGACTTATGGTTGATCATACCAATTATCATTGAGCGGGTTCATTCAAGCTGAAAAGTTGCTTGCTTACTTTACATGGAAGGGATAAGATGTTGCTGAAATCTTGTCATATGACTTAGGGATATGTATTATCACGCTCACACAAAGGCAACGATGAAATATTTTAACGCACATGCATCCACTATCTCTCACATGCATAATAGCTTTAAATTTTTAATTTTATACGGAGATTTCATTTATATTCTCCTTGTATATTTATGGTTACTCACTTACCCTCGTGGATTTCTATCCCTCATGGATTTCTATAAAATAAAAATAACTAACCTATAAACACTAGTTATCATTGCTTCATAGGTTTTGCTTTTGTCCTGAATTTTGCACTTTATTGTTAATTGAATGAGTTAAGTAGTTAATTAGTTTTTAATTAGTTGTTAATTTTATAATTTAGGTGGTTTATTAATGGTTAGTTTGTTGATTCTATATATTTTTATAAAGATGTTTTTACCTAGATAGGTTTCGTGTATATTGGAATTCGGGTATTTTAATTCTTTAAAATATTGCAAATTATGGATGATACATGATCTAAGAGTTTGCAAAATATTTTTTTTACTTTCAAAGTTCCAATCATGTCTTAGATTTATAAATTCTTATGTTTACAAATGGAAAATAATTATTTAGAGAGTTGCAATGGCCTTGGATTTACAAATTCATATCATTACAAATAGCAAAATATGTTTTTTGAGTCGCTTATTTTCATCCATTGGAATGAATTTTGTTCTTAGATTTATAAATTCTTATGTTTACAAATGGAAAATAATTATTTAGAGCGTTGCAATGGCCTTGGATTTACAAATTCGTATCATTACAAATAGCAAAATAGGTTTTTTGAGTGGCTTATTTTCATCCATTGGAATGAATTTTGTTCTGATCCACTGGAATAGGATTGCAAGGATGTGTAAAATATTTTCATTTCTAAATGTTGCAATTCTCTCTCACAATGTGGAAACTTACATAATTAAATATTTTATGGTAAAAGCATTGCCTAAAGTTATAGAAATATAATTTTATAGTGACAACCAAATATCTGTTGTGTGTCTCTTGAAGACTCTTAAGAAATATATCATAATCAAATCTTTTATGGTAAAAGCATTGCCTAAAGTTATAGAAAGATATTTTTATAGTGACAACCAAATCTCTCCTATGTGTCTCTTGAACACTCTTGAAGAAAGATACCTGGTAAGCTATTTGCAGTGTTGGTATTGCATTATACTAAGAACCATACTTCATTTTCTTAAAAAACCCTAGCGTACAGAATAGGTGTCTTCTAATAAATGTTGTTGGGTAAACTATGATGCATATTGGTAATTCCATTCTTAATAATATATTCATAACCTTTTCACCATGTTGTGAAAGCAGAAAATGTAAACAAGTTGATAAAATACTCGTGAAGGTGATGGAGTTTGGCTTCACTCCTGATAATTGCATAGATGGTAAGAGCCTCAGAGCTTCATCAAAATGCCCCTTTTTTATATTCTGCAATCATTGAGTTCCATGATATCACCTTTAGCTAACCTATAACGTGTTTTTACTAGTTATCATTGCTTCATAGATGATGGGTTTTGGCTTCACTCCTCGTAATTGCATAAATTGTAAGAGCCTCAAAGCTTCATCAAAATTCCCCATGTGTATATTCTGCAATCATTGAATTCCATGTGTATATTCTGCAATCATTGAATTCTGTGATATCAGCTTTCGTTCAAGAATTTCATCAAAGAGCTTATGGTCTTCTCTAAAATGTCCATGTTGAGCATACCTTGCAATCAATGAATTCTATGAATGTGGGATTTTTTTAGGCATCTACAAAAATATCTCCATAGCCTTATCAAGATACCCCTTATGCACATATCCATCAAGTATTGCAGTCCATGAAACCATTTGAAGAAAAAATTTCATGGCCTCTTCTACGTTCCCATCCTCTACATACCCTAATATCATAACATTCCAAGATACTACATTTTGTTCAGGAACTTTGTGAAATACTTGTGCATTCTCTATGTATCCACATTTAGTATACATATTTACAAGAGCACTCCCTACAATGGCATTACACTGCAATCCACTAGAAATTATGTCATGGTGGACTCCTTGCCATGTTATTGATCTACCAAATTAGCAAATGTGGAGAGAACAATGGTGAATGTGAAATGGTTAGGTTTGGTACAATTCCCCACCTCTCTTAATTGGCCACACCATTGCAAAGGATCACACCACATTTGGTTTAGACATTTACTTAGGTAGGTAGGATGCCCCTATCTCCCATCTCCTTATAAAGTACTCTCGTCTTCTATAAGACTAGTTCCTATGTCATTTCCTTACAGTGTTTCCTTTGCATGTCTCCTCACACCTAATAATATGATAAACATTGAATACAAATATATTTGAATTGATGATAAATATGTGAAATACTTGTGCATTCTCTATGTATCCACATTTAGTATACATATTTACAAGAGCGCTCCCCACAATGGCATTACACTGCAATCCACTAGAAATTATGTCATGGTGGACTCCTTGCCATGTTATTGATCTACCAAATTAGCACATGTGGAGAGAAAAATGGTGAATGTGAAATGGTTAGGTTTGGTACAATTCCCCGCCTTGCTTAATTGGCCACAACATTGCAAAGGATCAGACCACATTTTGTTTAGACATTTACTTAGGTAGGTAGGATGTCCCTATCTCCCATCTCCTTATAAAGTACTCTCGTCTTCTATAAGACTAGTTCCTATGTCATTTCCTTACAAAATATCCTTTGCACGTCTCCTCACACTTAATAATATGATAAGTATTGAATACAAATCTATTTGAATTGATGATAAATAATCCACGAGGTGCTCAATAAAGTAGAAACATATTCATTCTCGTAAATTTCATAATTATATACAAACAT
The DNA here is from genome assembly GCA_000404065.3 of Pinus taeda. NCBI lineage: Eukaryota > Viridiplantae > Streptophyta > Pinopsida > Pinales > Pinaceae > Pinus > Pinus taeda. The sequence continues at coordinate 10,853 of APFE031114159.1, forward strand.
AGTATTGTACTGAGTTACTTTATAGGTTTTTAAAAGCACCACTCATAGTGAAGTTAGTTTTATTCCACTACACTAATGAAATAGAAACTTGGTTGTAATGTATGTGATGGACACATAATTGAATTAAAAAAAATGTGCATTAGTGGAGAAATGTGTTAAATAACCTACTTTATTCGAGACTTTATTTCTATATATTATTAGAGAACGTTTTAGGTTATTTTGAGACTTTGTTAATATATACTATTAAAGAACTTTTTAGGTTTACTGAGAGGATGAAAGATCAAATATATTTTTACTAATATTTTATTAGCTGTGTAGTGGTTGATTGCTCATTGTAAAATTGAAATGTTTTAAATAACCTACTTTACTTGAGACTTTATTTCTATATATTATTAGAGAACTTTTTAGATTCTTCATTAAGATATTTTCATTTCTAGATGTTGCAATTCTCTCTCACAATGTGGAAACTTACATAATTAAATCTTTTATGGTAAAAACATTGCCTAAAGTTATAGAAATATAATTTTATAGTGACAACCAAATATCTGTTGTGTGTCTCTTGAAGACTCTTAAGAAAGATATCATAATCAAACCTTTTATGGTAAAAGCATTGCCTCAAGTTATAGAAAGATATTTTTATAGTGACAACCAAATCTCTCCTGTGTGTCTCTTGAACACTCTTGAAGAAAGATACGTGTCTCTTGAACACTCTTGAATAAAGATAACACTCTTGAAGAAAGATACCTGGTAAGCTATTTGCAATGTTGGTATTGCATTATACTAAGAACCACATTTCATTTTCCTAAAAAACCCTAGCGTACGGAATAGGTGTCTTCTAATAAATGTTGTTGGGTAAACTATGATGCATATTGGTAATTCCATTCTTAATAATATATTCATAACCTTTTCACCATGTTGTGAAAGCGGAAAATGTAAATAAGTTGATAAAATACTCCTGAAAGTGATGGAGTTTGGCTTCACTCCTGATAATTGCATAGATGGTAAGAGCCTCAGAGCTTCATCAAAATGCCCCTTGTTTATATTCTGCAATCATTAAGTTCCATGGTATCACCTTTAGCTAACCTATAACGTGTTTTTACTAGTTATGATTGCTTTATAGGTGATGGGGTTTGGCTTCACTCCTCATAATTGCATAAATTGTAAGAGACTCAAAGCTTCATCAAAATTCCCCCTGTGTATATTCTGCAATCATTGAATTCTGTGATATCAGCTTTAGTTCAAGAATTTCATCAAAGAGCTTATGGTCTTCTCTAAAATGTCCATGTTGAGCATACCTTGTAATCAATGAATTCTATGAATGTGGGATTTTGATTTTTTTAGGTATCTGCAAAAATATTTCCATAGCCTTATCAAGGTACCCTTTATGCAGATATCCATCAAGTATCGCAGTCCATGAAACCATTTGAAGAAAAAATTTCATGACCTCATCTACGTTCCCATCCTCTACATACCCTAATATCATAACATTCCAAGATACTACATTTCGTTAAGGAAATTTTTGAGATACTTGTGCATTCTCTATGTATCCACATTTAGTTTACATATCTGCAAGAGCACTCCCCACAATGGCATTACACTGCAATCCACTAGAAATTATGTCATGGTGGACTCCTTGCCATGTTATTGATCTACCAAATTAGCACATGTGGAGAGAACAATGGTGAATGTGAAATGGTTAGGTTTGGTACAATTCCCCACCTCGCTTAGTTGGCCACACCATTGCAAAGGATCACACCACATTTGGTTTATAAATTTACTTAGGTAGGTAGGATGCCCCTATCTCCCATCTCCTTATAAAGTACTCTCATCTTCTATAAGACTAGTTCCTATGTCATTTCCTTACACCATTTCCTTTGCACATCTCCTCACACCTAATAATATGATAAGTATTGAATACAAATCTATTTGAATTGATGATAAATATGTGAAATACTTGTGCATTCTCTATGTATCCACATTTAGTATACATATTGACAAGAGCGCTCCCCACAATGGCATTACACTGCAATCCACTAGAAATTATGTCATGGTGGACTCCTTGCCATGTTATTGATCTATCAAATTAGCACATGTGGAGAGAACAATGGTTAATGTGAAATGGTAAGGTTTGGTACAATTCCTCCTCGCTTAATTGGCCACACCATTGCAAAGGATCACACCACATTTGGTTTAGACATTTACTTAGGTAGGTAGGACACCCCTATCTCCCATCTCCTTATAAAGTACTCTCGTCTTCTATAAGACTAGTTCCTATGTCATTTCCTTACAACGTTTCCTTTGCACGTATCCTCACACCTAATAATATGATAAGTATTGAATACAAATCTATTTGAATTGATGATAAATAATCCACGAGGTGCTCAATAAAGTAGAAACATATTCATTCTTGTAAATTTAATAATTATATACAAACATAGTATTGTACCGAGTTACTTTATAGGTTTTTAAAAGCACCACTCATAATGAAGTTAGTTTTATTCCACTACACTAATGAAATAGAAACTTGGTTGTAATGTATGCGATGGACACATAATTGAATTAAAAAAAATGTGCAATAGTGGAGAAATGTCTTAAATAACCTACTTTATTTGAGACTTTATTTCTATATATTATTAGAGAACTTTTTAGGTTATTTTGAGACTTTATTAATATATACTATTAGAGAACTTTTTAGGTTTACTGAGGGGATGAAAGATCGAATATATTTTTACTAATATTTTATTAGTTTTGCAGTGGTTGATTGTTCATTGTAAAATTCAAATGTTTTAAATAACCTACTTCACTTGAGAATTTATTTATATATATTATTAGAGAACTTTTTAGATTCTTCATTAAGATGATGAAAGATAGAATATATTTATCAGTGTTCGTTGATATGTTCATGGAATTTCAAAATTGAAAAATAAATTTTGTTTTAAAAATAGTTATTTTCATTATATATTTTATTTTAAAAGACCTTGTATTAAAAAAATAAAATTGTATTTATAATAATCCACCATCACCAATGTGTTATCTCCCATCACCGCCAACCTCCCATCACCAAGGCAATACCATCACTAATGCAAGAAGCAACACAGGGAATCCTCCTTTGTTTAGAAATTGGATCGCATTCACCAATGGAAGAAGCAACACAAAGCATCCTCCTTTGTTTAGAAATTGGTTGTTCACACTCTTGCTTTTGTTTCGCTATACGTTTGGGTTTATAAGTGGAGAAATTGAAATTTGGCAATAAAAGAGGTGAACAACCCATCAAAGACGTGCTTTTGTTTCGCTATACATTTGGGTTTATAAGTGGAGAAAATGAAATTTGGCAATAAAAGAGGCGAACAACCCATCAAAGACGTGAACAGAAGAGTAAACAGAGAATGTGTTGGTTTTGAGTATAGAAATGGAAATAAAAATGATTTGGAAATATATTTATGTTTTAAAATTGTTTTAGGTATTAATAGGTGGAAACTCTAAAAAAAATTATTTGAAGATATTTTTTTCTTTTATTTTGTAAATGTTACTAAGTAGAAATAAAAATAGTTTTAGATAACTTTTTATACTTTAATTGTTATATATGTTTAAATAACTATTATACTCAATAAAAGTGAAGTTACATGTTCAAGAGAATGAGTGTTAGTTAAAGGAAAAGTACTTGCATTTAAGTTGAGAAAGGTTAAAATTGTGAGTAGAAATATAGTAATCCTAATTAAATATTTTAATAATTTTTTTGATATTATATTTTTGAGTAAATATTTCTAATATTTAGTATAATAGTAGAATTTTTTTTGGGCAAATAATGAGTTGTTATTTATTATATTTTTAAAATTCTTAGTTTTTTTAATAGTGCTTATGAGACAAAAGTGATGGTTGGTATGTGCATGGAATTACAAAATTGAAAAATAAATTTGGTTTTAAATATAGTTATTTTCATTATATATTTTCTTTTAAAAGACTTTGTATTAAAAGAATAAGATTGTATTTATAATAATCCACCATCACCAACTTGTCATCTCCCATCACCTCCCATCACCAACCCAATACCATCACCAATGTAAGAAGCAACATAGGTCATCCTCCTTTGTTTAGAAATTGGATCGCATCCATTCCCCAACGCAAGACCATCACCAATGCAAGAAGCAACACAGGGCATCCTCCTTTGTTTATAAATTGGATCGCATCCATTCCCAAGTATTTGATGCTCTTCACACTCCCTCACCATAGACATCAATTGATGCTCTTCACACTCCCTCGCCATAGACATCAACTATGTGTACAATTTTACATAGGTGACTGAGTCTAATTTTATCTAGATAAATTGTGCTTTAAGGAGAAGTGACATCATAAACTCAAGCCCATCTACTTTTCTAAAAAAGTGTAGGTGACTGAGTCTAATTTTATCTAGATAAATGTGTTTTAAGGAGAAGTGACATCATAAACTCAAACCCATCTACTTTTCTAAAAAGGTTAAGAACTAATGTGCCACATATCGAAATCATTTATAGCTAGTCTTAATAGTTAGTTGTAGGATAATGAAGGCGTGGTTAATCTTGAGCACTATGCATAAAGAATTAATGTGCCACATCTCAAAATCATTTATAGTTAGTCTTAATAGTTAGTTGTAGGATAATGAAGGCATGGTCATTTTTGAGCACTATGCATTTTCGATTTATATTATTTCTTAGTTAGTGTTGACTTTGCCAAAACAACTAATCAACTAATCAGAGCTCATCTTATGTAAAATCTTATAAAAGGAATTTTCTTAGAAACATAAGAATGTTTTGGAAATAAATATTCGCTTGCTTATGTTTGCAAGTTTTTGTCTTCAACATTTGAATGTTATGGCTTATCAATCAGCCAACCACTAATGTAGGGAGGCATATCCAGTGGTGTAGTAGTTTGCAAATGGGAAAGAGGTTGATATCACCTCCAGAGCTCCCAAAATATGCAATGATTTGGGTCATCAGATCCAAGAGGATGAAGTAATGACAAAGTATGTGCACATGCATAATGGATTTTTATATGTCACGATTCATCTCCAATTTATGCCTTACGGCGTTTCCTTTGCAACATCTGGTACAATTGCTAGTTTTAACTTGTTTAAATCTATAAACCCTTTAGATGTAAGTGGCTATTATTTCTTCCGGAAGATCTTTCTTGTCTGATGCTACAAGTTTGTAACCAATTCGCCTCCATTTTAAGGCATTTTGTGATTATTCCAAGGCTCGAAACGTTCTTAGCTGGTAATTTTTCCTCTTTTTTCTTGAGTGATTACAAGTATGCAATTTCAAATTTCTTGTGATTTTTCCTTTTTTAAGTGCAAGGAATGTTTACTTTAAGCTCAAAAGAAGCATAATAACTAGGCCTAATAAATCTTAACTAGGTCAAAATCATTCCGTTCTTGCAATTGGCCCAAAATACTTAATAGTGAATGCAGGGTAATTGAACTTGGGTGGGAGGGATCTCTTCATAGCCGAACCATGACTTCATTGGTAGTTTTTATTTTATTTATAATGGCAAATAAAAAATTTCTAATATGTGAAGTTGCTCTGCAACATAGTATAGTTTCCAGAACACAGGTGCTCTATATTTGATTGAGTATTTGAGAGTCTCACGGAGCCCTGAAACTTCTCCAAATTTCTTATCTATTGGAATTGGCTTTACATATTCCGGAGGTTCTGTGCGTTTTTTTTTCTTTGGATTAAGTCTTGATTGATTGAAATATTCTTTGATTAAGTACTGATTGAAAGAGTGATCGCTATGGGCATGATTTTCCCTTTGGGCTGTAAGTGCTGCTTGGTTCCTTTTTCCTTACAATATTATGGGCTTGCTCTGAGCTTTTTTAGATGAAGTAATATAAATAATGGACCTGATTTGAATTTTTTAAATGAATTAATAGAAAGTCAAATTTAAAGTATTTAAAAATAAATAAAACCATATAAACATGATTCACCTATATAAATTAAATGCTTTTTGTTAATATAAATTCTATCTCAAAATCAAAATGCCTTCTGTTAATATAAATTATCACTAGGAAGGAATTAAGGTTGTCACAAGATGCAGTGTGAGTGATTTTTAATAAATAGCAAAGGATAGAGATGAAAAGATCTTCATCGATTTTAAAACTCCATAGGATTGCAATAATGGGTTATTATATAAAGCAAATTGCAGAAAACATCTTAGATAAGTAGAAAATGAGTACAGGGAAAACTGTTTTTAAAAGATGTCTAGATTCAATTAATCCTTTTATAATTTTAATAACAATATCTCATAATGTGAAAAATCATTTTCCCCTTCCCTATATAACCTGATCTCGATCCAAATATAATACAAAACTTAAAAATAAAAAATTAAACCAATACATGTATGGAATATATAATTTCCTCCTTAATAATAATAATAATAATAATATCCATTTTTAAGGTCACAGCCAAGCCAGACACCAAATTGGTGTATGAGACCCCCTTGTTTGTGGGACAAGGGACCCACCTCCGCGCAGCGATTTGACTGCTAAGTCTACGAAGGCATACATACTCTACCCCCCTCTAGTTTTGATGACCTCTTAGGAGGAAACACATGCTCTTAACCATTAGGCCCACTCAAACTGATAGGCATTGTAATTGTACCTTTAACTTTTGTTATTTATATTAAGCTGTGTAGGTTATTTTATGAGAGGGCATATTCTTAACTTGAAAATAATATTTGTACTTTTAGTTGGGTAAGAAATGCCCGCCGAATATTCTTTACGCGGATAGAATTATTGATAAAGTTAATAAAATATATTTTTTAAACAAACTGTTATAAAATTTAATTTTATCCATACGAAGCACTCCGTTGTCCGAATATCTATCATGGACGGTCCGAAGTGGATATCGTAACCAGTATATCCCTTTCTTGGGAAATCCACTGTAATTTTTTATATTTTCAAAAATTAATTAAAAGACCAGGACAAATTAGCAATGGCATTAAATGTTACCAAAAAACGCTGTAACGCATAAATTTGAGAAGAATTGTGCCATATAAAATATTATTGAAAATTAGAATTAGTAAACAAAATGTCATTCAGAGTTAGAAGATAAAGAAGAATCACTTAAATTATGCCAAATTGATAAACAGATTCTATAACATTTCTAACATAAATTGCCTCTTAATCTTCAAAGATGGTGTTTCAAGTTCCAATCTCTATGCTATTTTTCCTCAGGACCATACCACTAGTAAAAAGTAAAACGGTTATAACTAACTAATTATTATTTTCTAATAATAACCTTTTCATAATCTATTTGCCCCCCAATGATTTTAAGAACATTATTATAATTCCTTTCTTCTTTTTACTATTATCCCTAATACATGATAGGGATAATAAGAGATGTTTTCCCAAAGTGGAGAGTGATTCACCATAAATATGTAACATATTATTGTAAACAATAACAATGCAACCATTTTCATTCATGTAGATGCTTTTTTGGGGTGTGATGTTCCCACCAAGAAGGTTATGGTTCAACCTTCGTTCTCTTTTTTTAATGAAATTCACTCCGTTGTCCTTCCAATAGCAACTTGTTTGTAATGGAAACCTTATAACTAGTTGTCAATCCTGCCCAATCCAACCCATATACCAAATATATACAAACTGAGCTCAAATGAAACTCAGAGAGAATCCATGCCACCTGAATGTTACATGACTATATTACAAGCTTGCTTACTTTCTCTAAACATCCCTTTCAATATTAGGAATTTGATGTTGTTCATTTTCATTCTGACTTACTACCTGCACACACTTGGGGGTGCAACTCATAACCACACTATAAGCTCACGAACGCAAGGGTAAATATGCCAGACCAGACCTCTAATTATTCAGGACCTCCAAACGAACTTCCGATGCCTCAAGGAGAACACCAAACCAATCCTTGGGAAAAATCCCCAGTGCCCTCTCAAAGCACTTCACATCAGGGCGTCCATCAATACGATCTTCCTGCCCATATCTCTTGAGAGTCTTAATAACTTCCTGGTCCCTGTCAGCTGCAATGTACACCAAGCTTATTTCCTTTCCATCCCTCTTGAGTTCATCATATGTCTCAGAGATCACATATATGGGGTGATGTAGAGGAACAATCAGTCAATCAGGGCCCATGAGAAGGCCTGCTAGTTTCCCATCCAAAACACAATTCTACACAAGATTTCATCGCAGTTTTTGTTTTTGTTTTTGTTTTTTTGTTTTTTTCTTTCTTTTTTTTTCTTCCAGTAGAAAAATCATATATTTGTATTGATGTAGAGATCATTACATAATTTCGGTTTATATATTAAACCGTGAGCATGGAAAGCAAAAATCCCTGGGCTTTAGCAAAGGGAAAAAACATACATGCACGCTTCATGGATGTAATATGAAAGATGAGCATAAAGTATGTATGCAAATTGGCCGAGATATTGAAGAGTCACATGTACAGATTTTTGTAAAAAACTCCTAGATGACAGTATGGTTCAAAGAAGAATGAGAAATATGAGTTGTTCATGAGTGATCACATTGATGGGAGGAGCCTATATCCCCAAGATATCCATGAGTTCCTTGACATTTTGCAAAATGGTAGATACAGGCCTCCGGATGTTGTTAAAAATGGAATCGTTCCTCCATTTCCAAATGAGCCAGCAAACCATGAGAAATGAAGAGCGTCGAGTCACTGATTGTGAGTTCCACCATAAAAAGCCCTCTTGTACAGAAGAAAAAACAGTGTAAGGGAAATCCATGGTTAGTGACAGACCATACCAGATTTGTTGAGTTGAGTGGCATTGAAAGAACATATGGAGGTTCGTTTCCTCAGCATCCCGGCAGAAAGCACAACGTCCAGGTCCATTCCATCCCTTTCTCTGTAAAACCTACCATGTAAGGTTCCTGTTCCAGAATATGAGCCAAGAGAGAAGAATCATCTTTGTTGGGTATGCAGCTTTCCATAGTGAAGGAGGATAAATCGGTTGAATAGTCGGAGCTGATAGTTGAGAGAGTGCAGCATAAATGTCCTTGACTTTTACTAGAAGAGGAGCCCGAGGCAATTTCCATGCCAAGATATCCTTACGTTCCGTCCTCTTGATTGGCAAGGCAGATAGAGAGGAGCGAACAGATTCCCACAAGGGACGTAGATGCGCAGGCAGGTGGAGATCTGCAGCCACATTCCAAACTGGCGTTGAGTTATTCCATGAGCCAATAAGCTTTTCCCGAGTGAAGATACCTCTGGATTGAAGATACGCAGTCAAATCTGGCTAAAAGTGGTAGTTGAGGCCATCCATGATGAGATCACGACCAATGAATGCATTCGCTCCTGAGAATAGCTTCAAACGAAAAATTCGTCAATATGAAGGATTTATTTTTACAAAAACTTGCCCAAATGGCAGAGCCTTGCTTGGTCCCCAATGCATTCCTTCTGTACCAAAATTCTATGCTTTTTCCTTGTAGATATTTCCTTCTTATAAAATTGCTCCATGGACCTGTACCATAAATACCACGGATGTACGATTTGACCAACAGCGCATTGCCCATCCTTCTCATGTCCAGAAGGCCCCAACTTCCCGACTGTTTGGGCTTCGAAATGGATTCCATCTTAACTAGATGATATTTGGATTGAAAAGATTTATCCCCCCATAAAAAATTTGCTGCATATGAATTCATTTTTCTGATGACAGACGCAAGAAGAAAAAATAAGTGCGCCTAATAAATGGCCAACTGTGACAGCACTACTTGTATCAAAACCAGTCTCCCAGCTAATGAAAGAAACCTATGCTCCCATCCGGATATTCTGTTATAAAAACGATCCAGGAGCTAGGTCCAGTCCCCCTTCTTGTATCCCTTTGGTTTGAGGTTGAAACCGAGATATTTCATGCCACTGTCGATAGATACTGCCTTGATACCAAAGAGCGATGCAATCCAGGCAGTCGTTTCCGCATCTGAATCATTATGAAATATTTTTTACTTTTCCTTGTTAATACATATACCTGATGCTGATTGAAACCTATCGAAAATGATGAAGAGGCATTGCCAGGATGCTTTATGAAGCATAGCAAAAAGAAGAATGTCGTCCACAAATAGGTTGTGGGATAAGAAAAAATCTTTAGCCATCTTAATCAGTCTAAAGCAAAACCCAGCTTCAACTCTATTAAATTGAATGCTGAGAGTGTTCATGACCAAAATGAACAACAACGGAGAAAGGGGACAACCTTGACGGAGTCCACGCTCAACTTTGAAGAAGGGAGAGGGAGATCCATTGATGATGACCGAAAAATTTATGTTTTCCACACATGCCATGATCCATTCAATGCCACTCCTACGCAAACCGATTTTGGCTAGTAAAATCCTAAGGAAACCCCAGTCAACACAATCATATGCCTTTTTTAAATCAACTTTGAGAATGGCAACCTTTGTATTAATATTTCATCGTAGTTAGCAGACATAAGTCCATGTTCTTTAATTTTTAATTGTGGTTTTTCTTCAGTGGAATTAGTATTGCTTATCTCTTGTGCCATCAGTCCTCTCCACAGTCCCATGTCTCCATATATATAAGGATTGGTGGGTTTTCCTTATTTTTCCAGCCTTCAAATTATTTAAAGAACCAATTTTCCCTCCTGCCTTTCTCCACAGTCTTGTATAGATTGTGGGTTTTCCTCTGTTTGTCCAGGTTTCAAATTATTTAAACCCCTTTTGAGCTATAAAGAACCCATATTATGTATGTGTAATCATTCCATAGACGTAATCATACCATTTCTTTGATTGGGTAGCAGAGGAGGAGCAGGTGGCATAACCACAGAGGGCATTGGTTTCCCCAAGTGACAAAATGTTGGTTGTGGACCTCTGAATCCCTCTGCCTCATTCTCATTGACGCTAAACACTTAATCAAATCTTTGCTACCCCTTAAAAAGGCTTCTTATACTTTGACATTCTTATTAAATAAAATTCAACCCGTTACACTTTTTATGGGGACCCGAACACTCACATGGTATCACGTTGCTTTTGGGATTCATAACAGAGTTTAAACTTCTAACGTAAATTCCTTCAAAATATTTATGGATTGATTGTTGTTGCATGATAACAAATTATGACCAATCACATTGAAGAATTCTTTAGAAAAGCAAAAATGTAATCAAGACTCAGGTCTCTTAGTGCTAGTATTCCAGTGATGTGCTTGGAGCGTTTGTGCTATTTTAATGGGAGCAAATTATGTTATTTTTAATTGGTGAATGAGATGGATTGCAATAAAACTAAAGCTCGATGCGTCATGCCACAAAATATGTATGGATTGGTCACAAAGTTATTGTTCCCTGAATTGAATGGTGACTTGAGAATGACCTCATTTCAACAAGTCCATGTGATCATGTACTAAGAGTGGTAAGTTATATGTTGGCAATATTTTTTACAGTTGTAAAATACTTATGAATTGTTCTGTTGCATGAAAACAAATTATGACTTGGACCAATCATATTGAAAGAATACCTCACAAAAATCAACATGTAATAAGACTTCGGTCTCTTAGTGCAATGATGTATTCGAAGGGTTTGTGCTATTTTAATCGGAGCAAATTGTTTAATGTGACTCATTCAATTGGATTGCAACATTGTTGTTTCATGAAGCAAGTTGTGACAATGTTACGAGTGGTAAAAAAATTTAAATTTCATGGAGTGAAGGATTTATCATAATTAATGTTTCAAAAAACTTTAGATATAGAAAACATTTAGGCATTGGAGCAAATTGTTTAATGTGACTCTTTGAGTTGGATTGCAACATTGTTGTTACATGAAGCAAATTGTGACAATGCTGAGAGTGATAAAAAAAATTAAATTTCGTTGAGTGTAAGATTTATCATAATTAATGTTTCAGGAAGCTTTAGATATTGAAAACACTTAGGCTTGGAAACAAAAAAATTGCATTACTCTATTACATCTTCTGATATAAATGATCTAACGTATCCCTGGATTTATTAAGAATTGAGAGGGATCAAAATAAAAACTTACGAGAATTACATACTCTAGGGTTTTCTTTCTGTAAAATCGAGATTTTTATTAAATAAAAGATCCCACTTTTGGGATTTCTAGAGTGCAAAGGACACTGCTTTGGTCACATGGACCAAAAATTACAACAAACCAACCATGAATTATCAAGTTTTCCAACAAGGAGCACAAAGCCAAGAGGCACCTTAGGGGTGGCCTGACAACACCAAAATGACCCCCACAAAACTAACAGATTATAAATGTATATGATTGGGAATGCATACCTATTAAGGAATGCCCATACAATGTCAAGCATGAAAATTTGCTTGAAATCCATTAAACCAGATGATTGCAAAGACCAACCATCAATAAGCTAATGCCCATTTTCTTTGCAAACCCAGACCAACAACTTGGAACATCATGAAGAGGGCCTAAGCTGCTTTAACATAGGGCTCTAGCTCCTCTTCGATAAGCACAGTGCTAGATCCTGATGGTTGAACAAGGTTTCAAAGTTTTCAAAGCAAAATATCTTAGTAAAAACTACCTATTGAAAATAGCAACAAGAAATGCTGAAAATAGAAACAAGAAATGCTAAGAATAGCATTGCTATAGATAGCATTTCAGGATATATTCCAATTTTAATTTGTCCTTGAATTAAAATTGAGAATTAAAATTCGAATTTAGTCTCACCAGCTGTTTGAAAAATAATTAATTAGTTCATCTTGAGTTAATTAGTTGGTGAAATTCAAGCATGAAGTCTTTGTGAAGACATGCAACAATTATCCCTTTGATTGAAGAAGTTATCCCTTAATTAAGGAGATAAGGATGAGTTGTATTTGAGTTGTAATTAGTTAGCTCAGCTAACTAAGTTAAGTCCAGTTAAATTAGTTCCAAAGAGTTTGTGGAACTAATTGTGAGTTCAGTTAGTTAATGCATGCATGCATGTAACTAGTGTTCTCCAGATAATTGAATATTCTCTCATAAATAACTCATGCATGTCATTTCAGACAAAGACCCAGTTGAGATTAAAGGCAGGGACAGTGTACTATCAATTGCTAGAATATTCCTATGAGAATATCTCTTTCATGTAGAAGGAATTCATTACTTGAGGATTGCACAGTTACTACAGAGGTTAGAGCAATGTGTGAGGTGAGAATCACACAAGTTACAGCTGGAGGACCCGGGAGAAACTGCGCAAGGAAATAGGAGGCTTGGAGGACATATGAGAAGGCATATGTGTTGTCTATTCTGTCTATGAGCAGCAGTGAGGGATTGTACTAAGAGCTAGATAGCTTGAGAGCTAAAGCTTTGTGTAATCCTGAGATATTCCACTTGTATGATAATACAGATAGCGGGGTTTTTAGCTGAGGATTTCCCTAGAGTATTCTTCTGTGTTTCATGTGTGATTGAATACTCTTCTCTGTTATATGTGTTCTGTTTGATCTTGCTCAAAATCGATTAAGCTTCCGCAAGTTTGATTATAGAAGTAGATTAAGTACTTTGCTTTAGTACATTGCATAATCAGTTTAATCTACAGTAAGAATTTCTACATGGTATCGGAGCAAAGGTGATCAAAGCAGAGAACAGAATACAAAGAAGGGAGAAGTTCGAAGTTTGAAGTTCTTGATTGTAGGTACAAAATCGATTTCTTATCACATCTCAAATTTCACCAATGGCGTTCAATGGCTTGAGACTCAAGTATGCCCTGGATGGTAGCTCGAATTACATAGCATGGAAGGATCGCATGGAAGCGGTATTAGAGGAAAATGGTTTGAAGGACTTGATTGATCAAGAAGTCCACAAGCCAACAATAGCGAATGCCCAAGAATTGGAGGAATGGAAGAAATGTGTGGCGAGAGCAAGAAGGATTCTTTTGGAGGGAGTTCGAGACCATATTGTCTCGAGTCTCCATGGGAAGGAGACTCCGTTTTCAATGTGGAAGACATTGAAGGACCTATATCAGAACAACAACGACCAGAGGATGTTGGTGCTGAAGGACAAGCTTTGGAAAATGAAGTGTGAAAAGGGCGACACGATCTCTACATATATGAACAAGCTCACCACTTGCAGAGATAAGCTTGGAAGTGTAGGAATCACGACAGTTGATGATGATATGGTGAGTCTTTCTCTCCTTAGTGTTCCTAAGAGTTGGCATAGCTACCAGGACTCAGTGAATGGAAGAGAGAAACTGCCAGATTTGGAATCACTGTGGTCGGATCTGATGCAGGAGGAGATCAGGAGAAGCACCAAAGATGGTTCTTCATCTAAGCATGATGATGAAGAAAATCTAGCCTTAGCAAGTAAGGCGCGGAAAGGGAAAGGGAAGGCTTCCCATTCCAAATTGAGTTCTTCCCATGGTGGGAAGAGGATTGACAAATCTAAAGTGAGATGCTTTAATTGTCATGAGGTGGGCCATTATGCAACTAATTGTCCATTGAGGAAATCCAAGAAGGGATCCTCGAAAGGATCAGATGGTGAGGCACTGGCCTCACAGTTCGAATTGGATTTTACCCTCATTGCATGTATGGTTTCATCAATGGTGGGTTGTGTTTGGTACTTGGACAGTGGAGCCTCATTCCACATGACCAACGATAAGAGTTTATTCAGTACCTTGGAGGAGAAACACCTCTAGATGTGCATTGAGATGAGTGATGACAGAAAGTACTGTGTTTTAGGTGAAGGTACGGTTGTGTTTTAGAGGGAGCATGGAGCTCCTCTCACCCTGACTGACGTAAAGTATGTGCCTGGACTGAAGAAAAACTTGGTATCGGTCACAATGTTGGAAGATAAAGGTTATGATGTAGTCTTCAATAAAGGAAAGGCGTTCCTGAGACACATAGCCACGGGTCAGACCAAGAGGATTAGGATTCGAGTGAAGAATCTCTACAAGCTGGAGGTAGATGACTGTGTTGCATTGAGTTCCAAAGCAGAATTGGTGCAAAGCCAAGATATTAGCGAGTTATGGCATAAACAGTTGGGCCACTTGCATCATGGGGCCTTGAAGATAATGCAATAGATTTCTACCAAAATTCCCAAAGGTAAACTTGAGTAAGTGGACACATGCAAAGGTTGTACCTTGGGTAAGTATGCAAAATCTTCCTTTCAAGATCGACACAGTCGAGCTGAAGAAATCTTGGAGCGAGTTCATACAAATGTGTGTGGACCATTCTTGACAACCTCCACCGCTAAACAAAGGTATTATGTGATTTTCATTGATGATTTTTCTCATAGATGCTAGATCTATTTCATGCAGAAGAAGGACCGAACCTTCTCAAAGTTTTGTGAGTTCAAAGCTTTGGTTGAGAAAGAATCAGGAAAGAAGATCAGGACCTTGCGAAGTGAAAATGGTGGAGAGTATGTCTCTCAAGAGTTTAAGGACTTATGTGCTACAGAAGGAATTAAATGGGATTTAACAACACCTCATAACCCACAACAGAATGGGGTGGCCGAGAGGAAGAACAGAAAAATTGTGGGGGCAGCTTAGGCGATGCTGCATGAGCAAGGCCTACCACTTCATTTGTGGGCTTAAGCATGCAACACAACGGTTTACTTGCAGAATAGAAGCCTGCATCGCATACTTGGAATGAGGACACCAGAGGAATCTTTCTCCGGGAAGAGACCAGATGTGGATCACTTTAGGATCTTTGGCTCATCGGTTTACTTCCATGTGACCAAGAATGCTTGGAAGAAGCTAGAGCATACAACAGAGTTGGGGATACTTGTGGGGTACACTGATACTCCCCACAACTATCAAGTGTATTTGCCTACCAGTCAAAGGACAGTGATTCGCAGAGATCTTAAGTTCGATGAGCTAAAGGCCATGTGAGTTTTCCTTGAGAAGGAGCTCAAGTTGCAGGTAGAGGAGGAACTTTTGGTTCCTAAGGAGGAGTAGCCTCAAACTCATGCAGAGTAGCCACATGTAGAGGTTCTAGGAGTGGAGACATCCATTCATGCAAAGTCTTCCAGAGAGGGGCAGAAATGCACAAGGGAGGCTGACAGATTGTTGATGGATAAGAGAGAGAATGTGGGAGAGCCATCTTCTCAGCACAGACAAAGGAGGTCACGTGAGCGGTACATTGGTTACATGGCCCTTGTTAGGGAATGTGTAGAGACCGAACCATCTTCCTTTGAGGAAGCAGTGCAGTAGCCGGTTTGGGTTGATGCTATGGTGGAGGAGTATGACTCCATAGTTCGGAACAGTGTTTGGGATGTGGTTCCAAGACCAGAAAACAAGTCAATTGTGAGTTCCCATTGCATCAGCGCAGACAGAGGAGGTCACATGAGCAGTACACTGGTTACATGGCCCTTGTTGGGGAACGTGTAGAGATCGAACCATCTTCCTTTGAGGAAGCAGTGCAGTAGCCAGTTTGGGTTGATGCTATGGTGGAGGAGTATGACTCCATAGTTCAAAACAGTGTTTGGGATGTGGTTCCAAGACCGGAAAACAAGTCATTTGTGAGTTCCCATTGGCTTTACAAGGTAAAGCATGCTGATGATGGTAGTGTGGAGAAACATAAGGCAAGGTTTGTTGCCCGTGGTTTCTCACAGGTCGAGGGGATCAACTATGATGAGACTTTTTCTCCTATAGCAAGGTACTCATCTATCAGATCGATGTTGACACTATCAACACAGATGGGCTGGAAGATCCATCAGATGGATGTGAATACTGCATTCCTCAATGGCAAGATTGAGGAAGAGGTGTACATAGAGTAGCCAGGAGGATATGAGAGCTTCGATAGTGAGTCGCATGTGCCGACTCAAGAGAGCATTGTACGGGCTGAAGTAAGCACCTCGTGCTTGGTACACCAGGATCAACAACTACTTCACTGGGTTGGGCTTCACAAAGAGTGAAGTGGATGTGAACTTGTACCACATCATGGTGGAAGGTAAGCAGTTGATCATTTTTCTTTATGTTGATGATCTGATATTGAAAGGTGATGATCAGTTGATCATGTCTTGCAAGGAGGACCTTGCAAGAGAGTTTTAGATGAAAGACATGGGTCTCATGCATTACTTTCTAGGCATGGAAGTGTGCAGAAGAATGGGGAATTGTTTGTGTCTCAAGGCAAGTATGCCAATGAGATACTCTGGAGATTCCCCATGGAGAAGTGCAAGCCCATGAAGACTCCTCTAGTAGGTAACTGGAGGAAGTAGGATGCTACTTCAGGAGAAGTAGTAGAAGCTACTGTATATCAGCAGCTTGTGGCTTCATTGATTTATTTAGTGAACACATGACCAGATTTGTGCTTTACAGTGAACCAGCTGAGTCAAGCTATGGTTCAGCCTACCAAGCTGTTTTGGAAGGCAGCGAAGCATGTTTTGAGATACCTCAGAGGCACATATCAGTTTGGATTATGGTACAGACGGTCAAAGGGAGTGAAGCTACAGGGCTTCACAGATGCAGATTGGGCAGAGAGTCCATCAGATTGGAAGAGCACATCAAGAGGAATTTTCAACCTTGGTTCAACTATATTTTCTTGGTACAGCAAGAAACATACGTCAATAGCACTTAGCTTAGCAGAGGTTGAATACATGGCTGCAAGTCAGGCAGCATGTGAGGCCATTTGGATGTGGAAAATTCTAGTTGGTTTGTTTGATCAGAGGATGGATCCAACCATGATCTATTGTGATAATCAGAGTTGTATCAAACTCTTTGAGAATCCAATATTTCATGACAAGTCCAAGCATATCGACATTCGGTATCATCATCTCAGAGATTGTGTGGCGAGGAGGGTCATGTTGTTGCAGTATATTTCGATCAAGGAGCAAGATGCTAACATCTTGACTAAGGCATTGTCAAAGTGTAAATTCGAGCTCCACAAAGATAGGATCGAGGTGGCAGATAATCCCTTTCTTGTTGAGAGGGAGTGTTGAAAATAGAAATAAGAAATGCTAAAAATAGAAATGCAAAAAATAACATTGCTATCGATAGCATTTCAAGATATATTCCAATTTTAATTTGTCCTTGAATTAAAATTGAGAATTAAAATTTGAATTTAGTCTCACCAGTTGTTTGAAAAATAATTAATTAATTCATCTTGAGTTAATTAGTTGGTGAAGTTCAAAAATGAAGTCTTTGTGAAGACATGCAATAGTTATCCCTTTGATTGAGGAAGTTATCCCTTAATTAAGGAGATAAGGATGAGTTGTATTTGAGTTGTAATTAGTTAGCTCAGTTAACTGAATTAAGTCCAGTTAAATTAGTTCCAAACACTTTGTGGAACTAATTGTGAGTTCAGTCAATTAATGCATGCATGCATGCAACTAGTGTTCTCCAAATAACTAAATATTATCTCATAAATAACTCATGCATGTTAGTTCAGACAAAGACCCAGTTGAGATTAAAGGCAGGGACAGTGTACTATCAGTTGCTAGAATATTCCTATGAGAATATCTCTTGCATGCAAAAGGAATTCATTCCTTGAGGATTGCGCAGTTACTACAGAGGTCAGAGTAGTGTGTGAGGTGAGAATCACATAGGTTATAGCTGGAGGACCCAGGAGAAACTACGCAAGGAAATAGGAGGCTTGGAGGACAGAGGAGAAGGCTTATGTGTTCTTTATTTTGTCTATGAGCAGCAATGAGGGATTTTACTAAGAGCTGGATAGCTTGAGAGCTAAAGCTTTGTGTAATCTTGAGATATTTCCACTTGTATGATAATACAGATAGCAGGGTTTTTAGCTGAGGCTTTCCCCAGAGTATTCTTCTGTGTTTCATGTCTGATTGAATCTTCTTCTCTGTTATATGTGTTATGTTTGATCTTGCTCAAAATCGATTAAGCTTCGGCAAGTTTGATTGTAGAAGTAGATTAAGTATTTTTCTTTAGTACATTGCATAATCAGTTTAATCTACAGTGAGAATTTCTACACTACCTTAGGCTCAGTTAAAAATCACATATCACAAGATAACAAAAATTGGCCACGTTAGCAGAGAAACATGTTCTTTGGGAGATTGAATCTATGTCTCAATAATGAAAGGCAATCAATTTATTGCTTGGTCACACTCACATGGTATCACATTACTTTTGGGATTCATAAAGAGTTAAACTTATAAAGTAAATTCCTTCAAAATACTTATGGATTGATTGTTGTTGCATGATAACAAATTATGATCCATGACATTGAAGAATACCTCACAAAAGCCAAAATGTAATCAAGACTCGAGTCTCTTAGTGCTAGTATTCTAGTGATGTGTTTGGAGGGTTTGTGATATTTTAATGGGAGCAAATTATGCTATTCTTAATTGGTGAATGAGATGGATTGTAGCATAACTAAAGCTCGATGAGTTATGCCACAAAATATGTATGGATTGGTCACAAAGTTATTGTTGCATGAATTGAATGGTGACTTGAGAAAGACCTCATTTCAAAAGGTCCATGTGAATCATGAGCCAAGAGTGGTAAGTTACATGTTGGGAGTAACTTTTACAGTTATAAAATACTTATGAATTGTTCTATTGCATGAAAACAAATTATGACTTGGACCAATCATATTGAAAGAATACCTCACAAAAATCAACATGTAATAAGACTTCGATCTCTTAGTGTAGTGATGTATTTAGAGGGTTTGTGCTATTTTAACGGGAGAAAATTGTTTAATGTGACTCATTCAGTTGGATTGCAACATTGTTGTTGCATGAAGCAAGTTGTGGCAATGTTATGAGTGGTAAAAAAAAAGAAAATTTCATGGAGTGCAGGATTTATCATAATTAATGTTTCAAAAAACTTTAGATATAGAAAACATTTAGGCATTGGAGCAAATTGTTTAATGTGATTCGTTGAGTTGGATTACAACATTGTTGTTGCATGAAGCAAATTGTGACAATGCTAAGAGTGGTAAAAAAAAGTAAGTTTCGTTGAGTATAGGATTTATCATAATTAATGTTTCAAGAAGCTTTAGATATAGAAAACACTTAGGCTTGGAAACAAAAAAATTGCATTACTCTATTACTTCATCTGATATAAATGATCTAATGTATCCCTGGATTTATTAAGAATTGAGAGGGATCAAAATAAAAAATTACTAGAATTACACTCTAGGGATTTCTTTCTGTAAAATCGAGATTTTTATTAAATAAAAGATCCCATTTCTGGGATTTCTAGAGTGCAAAGGAAACTGCCTTGGTCACATGGGCCGAAAATTACAACCAACCAACCATGATTTATCAAGTTTTCCAACAAGGAGCACAAAGCCAAGAGGCACCTCAGGGGTGGCTTGACAACACCAAAATGACCCCCACAAAACTAACAAATTATAAATATAGGACTGGGAATGCAAAGCTATTAAGGAATGCCCATACAATGTCAAGCATGAAAATTTGCTTGAAATCCATTAAACTAGATGATTGTAAAGACCAACCTTCGATAAGCTAATGCCCATTTTCTTTGCAAACCAAGACCAACGACTTGGAACATCATGAAGAGGGCTTAAGCTAATTTAACACAGGGCTCTAACTCCTCTTCGATAAGCACAGGGTTGGATACCTGATGGTTGAACAAGGTTTCAAAGTTTTCAAAGCAGAATATCTTAGTAAAAACTACCTTAGGCTTAGTTAACAATCATATATCACAAGATAGCACAAATTTCCACGTTAGGAGAGAAACATGTTCTTGGGGAGATTGAATCTATGTCTCAACAATGAAAAGGAAATCAATTTATTGCTTGGTCACACTCACATGGAATCACATTACTTTTGGGATTCATAACAGAGTTAAACTTATAAAGTAAATTCCTTCAAAATACTTATGGATTGATTGTTGTTGCATGATAACAAATTATGATCGATCACATTGAAGAATATCTCACAAAAGCCAAAATGTAATCAAGACTCGGGTCTCTTAGTGTTAGTACTCCAGTGATGTCTTTGGAGGGTTTGTGGTATTTTAATGGGAGAAAATTATGCTATTCTTAATTGGTGAATGAGATGGATTGCAGCATAACTAAAGCTCGATGAGTTATGCCACAAAATACGAATGGATTGGTCACAAAGTTATTGTTGCATGAATTGAATGGTGACTTGAGAATGACCTCATTTCAAAAGGTCCATGTGAATCATGTGCCAAGAGTGGTATGTTATATGTTGGGAGTAACGTTTACACTTATAAAATACTTATGAATTGTTCTGTTGCATGAAAGCAAATTATGACTTGGACCAATCATATTGAAAGAATACATCACAAAAATCAACTTGTAATAAGACTTCGGTCTCTTAGTGCAGCGTTTTATTTGGAGGGTTTGTGCTATTTTAATAGGAGAAAATTGTTTAATGTGACTCATTCAGTTGGATTGCAACATCATTGTTGCATGAAGCAAGTTGTGACAATGTTATGAGTGGTAAAAAAATTCAAATTTCATGGAGTGCAAGATGTATCATAATTAATGTTTCAAAAACTTTAGATATAGAAAACATCTAGGCATTGGAGAAAATTGTTTAATGTGACTCGTTGAGTTGGATTGCAAC
This sequence comes from Pinus taeda, assembly GCA_000404065.3. Taxonomy (NCBI): domain Eukaryota; kingdom Viridiplantae; phylum Streptophyta; class Pinopsida; order Pinales; family Pinaceae; genus Pinus; species Pinus taeda. The sequence goes on from APFE031114159.1 coordinate 32,282, forward strand.
ATTGTTGTTGCATGAAGCAAATTGTGACAATGCTAAGAGTGGTAAAAAAAATTAAATTTCATTGAGTGCAGGATTTATCATAATTAATGTTTCAAGAAGCTTTAGATATAGAAAACACTTAGGCTTGGAAAAAAAGCAATTGCATTACTTTATTACATCATCTGTTATAAATGATCCAACGTATCCCTAGATTTATTAAGAATTGAGAGGGATCAAAATAAAAACTTACGAGAATTACACATTCTAGGGTTTTCTTTCTGTAAAATTAGGATTTTTATTAAATAGAATATCCCATTTATGGGTTTTCTAGAGTGCAAAGGAAACTTCTCTCATCACATGAAACGAAAATTACAACCAACTGACCATGATTTATCAAGTTTTCCAACAAGGAGCGCAAAGCCAAGAGGCACCTCAGGGGTGGCTTGACAACACCAAAATGACCCCCACAAAACTAACAAATTATAAATATATAGGACTGGGAATGCACACCTATTAAGGAATGCCCATACAATGTCAAGCATGAAAATTTGCTTGAAATCCACTAAACCAAATGATTGCAAAGACCAACCTTCAATAAGCTAATGCCCATTTCTTTTCAAACCAAGACCAACGACTTGGAACATCATGAAGACAGCCTAAGCTGCATTAGCATATGGCTCTAGCTCCTCTCCGATAAGTATAGGGCTGGATATGTGATGGTTGAACAAGGTTTCAGAGTTTTCAAAGAAGAATATCTTACTAAAAACTACCTTAGGCTCAGTTAACAATCATATATCACAAGATAGCACAAATTGGCCACGTTAGCAAAGAACCATGTTCTTGGGGAGATTGAATCTATGTCTCAACAATGAAAAGGCAATCAATTTATTTCTTGGTCACACTCACATGGTATCACATTACTTTTGGGATTCATAACAGAGTTAAACTTATAAAGTAAATTCCTTCAAAATACTTATGGATTGACTGTTGTTTCATGATAACAAATTATGATCGATCACATTGAAGAATACCTAACAAAAGCCAAAATGTAATCAATACTTGGGTCTCTTAGTGCTAGTATTCCAATGATGTGTTTGGAGGGTTTGTGATATTTTAATGGGAGAAAATAATGCTATTTTTAATTGGTGAATGAGAAGGATTACAACATAACTAAAGCTCGATGAGTTATGCCACAAAATACGTATGTATTGGTCACAAAGTTATTGTTCCCTGAATTGAATGGTGACTTGAGAATGACCTCATTTCAATAGATCCATGTGAATCAGGTGCCAAGAGTCGTAAGTTATATGTTGGGAGTAATTTTTACAGTTATAAAATACTTATGACTTGTTCTGTTGCATGAAAACAAATAATGACTTGGACCAATCATATTAAAAGAATACCGTACAAAAATCAACATGTAATAAGACTTTGGTCTCTTAGTGCAGTGATGTATTTGGATGGTTTGTGTTATTTTAATGGGAGCATATTGTTTAATGTGACTCATTCAGTTGGATTGCAACATCATTGTTGCATGAAGCAAGTTGTGACAATGTTATGAGTGGTAAAAAAAAAAAAATCATGGAGTGCATGATTTATCATAATTAATGTTTCAAAAAACTTTAGATATAGAAAGCATTTAGGCATTGGAGCAAATTGTCTAATTTGACTCGTTGAATTGGATTGCAACATTGTTGTTGCATGAAGCAAATTGTGACAATGTTAAGAGTGGTAAAAAAATTTAAATTTTGTTGAGTGCAAGGTTTATCATAATTAATGTTTCAGAAAGCTTTAGATATAGAAAACACTTAGGCTTGGAAACAAAAAAATGCATTACTCTATTACATCATCTGATATAAATGTGTTATGAAACCAGCTCACAAAAAGATAGAAAAGAGAGATCCACGCCTTAGAATTTAGCCTCTTCGAGGGGGCAAC
>APFE031114161.1:0-24392 GCA_000404065.3 Pinus taeda
TAATATAATATTTTTTCCGCTGAAAAAATCCTCAAAACTTATATTGAGAACTCAAAAAAGGTGGGATATCCCAACCATTACAGCCACTCTGAGGGCACAAGTAAAAAGTATCAGCTCAACATGTTTAACTGGAGCTGTTCTGCATCTAGCTGAAAAAACAAAAATTTCCACCTCCCTGACGGAGGAAAAGACACTGTTCTGTATCTAGCTGAAAAAACAGATGTTTCTGCCTCCCTAAAGGAGGTAAAGACGCCACGCAGGGCAATGCAAGTAGTATCATAGGCTGGGGTCTCCTTCGATGAAGGAAAACAACCCCATATAAACAGAAAAACATATTTATAATTACATAAGTTTTGCAGGTTTGTAAAAAAGAAGTCTGCCATCTGGTACAGGAAAGAAAATAACAACAGATATATACAGTGAAAACAAATATAACATGGTGATAATGCCGCGGTGTAACTGACAAAAATGGTGATGAGACCCGAAAATCAAAAAAGCTGAATGTATGGGGGCAAATCAGATCTATAAATCTGCCCCTGCATGTTTTCTTCTATACTCCAGCAGCCCAAATCCTGTTGTAGACCAGCCTTAGATAACTGGTCTGCCTCCTCGTTCCGGTCCCTGTAAATATGGTAAAGAAAAAACCTGTTAAAGAAAGTCTTTAGGATCATGATTTCCTCAACAATGTTCTTCAGAATCTGATTTTGACAAGAAGCTTTTCCGTTAATCCAGTTGATAACATTTAAGGAGTCCCCGAATATCTGAATAGTGTTTATATTTCTGTGTTGAAGCCAGCAAAGGAGAAAGCGCAAAGCCGAGAGCTTTGCAAAGTTGTTTTTGCCGGAACCCAACCCAACAGAAGCTTTTAAAGTGTGTTCCGGGTTGATGAAAATACAAATGCCTGCACCAGCCTTATTATTTTGAGAAGCCCCATCGAAATACCCAATAGGGATCCCCTCCTGTATGATGATGGAGTTTTGATTTGGTTTGGGAACAATGTCCTCTGGAGGAGGCAAAGTATTGTAAATTGCAGTAACATTTATGGCCGTGATTGATGGGGGAGTGTCTTTGTCGTGGAAGAGACTATTATTTCTGGACAGCCAGACACCCCAAACAAAGATAAGAGGCAAATTCCTCATGTTCCCATCTGGAAAAGAATGCCACCATTTCGACCATGAGGTCTCCATTGAATCGGCCCCCCACTGAGCATTGATCTTGAGAAGACGCATGACCTCCATCCAGATCTTCTTAGTGAAAGGACAGGAAATGAAGAGATGGTTTATTGTTTCTTCAATTATTTTACATAGTGGGCATCTTCCAGGGCCAACCATGAATCTAGCTTGAAGTGTATCCCAAGTAGGAACCTTCTTTTTCAAAATACACCAAAAAAAGAGCCTCGCCTTAGCAGGACATTTAAGTTTCCAAATATCTTTAGCCCACCAGTCCAGACGATCCCAACCTTTCTTACCCATAAGGAAGTTGTATCCATCCTTTGGAGAGTATGCCCCAGATTTGCTATGTGCCAACATCAAAACGTCTGGCTCATCTTTTATCCTGACATTGGATCTTTGAAGTTCTTTGATGAAACTCTCCCATTCGTTTTGCCATCTGACATTTAATCCTAGATCAACCACAGTCTTCCAGGCCTGGCCCCAGATGGTAGACTGCCCAACTCTTTCCACCTGATTTAATGTCTGGATACCTTTAGAGTCGAGGTGTCTAAGAAATCCCGGGGATAAAGCAAAAGCATCATTGCATCCAACCCAAGGATCTCTTCCAATCCTGATCTGTTTTCCATCTCCCACTTTCCAGGCCAGGCCTTGTTCAATAACTGAGAAAGCCTCCACCATTGCCTTCCAGATAGTAGAAGTGTATTGTCCTTTCTTGTTTTGGCTCCGAATCCATTCATCTATAGGAAGTGGGTCAATGTACTTCCTTTTGACCACTCTAATCCACAGGTTTTCCATAGAAATAAGGCGCCATCCAGATTTTGCAGCTAGAGAGATGTTGAAATCTGGGGATCTTTTTAATCCCCATCCACCCCATTCTTTTGGTATGGCCACTTTATCCCAAGCTACCCAGGGCATTCCGGAGGATTCCTTTGAACCCGCCCACAGAAATCTACAGCAGATTCTACGAATTTTCTCCATCACACCTTTTGGGATCCATGTCAGTGCCGCCCAGTAAACTGGGATTGCTGACAAAACAGATTTTATCAGGGTCAGTCTGCCAGCTCTTGACAACCATCTGAAACTCCAATGTGAAATTCTAGATTCAATCTTAGCAATTAACCAGTTCCAATCTGCTTTCCTGTACACAGCAGGTTTTAGCCAAAAGCCCAAGTATTTGAAAGGATCCTCCAGAGGTTGGGAGGGGAAAGGAAATAAATTTAACAATCTATCTCTTTCTCTTCTATCAAAATCTGAAAGACAGACTTGGGATTTTCCAGTGTTTATTTGCATGCCAGTGGCTTTTATAAAGAGATCAAAGATACATTTGAACTCCTTTAATTCATTTTGACAACCATTAGTAAAAATTAGTATATCATCAACAAAGAGAAGGTGAGTGATGTATAGATTAATTGCAACCTCAATACCTTTGACCTTACCCTCACTTTTGGCTTTGTAAATCAATCTACTTAATCCTTCCGCCACAAGGAGGAACAAAAGTGGAGATAAAGGGCACCCTTGTCTGAGGCCTCTCTGACTGTTGAAAAAGGAAGAGGCAGCTCCATTGACCAAAACAACAAAACTGACATTTGTGATGCATCCCATGATCCAACTGACAAAAGGATAGCTGAAGCCAATGTGGGTTAACAACATCCTTAGATAGAGCCAGTTGATCCGATCATAAGCTTTAGAAAGGTCAATCTTTAGAACAGCACCCTTCAGTTTCTTCACTTTTATACTATGAGTCACCTCCTGTGCAACACCAATGGCTTCGTGTATCTGTCTTCCATTCAGAAAACCAAATTGTTCCATTGAAATACTTCTAGATAAGATCGGACCAATTCTGAGGGCAATGACCTTAGAAATAATCTTATAGATGCAATTACACAAGGAAATAGGTCTAAATTCTTCAAAACTATCTGGAGCATCTTTCTTCGGGATAAGAGCAATAAAGGTTGAATTAAATGGTCTATATATTACCCCTTTCAGCTTTGATTCTTCAACGATTTCCGTTATCTCTGCTCCAATTTGTTCAAAAAAGTGGAGGAAAAGTTCTATAGTCCAGCCATCAGGACCAGGACTTTTGTCCTTGCCCATAAGTTTCATGGCCGCTTCAACCTCCTCCTTGGTGACCGGAGTTAAGAGGTCTTCAGCTTCATCTTCCTCGACAAATCTGGGAAAACTTTGCACAATTCTGAAGACTTCAGTGATAGAAGCCTCTCTCTGCTCTGAAAAAATGTTTTGAAAATGTCTTTTACCCAGGCCAGAGAGCTCATGAAAAGAGCTGACAGCTCTCCCTTCTTCATCTTTTAGTCTCCAAATTGTGTTTGCAGATTTCCTGCCTTTTGCAAAATTATGAAAGAGTCTTGTGTTTTCATCCCCCGCTTTTAACCAAATAGCCCTGCTTTTGATCCTCCATTCTTCTTCCTTTTCCAACAGGATTTTGTTTTGTTGTTTCTCCAGAAAGAGAATTCTGTCCTTGGAGGCTTGTGAGGAATATCCATCTGTCTCCATACTTTCCATATGTTTCAGTTCCTGTCTAATTCTGGACATCTCCTCGGATTGTTTCAATTTTTTATCCTTTGCCCAGGAGATAGTAGCTTTCTTGAGCCTTTTCAAATTCTCCATACACAGAAATCTTTTGTCCACCCCGATATTTTGCCTCTGGTGTATCCAAGTATCGTTAAACAATTTGCAGAAAGAGGGATCTTGAAGCCAGGCTGGATTAAACTTAAAGGGGGCAGGAGGTTTTGGAGGAGGATTGGTCAACTCCAAGAAAATCGGAAAATGGTCCGAGTTCCCAATTTCCTCGACCCACTGTCTGATCATAGGGACCCTGAGAAGGAGAGGTTCCGAGACCAGAAAGCGATCAAGTCTTTTTGCAATCCGGTCACCCCCCACTCTTCTGTTCGTCCAGGTAGGCTTTAGTTTAACCGGAGCAGGGTCGATTAAGTTGTTCTCTGAAAAAAGATTGTGAAAAAAATCAGCAGAGGGGTCTTCCCTTGCAGAAGGGCCCCAAGCTTCATTCCTCCCAAGGGAGAAATTTAGATCACCTCCCAGGATCATCATCGGGTTACTCATCACCGATTTTGACATTAAATCCTCCCAGAAGGAAACCCTGCTTTGACAAGGCCCATAGATATTTACAAAAGTTATGGGGATAGGGAAATCCGGGGATATGACCTCCATTCCCAAAACATTTTTCAAACCCCAGTGATTGAGGATTTTTACCCGGCGCTCTTTAATACCAATAGCAAGACCCCTCGAGTGGCCAAAGGCATCCAAAGCAGTGAAGACCCAACCCGAAAGAAGAGATTTTAGCATGGTTTCGATCTCAGGGGCCTTCCCCAAGGTTTCTTGAAGGAAAATAACATCAAAATTGGAGTTTGTGACCCAATCTTTCAAGGCCAGTTTTTTAGGTTTGGTGGCCAAACCCCTGCAGTTTCAGGATGTCAAAATCATTTGATATCTTCTTCAAAGGGCTGGGCTGCTCTAAGGACCCCCGGGATGGAATATTGTTTGCCATCTGCAACATCCAATTTTGCTTTCAGTTTCGCCTTGGACATGTGTGATTTCCGACCTCTCTTATTTTTGATGTTATTCTGTGGGTGTATCATACCCAACCCACCAGAGGAAACATGTTCTTCCAGCTTTCCGCCCAAAGATCTCAAATTGTAAGGGCATTGGGGTCGAGGAGCAGGGGATTGAAGAGAAGGCCATGTTTTATCACAACTTATATCCAAGGACGGAAAGGAGTTGGCTAAATTTTCAATATTAGCGGATTGATGATTTATATCTTTTTCAAAAAACATATCCAGTTCATTATGATTTTCGGGCTCAGATTTATTTTTTACAGAATTTTGTTCATGTAAAAGAATAGGAAGAGGATCTATTTGCATACCCGAAACCTCGCCAGCAGAAGTAAATTGTGTATCCTTGACCTGTTCGACTGTCGCTTCAGCGTCTACGATCTCATTTGCTTTGTCCTTCCCTGTAGTCTGCGGAATTTTCTCTTTTCCCATCGCATCCATCTGAAATAGTATTCCTTCATCCTCGATAGGCTGTACAAATTCCTCTGTCTCCATGTCCCTTTGATCGTGGGCATCCGACATATTTTGCCTCGACGGCACCTGAAGGTTTTCCGATCCATTCCCACGATGAGAACTTCTAAAATGTCTTCTTCTTCTCGACTGCGGGCAAGCTTTAGCCATATGCCCATAATCATGGCAGCGGTGGCATCTGAATGGTAAATATTCATAGTCAAGTATCTGTTCATAAACATAGTCCTGAAACAAGAGATTAATTTTCTTTGCCAAACGACCACTCAGGTTTAGCATAACCAGTATACGGGCTATAGCCCTGTTTTTTGTCTTCAAGAAAGTCATGTCTGCCTCCAAAAACCCCCCCAATCTGTCACTAATAGTCCTGAAAACCTCCTCTGTCTAGAGGAAAGATGGTAAGCCCGACGCCCGAACCCATACCGGGAAGACATCGGTTTTCTCCTTGATGGCATCAAAAAGAGGAGACCATTTTTTTAGCAAAAGAGGTATGTTTCCTATATGCCAGTTTCGCTGTAAAACCCAGTCAGCGGATCCTTTATCTCCGAACCTAAATTGAAACCATCCCTTTGCCAGCACAAGGGCTTCAAATTTGAAAGGGCTTTCATTTTTAAAAGATTGTTCACCCCATTCTTGCAGAAATTCAGAGGTGAATTTCTTACCTCTTGCTCTGCCGACCAAGGTGCATTCGGCCACAGTTAAAGCTTCCACCATTGAGACCTCCATTCCGAGTACCAGGTTGTCGACGACCTCCGAAGCGCCAATAGGTCTTTGCGGTTTCCGTTTTGCCCCCTTTAATCCGGCCCTTTCCGCCTGTACTCTTGTATCTTCCCGAGTTCCTGTAATGCCCGGAATTATCAAAGGTGTAATACCCTGTGATTCTGTCTCCTGTGTAGGTTGGTTTGAATCCAAAGACCCCAAGACCCCATTGTCTGTATGGGGAGTATTGACCTCCGAAGCATTTATGGTTTTCCTCGTCCCCGCAAGTGCCTCCCCACAATCGTTTGCAGAGTACCCCTTAGGGTTTTGGGCTTCACTGGGTAGGGAAAACCTCGAAGATGTGAGAACCCCGTCTGTTGCCCTTTCCTGGTCTATTCCTGCAGTTAAGCCTCTCTTAAATATTAATAAAATTTTAATATTAAGTTTTAATATTATTTATAAATGTTAGATATTAGGCTTTTGTGATCCATATTGTAAATGAGAGTGTCTTTCGGATTAATCACATTATTAGGATTTGGTTGACATTTTGAACCAACTAATGTGGATGAACCACACATCTAATATGGATGAACCACATTAGTTGGTTCGAAATGTCGACCAAATCCTAATAATGTGATTAATCCAAAAGGTACTCTCATTTATTTATAAATATTAATTTCAATATTAATTATTAATATTAATATTAATTGATATGAGTACGAAGATTAATATTACTTTTAATATTATTAATATTTATAAATATTAATGTTAACGTTAATTATTAATATTAATAACAATAAATAATATTATCATGGTCAACCATGGTCGAATGTTGCATTGTGGCAAAGATTGTCTCTATATGAAAATCAACCATGGTCAATGATGGAAAACCATGTTTATTTTAGGTTTTATAATATTTATTCAAATGTTCCGTTGTCACATAGAATGTATGTAAAAATCAATCATGGTCAATTACGCTTAACCATGGTCAATCATGGTCAACCATGGTAAATATGAAAATCAACCATCGTCAATCATGGTCAGCCATGGTCCAACATCACATTGTGAAAGAACTGTCTCAACATGAAAATCAACCATGTTTCAATGTCGCATTTTGACAAAGATTGTCTCAATGTGAAAATCGACCACGGTCAATCATTGTCAACTATGGTCAACCATGGTCAATAATCATGTTGATATTGTGACGAAGATTGTCTCTTTGTCCAATGTCACATTGTGATAATGATTATCTCAATATGATAATAAACCATGGTCAGTCATCGTCAACCATGGCCATTCATGGTCGAACATTGTCCAACATCACATTATAAGAATTATTGTCTCAATATGAAAATCAGTCATGTCAACCATCTTCAATCATGGTCTACCATGGTCAAATGTCGTGTGACGAATATTGTCTCAAATTAAAATCAATCATGTTCAATCATGGTCAAATATGGTAAATATGAAAATCAACCATGGTCCAATGTCCCATTGTCACAAAGATGTCTCAATGTGAAAATCAACCATTCTTAATCATGGTCAACCATGGTCAATAATCATGGTCACACTGTGATGAAGATGGTCTCTTGGTCCAATGTCACATTATGAAAACCATGGTCATCCATGGTCAAACATGGTACAAAATCACATTGGGACAAAGATTGTCTCAATATGAAAATCTACCATGGTCATCCATGGTCCAACATCACATTGTGACAAATATTTTCTCAATATGAAAATCAATCATGTTCAATCATGGTCCAACATCACATTGACAAAGATTGTGTCAATATGAAAATCAACCATTGTCAACGATAGTCAAACATGTTTATTTTAGGGTTTTTAATATTTATCTTAGTGTTTATATACCTTGGGTTTATATATTAAACCCTTGGGTTTAATATTATTCCCTTTGGTTATAATCCCTTGGGTTTATAACCCAAGGGAATATAAGCCTACGGGTAGAGATAAAGAGGGAGGCCATTGATACTAAAGATCGGGCCTATGAGAGACAAAGAGTCTCTGATATGTAATCAATTGTTTATATTTATATATACAGAGCTTTATTCTAGAATTGTATAGATGTGTGGAATGAATATCGAGTGATTATATTACATGTAAGTTATAAATTCACAGGTTCTATAATAGCAGTTGCAGAAAAAGCTCTATAGAATGTGCAGAGAGGAGAGAACGATTTAGAGGATTCATTAGGGATCTTGGAATCCAACTGAAGAATCAGAGGAAGCTCTAGAGAGGAAGTGAACTGAGAATTCAGAGAAGATTGAGGCTCAGAGAGAATGAGAATAATAATAATATAATATTATATTATTATTATTATTATAATATTAAATATAATAACATAAAATATATAATTATATAAGATATAAGATATAGTTGCTATTATTGTATAGTTATTAATTATCATAAAATAAATAAATAATTAGTCTTTATTGTTCTTATTATAATAATTGATGATATTATTAATATAAATATAATAATATTTTATTTATTATAATATTATAATCAACTATTACTATTATTATTATTATTATTATTACATGTAAGTTATAAATTTGCAGGTTCTGTAACAGGGATTGTAGACAAAGCTCTATAGAAGGCACGGAGAGGAGAGAATGATCCAGAGGAGCCATTAGGGATCTTGGAGTCTAGTTGAAGAATTAGAGGAAGCCCTAGAGAAGAAGCGAAGTGAGAATTCACAAAGGATTGAGGCTTAGAGAGAATTGAGCAGCAGAATAGTTGAAGAAAAAAACCCTGAAGAAAAATTGAAAACACAGAGAAAACACTGAAGAATGAATTAAAGTCAATTTAAAGGGATGAATGAAGAATTGTGGTTTCAGTATATAGGAACTGTTAGATCTTATAGACCAATGGTGTGACGAAAATGATCGAGAACCATCGATCTCATAGATCGACAGTCATCGCACGGTGAAGGAGCGTAGGAGTTAACACAGAGAAAAGGCAGGTTTATAACCTTAGGTGGTATTTTGGGCAAGGACTAGATGGTAAGTGGTTTGAGCATTGATCAACCGATTCCATACATATCGCGACGCGTGGTAGAGAGTTGGAGTGGGGAAATCGTTTTATCGAGCGATTAGCCCCCGTGTGTGTGGTCAACGCGAAACCAATGTGAATTGTTGGATATTTTGGGAGAAGATCAATGGTAGAGAAGTAATGCAACATATAAAGGAGCGGACCTGATGGTGTTATGTGGCACAATTAATAAGTTTTGAGATCCAAAATCGCATTATCGCATATCGAATGCGATAGATGTATTTTTTAACAAAACCCGCAGAGAATCACAATTGTGATAAGAAAAAAGGTAAATCTCGAAAAGCGTGTTAAGGCCGTACCAAGGCAGAAAAGGTGTGGTAAGTGTATATTTCCTTTGTAAATGGTTTATTAAGAAAATAGCACCGATAGAAGGTTTTTGCGCTAAATATACATGTAACAAAGGTTTAAAGAGGAAAAGGTTATATATGTGCGACTAAAGGGTTAGCGAAGGGTTTATAAAGGTTAATGAGAGGGTTTTAGTCCCGATAGGAAGGATTTGAAGCAAGGCTTTAATAAATTATTTTCCCCTTAGGTTTATTAATTCCCAGTGGTTTACAATATCAAATTATTTGTTTTCTTCAATCTTAAACATTTTAATATTAATAATTCCTTGGGTTCATAATCCCTTGAGGTTTTAGTGTTAATCCCTTGGGTTTATTATTCCTTTGGGTTTATTATATCAACCCCTTGGGTTCATTATTCCCTTGGGTTTATATTATTAATCCCTTTTGTTTAATAATATTGTATTAGGTTCATAATCCCTTGGGGTTTTAGTATTAATACCTTGGGTTTATAATACCAATCACTTGGGTTTATTATTCATGAGTCAAACATGGTTTATTATAATGTCAACCATGGTCCAACATGGAATTGTGATAGTAATTGTCTCAATATGTAAATCAATGATGGTCGATCATGTTTATTTTAATGTTTATAATATTTTTCTTAGGGTTTATATACGTTGCGTTTATAATATTAGTCCATTGGATTTAATATTATTGCCTTGGGTTCATAATCCCTTGGGGACTTAGTATTAATCCCTTAATTTAATTATTCCTTTTGGTTTCTCATATTAATCCCTTCGGATTATTATTTCCTTAGGTTTATAATATCGATCATGGTAAACCATTGTCAATCATAGCCAACCATGCTTGAATGTCACATTGTGACAAGGATTGTCTCACCATGAAAATAAATAATAATCCCCTAGGTTTATTATTCCTTTGGGTTTATTATATCAATCCCTTGGGTTTATATTATTAGTCCCTTTTATTTAATAGTATTCTCTTTTCTTCATAATCCCTTGGGGTTTTAGTATTGATCCCTTGGGTTAATAATATCAATCGTTTGAGTTTATTATTCCTAAGTCAAACATGGTTTATTATGATATCGACCATGGTACAACATGGAATTGTGATAAGGATTGTTTCAATATGAACATCAATGATGGTCGATCATGTTTCTTTCAATCTTTATAATATTTGTCTTAGGGTTTGTATACGTTGGGTTTCTAATATTAGTCCCTTGGGTTTAATATTATTCCCTTTGGTACATAATCCCTTGCGGTTTTAGTATTAATCCATTGGGGTTTTAGTATTAATCCCTTGGGTTCAGTATTCCCTTAGGTTTATAATATCAATCATGGTCAACCATTGTCAATCAAAGCCAACCATTGTCAACCATGTTTGAATGTTGCATTATGACAAGGATTGTCTCATGATTAAAATAAACCATGTTTATTTTTGTGTTTATAGTATTTATATTTGGGTTTATCAATATTGGGATTATAATATTAGTCCCTTGGGCTTAATATTATTCACTTGGGTTCATAATCCCTTGGGGTTTTAGTATTAATTCCTTGGGCTTAATATTATTCCCTTGGGTTCACAATCCCTAGGGGTTTTAGTATTAATCGATTGGGGATTTAGTATTAATGTAAATAAGTTGGTTTTACTATTCCCTTAGGTTTATAATATGAAAATCAATGATGGTCGAGGCTTTAGTAAAGTATTTTCCCTTGGGTTTATTAATTCCCAATGGTTTGTAATATCAAATTATTGGTTTTCTTCGTTCTTCAACTTTTTGATATTAATAATTTCTTGGGTTCATAATCCCTTGAGGTTTTAGTGTTAATCCTTTAGGTTTATTATTAATTTGGGTTTATTATATCAATCCCTTGCGTTCATTATTCCCCTGGGTTTATATTATTAGTCATTTTTGTTCAATAATATGGCCTTAGGTTCGTAATCCCTTGGGGTTTTAGTATTAATTCCTTGGGTTTATAATATAAATTGGTTGGGTTTATTATTCGCGAGTCAAACATGGTTTATTATAATGTTGACCATGGTCCAACATGGAATTGTGATAGGAATTGTCTCAATATGTAAATCAATGATGGTCGATCATATTTATTTTAATGTTTATAATATTTTTCTTAAGGTTTATATACATTGGGTTTATAATATTAGTCCCTTGGATTTAGTATTATTACCTTGGGTTCATAATCCCTTGGGTTCCTAGTATCAATCCCTTCGTTTTATTATTCCTTTGGGTTTCTCATATTAATCCCTTGGGTTTATATTATTAGTCCCTTTTGTTTAATAGTATTCCCTTTGCTTCATAACCCCTTGGGGTTTTAGTATTAATCCTTTGGGTTTATAATATCAATCGCTTGGGTTTATTATTCCTGAGTCAAACATGGTTTATTATGATGTTGACCATGTTCCAATATGAAATTGTGACATTTGTCTCGGGATTTATATATGATGGGCTTATAATATTAGTCCCTTGGATTTAATATTATTCCTTTGGGTTCATAATCCCTTGGGGTCTTAGTATTAAATCCTTCATTTTATTATTCCCTTGGGTTTCTCATATTAATTCCTTGGGTTTATTATTCCCTTAGGTTTATAATATCCATTATGGTAAACCATTATCATTCATAGCCAACCATGGTCAATCATGCTTGAATGTCACAATGTGACAAGGATTGTCTCACCATGAAAATAAATAATAATCCCTTGGGTTTATTATTCCTTTGGGTTTATTATATCAATCCCTTGGGGGTTTTTTATTCCATTGGTTTTATATTATTAGTCTCTTTTGTTTAATAGTATTCTGTTTGGATCATAATCCCTTGGGGTTTAGTATTAATCCCTTGGGTTTATAATATCAATTTGTTAGGTTTATTGTTCATGGGTCAAACACAATTTATTATGATGTCGACCATGGTCGAACATGGAATTGTGATAATGATTGTCTCAACTAACCAACCATATGATAAAGTTATGAAACTTCTATCAAATTGAATTTCTCAAAATCGAAAATAAATAAAAATGATTCAAACACTATAACAACTTCTTTTTATTTTGATTGATTTTTTTTTTTTTTTTTTTTTTTTATTTTTTTCCCTAACAGAATTCTAATAAGAAATAGAAATTTGCCGTCCATGAAAAAAATAAATGTGCCCTCTGTAAACAATGCCTATACACATTTTTGTATACATAAAATTTATATGAGTTTGATTGGTGAATTTAAAAACGATGAAGTTACATGAGTTATATTGGTGAATTTAAAAACGATGAAGTTATCCAGATGGGTGGTGATCTTATTAAGTATGCGTTTATTATAATTTTTAAAATAGAATTATAATTTTTATTTTTAAAACGTATTATAAAGTAATTGTGTTGGTGCTGACGTCTCATAGACGACGTTGGGATATGGCATGAAGGCTAGCCATAATGGATGAACTATGAGACCCAAAGCGAAGTCTAGCTCTCGCTCTTATATTAATCATTGTCGGTTTTTTGCTCTTGGATTCCTATTGTGTTAACATGGTGCTATTGTTTATTTGGAAAAGAATCATCGATTGTCTTCGCCCGGCCCCTCTGTATCAGTACATGAATTCCACTCCCCAGTACCCTCACCCTCAATTGAATCAATTGGCGGAATTCTTTATAACAACAGCTCTGTCCATAAGGTGATTGAACCTAATATCGGTGAATATGTTTTTTCTTTATCGTTGATAATAATAAATAGTATTATGAGAAAAATTTTAGATGGGTCAGCTAATTTAAATAATATTTTACGATACTTTTATAATAATTGTTTGTTAATTTAATGGGTTTTAAGAAATGGGAACATAATTGAATTGAATTTTGTTTTGTGGATGGATGCATGGTAATCAATGCAGAAGGGGAGGCGTAATGTTCTGAAGGTGGAAATCGACCTGAGACATGCTCGGGGAGCCATAACGAAAGCAATTTTAGAAAGGGCATAGAAACTGGAGCTGGGGGAGTTATCTGCTCCAACCGATAACATCTACTGAAATTCTCGTGCGTTTCAGCAGTAAAAATTTATTTCAAAAATATATATACACACGCTGGTTAATTATATCTTAAATACATGGATTTCGGTCACTGTTAGTAGAGCTTATTTGATTTGAATTTTCTGTTTTTTCTTCATCATGAGTTATAGGGAACTGGAGAAGTGTTTCAAGATCTTCATATACCGAGAGGGGGAATGATGGTAGTGGTGTAGGCGTGATTGAAAAACATTCAAAACCTTTCACAATTTCTTCTAATTTTGGCGAAATTCCTTCTTGAGTCTCAATCGGAATATCATTCATTTACCCTTAGATTAGAATTTTTCTTCATTAATGGGCTAACTCTTTTTATAACCGCAATAACTAGAGTTTCCTTATAAAAAAAAGGATGCATTTATTTAAAAGGGATGTGATGTGATATTATCTCAATCGCACTTGCAAGACATAAAGGACTGGGGCTCTTACCTTTGAATGTTCTGATCCGATAAAACTCAGCAATCACTGTATCAAAATCTCAATCTTCATAAGCCAAAGCTCCTCTTTGAAGCGACACGATAATACTTAGCCATATCCGATTGCATATCACAATCACAATGCTCCCAAGTATGTTTCTTTCTGTCCCTTTCTTAACAAGTGATGCAATATCACTTAAGATAGGATAATGCGATATTACTTTATGATCCAACAGTCACAATTAATCGTTGATCCAATGGTTGTGATTAAATCGCATATCGGCCGATCAGAATTTCACAAGTCGCAAGATTTGAAGGTCCGATACAATGTCGCTTGAATGCTCCGATGCGATTAGGATCATGTACCCGATAGGATTATACATCCACCTTTATAAATTTTGAGGTCCGATTCTTATGATAAATGCCCATTTACAATAGAAATTAGACTGCACTTATGGGACTTTTCTTTTAAAGCATGAATTAAAACCCAATCCGACTCACTGTTAACTACGACTCAAGAATCAATTGTAAACATGCCAGATCTAATACTCTGAGATTTTAACCATGGTCCATGGTCCAAATTTTGTTATTGTTAATATTAATATCACTATCAATTATTATATCATATTAATATTAATTATTAAAATCACTCTAGAATTAAAAAAAAAAATTTGGTATCTATGGGAATTTTATTAGTCAAAATTTGCCATTTTTTTTTAATTGGTTTTTTTGAATTGATCAATTGTTAGTCTTAAACACTGCTCTATTAAATAATATTGGTTTTACCACTATTTTTTAATAAAATTATTTTTGTAATTAAAAAACTTTATTTGTATAATTAGTGTTGGATTATAAATTTAGATTAATTAATCATGTGGTTAACATGGTTTTAAAACCAATTTTAAAATGGTGATAATAGTTTCACCTTTTAACAATATTAATATGCTTTAGCCCCATGGGTTAGCCCAACTGGTCAAGTCAATGCCTCACCGTTCAGGAGGTCACAGGGTCAATTCTCCCCGAAAGCCCTTGTGGTTAGGTTGGTGATGGCCGAGCTGCAGGATCTTAGAGATTAGCTCTAGTCTTTACATGGACGTAGTCGACATCCACTAACCATGGGTGTCTACGAACCACACGGAAAAATAATTAAATAATTAAATAAAATATTAATATGGGTTTGATTTCTTTTGAATGAAAAGAAAAGACTTACTATATTCATTTAACCAATATTAACATAGTTTTGATTTCTCACAAATGAGCAAAAAGTTATGATAGTAGTTTTACCTTTGAAGATATAATATTCTTTAACTTTTAATAGTGGCTTTAAGTTAAACATATAACATAGGTAGGTTTCATTTGAAAATTCATTATACGTTATAATATATAATATAAATTTTCCTTTTAAACTATTTGAATTTGAATTTTAATACTAATATTAATAAAAAAAATTAAGCTTGGTAGGAGCACATCTTCATCTTGTCCCATATATCACCTCAATCTGGGCACGAAATTGAACCAATGACTTCACATCAAGGAGCGCCTTCATAGAGCATCTTATTACCATCTATCCAAGAACTGTTGAACAAAATTAATATTAATATTGATTAATATGAATACCAACATTAATATTACTTCTAATATTATTCATATTTATAAATGTTATTTTAATATTAGTTTTTAATATTTATAGTTACTAATTATTAATATTCATAACATTTAATTAACAATATTAAAATTATTAATGACATTGACATTAATATTATAAATAATATTGTCAACATTTAATATTAAAAATAATATTAATTTTTTTTAATTTACAATCTTATCTATTATTATTATTTTAATTTATTATATTATTGATATTATATTAATTAATTATTAATATAATATACCATCAACATTAATAACATTAAATATTAGTAAAATTTTAATATTAATTTTAATATTATTTATAAATGTTAGATATTAGGCTTTTGTGATCCATATTGTAAATGAGAGTGCCTTTCAGATTAATCACATTATTAGAATTTGGTGGACATTTTGAACCAACTAATGTGGATGATCCACATCTAATATGGATGAACCACATTAGTTGGTTCGAAATGTCGACCAAATCCTAATAATGTGATTGATCTGAAAGCTACTCTCATTTATTTATAAATATTAATTTTAATAATAATTATTAATATTAATATTAATTGATAAGAATACGAAGATTAATATTACTTTTAATATTATTAATATTTATAAATATTAATTTTAACGTTAATTATTAATATTAATAACAATAAATAATATTATCATGGTCAACCATGGTCAATAATCATGGTGACATTGTCATGAACATTGTATTTTGCTCCAATGTCACATTATGAAAACCATGGTCATTCATGGTCAACCATGGTCGAATGTTGCATTGTGGCAAAGATTGTCTCTATATGAAAATCAACCATGGTCAATAATGGAAAACCATGTTTATTTTAGGTTTTATAATATTTATTCAAATGTTCCATTGTCACATAGATTGTATGTAAAAATCAATCATGGTCAATTACGCTTAACCATGGTCAATCATGGTCAACCATGGTCAATATGAAAATCAACCATCGTCAATCATGGTCATCCATGGTCCAACATCACATTGTGAAAGAACTGTCTCAACATGAAAATCAACCATGGTCAACCATGTTTCAATGTGGCATTTTGACAAAGATTGTCTCAATGTGAAAATCGACCACAGTCAATCATTGTCAATTATGGTCAACCATGGTCAATAATCATGTTCATATTGTGACGAAGATTGTCTCTTTGTCCAACGTCACATTGTGATAAAGATTATCTCAATATGATAATAAACCATGGTCAGTCATCGTCAACCATGGCCATTCATGGTCAAACATCGTCCAACATCACATTATAAGAATTATTGTCTCAATATGAAAATCAGTCATGTCAACCATCTTCAATCATGGTCTACCATGGTCAAATGCTGTGTGACAAATATTGTCTCAAATTAAAATCAAACATGTTCAATCATGGTCAAATATGGTAAATATGAAAATCAACCATGGTCCAATGTCCCATTGTCACAAAGATGTCTCAATGTGAAAATCAACCATTCTTAATCCTGGTCAACCATGGTCAATAATCATGGTCACACTGTGATGAAGATGGTCTCTTGGTCCAATGTCACTATTATGAAAACCATGGTCATCCATGGTCAAACATGGTGAAACATCACATTGGGACAAAGATTGTCTCAATATGAAAATCTACCATGGTCATCCATGGTCCAACATCACATTGTGACAAATATTTTCTCAATATGAAAATCAATCATGTTCAATCATGGTCCAACATCACATTGACAAAGATTGTGTCAATATGAAAATCAACCATTGTCAACGATAGTCAAACATGTTTATTTTAGGGTTTTTAATATTTATCTTAGTGTTTATATACCTTGGGTTTATAATATTAAACCCTTGGGTTTAATATTATTCCCCTGGGTTATAACCCCTTGGGTTTATAAACCAAGGGAATATAAGCCTACGGGCAGAGCTAAAGAGGGAGGCCATTGATACTAAAGATCAGGCCTATGAGAGACAAAGAGTCTATGATATGTAATCAATTGTGTATATTTATATATACAGAGCTTTATTCCAGAATTGTATAGATGTGTGGAATGAATATCGAGTGATTATATTACATGAGAGTTATAAATTCACAGGTTCTATCATAGCACTTGCAGAAAAAGCTTTGTAGAATGTGCAGAGAGGAGAGAACGATTTAAAGGATTCATTAGGGATCTTAGAATCCAACTGAAGAATCAGAGGAAGCTCTAGAGAGGAAGTGAAGTGAGAATTCAGAGAAGATTGAGGCTCAGAGAGAATAATAATAATAATAATATAATAATAATAATATATTATTATTATTATTATTATTTATAATATAATAAATAATCATAAAATATAAATTATATAAGAATATAGTTGCTATTATTGTATAGTTATTAATTATCATAAATAATAAATAATTAGTCTTTATTGTTCTTTATAATAATATTGATTATATTTTAATATAATAATAATAATATATTATATTATTTAAATATATAATCAACTATTATTATTACATATATTATTATTATTATTATTATTACATGTAAGTTATAAATTTGCAGGTTCTGTAACAGGGATTGTAGACAAAGCTCTATAGAAGGCACGGAGAGGAGAGAATGATCCAGAGCAGCCATTAGGGATCTTGGAGTCCAGTTGAAGAATTAGAGGAAGCCCTAGAGAAGAAGCGAAGTGAGAATTTACAAAGGATTGAGGCTTAGAGAGAATTGAGCAGCAGAATACTTGAAGAAAAAAACCCTCAAGAAAAACTGAAAACACAGAGAAAACACTGAAGAATGAATTAAAGTCAACTTAAAGGGATGAATGAAGAATTGTGGTTTCAGTATATAGGAACTGTTGGATCTTATAGATCAATGGTGTGACGATAAAGAGCGAGAACCATCGATCTCATAGATCGACAGTCATCGCACGGTGAAGGAGCGTAGGAGTTAACACAGAGAAAAGCAAGGTTTATAACCTTAGGCAGTATTTTGGGCAAGGACTAGATGGTAAGTGGTTTGAGCATTGATCAACCGATTCCATACATATCGCAACACGTGGTAGAGATTTGGAGTGGGGAAATCATTTTATCGAGTAGTTAGCCCCCGTGTGTGTGGTCAACACGAAACCAATGTGAATTGTTGGATCTTTTGGGAGAAGATCAATGGTAGAGAAGTAATGCGACATATAAAGGAGCGGACCTGATGGTGTTATGTGGCACAATTAATAAGTTTTGAGATCCAAAATCGCATTATTGCATATCGAATGTGATAGATATATTTTTTAACAAAACCCGCAGAGAATCACAATTGTGATAAGAAAAAAGGTAAATCTCGAAAAGCGTGTTAAGGCCGTACCAAGGCGGAAAAGGTGTGGTAAGCGTATATTCCCTTTGTAAATGGTTTATTAAGAAAATAGCACAGATAGAAGGTTTTTGCGCTAAATATACATGTAACAAAGGTTTAAAGAGGAAAAGGTTATATATGTGCGGCTAAAGGGTTAGCGAAGGGTATATAAAGGTTAATGAGAGGGTTTTAGTCCCGATAGGAAAGATTTGAGGCAAGGCTTTAATAAATTATTTTCCCCTTATGTTTATTAATTCCCAGTGGTTTATAATATCAAATTATTTGTTTTCTTCAATCTTGAACATTTTAATATTAATAATTCCTTGGGTTCATAATCCCTTGGGTTTATTATTCCTTTGGGTTTATTATATCAATCCCTTGGGTTCATTATTCCCTTGGGTTTATATTATTAATTCCTTTTGTTTAATAATATTGCATTAGGTTCATAATCCGTTGGGGTTTTAGTATTAATACCTTGGGTTTATAATACCAATCACTTGGGTTTATTATTCATGAGTCAAACATGGTTTATTATAATGGCAACCATGGTCCACCATGGAATTGTGATAGGAATTGTCTCAATATGTAAATCAATGATGGTCGATCATGTTTATTTTAATGTTTATAATATTTTTCTTAGGGTTTATATACGTTGCGTTTATAATATTAGTCCCTTGGATTTAATATTATTCCCTTGGGTTCATAATCCCTTGGGGTCTTAGTATTAATCCCTTAATTTAATTATTCCTTTTGGTTTCTCATATTAATCCCTTCGGTTTATTATTTCCTTAGCTTTATAATATCGATCATGGTAAACCATTGTCAATCATAACCAACCATGCTTGAATGTCACATTGTGACAAGGATTGTCTCACCATGAAAATAAATAATAATCCCCTAGGTTTATTATTCCTTTGGGTTTATTATATCAATCCCTTGGGTTTATATTATTAGTCCCTTTTATTTAATAGTATTCCCTTTGCTTCATAATCCCTTGGGGTTTTAGTATTAATCCCTTGTGTTAATAATATCAATCGTTTGAGTTTATTATTCCTAAGTCAAACATGGTTTATTATGATATCGACCATGGTACAACATGGAATTGTGATAAGGATTGTTTCAATATGAACATCAATGATGGTCGATCATGTTTCTTTCAATCTTTATAATATTTGTCTTAGGGTTTGTCTACGTTGGGTTTCTAATATTAGTCCCTTGGGTTTAATATTATTCCCTTGGGTACATAATCCCTTGCGGTTTTAGTATTAATCCCTTGGGTTCAGTATTCCCTTAGGTTTATAATATCAATCATGGTCAACCATCGTCAATCAAAGCCAACCATTGTCAACCATGTTTGAATGTTGCATTATGACAAAGATTGTCTCATGATTAAAATAAACCATGTTTATTTTTGTGTTTATAGTATTTATATTTGGGTTTATCAATATTGGGATTATAATATTAGTCCCTTGGGCTTAATATTATTCACTTGGGTTCATAATCCCTTGGGGTTTTAGTATTAATTCCTTGGGCTTAATATTATTCCCTTGGGTTCATAATCCCTTGGGGTTTTAGTATTAATTCCTTGGGCTTAATATTATTCCCTTGGGTTCACAATCCCTAGGGGTTTTAGTATTAATCGATTGGGCATTTAGTATTAATGTAAATAAGTTGGGTTTACTATTCCCTTAGGTTTATAATATGAAAATCAATGACGGTCAAGGCTTTAGTAAAGTATTTTTCCCTTGGGTTTATTAATTCCCAATGGTTTATAATATCAAATTATTGGTTTTCTTCGTTCTTCAACTTTTTGATATTAATAATTCCTTGGGTTCATAATCCCTTGAGGTTTTAGTGTTAATCATTTAGGTTTATTATTAATTTGGGTTTATTATATCAATCCCTTGCGTTCATTATTCCCCTGTGTTTATATTATTAGTCCTTTTTGTTCAATAATATAGCCTTAGGTTTGTAATACCTTGGGGTTTTAGTATTAATTCCTTGGGTTTATAATATCAATCGGTTGGGTTTATTATTCGCGAGTCAAACATGGTTTATTATAATGTCGACCATGGTCCAACATGGAATTGTGATAGGAATTGTCTCAATATGTAAATCAATGATGGTCGATCATATTTATTTTAATGTTTATAATATTTTTCTTAGGGTTTATATACATTGGGTTTATAATATTAGTCCCTTGGATTTAATATTATTACCTTGGGTTCATAATCCCTTGGGGTCTTAGTATCAATCCCTTTGTTTTATTATTCCTTTGGGTTTCTCATATTAATCCCTTGGGTTTATTATATCAATCCCTTGGGTTTATATTATTAGTCCCTTTTGTTTAATAGTATTCCCTTTGCTTCATAACCCCTTGGGGTTTTAGTATTAATCCGTTGGGTTTATAATATCAATCGCTTGGGTTTATTATTCCTGAGTCAAACATGGTTTATTATGATGTCGACCATGTTCCAATATGAAATTGTGACATTTGTCTCGAGATTTATATATGATGGGTTTATAATATTAGTCCCTTGGATTTAATACTATTCCTTTGGGTTCATAATCCCTTGGGGTCTTAGTATTAAATCCTTCATTTTATTATTCCCTTGGGTTTCTCATATTAATTCCTTGGGTTTATTATTCCCTTAGGTTTATAATATCCATTATGGTAAACCATTGTCAATCATAGCCAACCATGGTCAATCATGCTTGAATGTCACAATGTGACAAGGATTGTCTCACCATGAAAATAAATAATAATCCCTTGGGTTTATTATATCAACCCCTTGGGGGTTTTTTATTCCATTGGTTTTATATTATTAGTCTATTTTGTTTAATAGTATTCCGTTTGGATCATAATCCCTTGGGGTTTAGTATTAATCCCTTGGGTTTACAATATCAATTTGTTAGGTTTATTGTTCATGAGTCAAACACAATTTATTATGATGTCGACTATGGTCGAACATGGAATTGTGATAAGGATTGTCTCAACTAACCAACCATATGATAAAGTTATGAAACTTCATATATTGAATTTCTCAAAATCGAAAATAAATAAAAATGATTAAACACTATAACAATTTTATTTTTTTTCCTTAACAGAATTCTAATAAGAAATAGAAATTTGCCGTCCATGAAAAAAATAAATGTGCCCTCTGTAAACAATGCCTATACACATTTTTGTATACATAAAATTTACATGAGTTTGATGGGTGAATTTAAAAACGATGAAGTTATCGAGATGGGTGGTGATCTTATTAAGTATGCGTTTATTATAATTTTTAAAATAGAATTATAATTTTTATTTTTAAAACGTATTATAAAGTAATTGTGTTGGTGCTGACGTCTCATAGACGACGTTGGGAGGTAACCTCATCTATCATTAAAATAATATTTAGTGTCCATCCAACTAACCAACCATGCAGACATAAAATTTCACGTGTTGGTTTAGTGACTTCCAAAATTGCTGACCATATGAAGGCGACTTAGGTTGTGACTTTATCAATTTAAAATAATTTGTCACTGATGCTTGCTGATTAAATTTATATTATGATTTTTTAAATGAATATTTTTAAGTAATTCCAATTTCGAAATATCGTCGAATTTGAAAGTTTTTTTTTCCAGAAAGAAAAGAGCATTATATAAATATTATATCTCTCATCAAGGGACATTACAGACATTTTGACTGCATTTTACAGGCAAATTACGAAGATTAATTTAGTTCTTAAATTTTGTCTAGGAATTTAATTTAAAATTTATTTAAAATTAAACTTTTCAGCTCAATTGAATTAATTTAAATAGACAATGAAAAACTATCATCCGTGACTTTACAGATGCATTCATCTCGCCGGTAGGTGGTTCCAAAACACGTGTTTTCTGATCCGCTCAGACCACCGGCTCAACTTTCATATTATATTCTAAATTTTCTCTCAATTTCTTCCTACACCCGACTATGGGTTGCCTATATAACAAACGAATGGCCTGAGGGTTCATCTTTGCTTCAACCCAGAGCGGCCTGTGTCATCTCAGAATCTGCGCAAACCCTCCCTCCATCCAAGAGGCTTACACTGCATATTGACCTGCGATCTACCAACTCTGTCTGGAATGGCACCAGAACATTCGATTTTGTAAGCTTCAGGAGTATCAATTTCTTCATTTGAATTTTTCCAAGTTTCTAATTTTTTTAGAAAGCCATTAGTTTTGATTCGGTTATCATTTTGGAGAGTAGATTTGAGAATATTTCAAAATTTGATATACAAAAGTGATGATATTAAACATGTGAATCAAATTCTAAAATATTCCAATCAAATTAAATTCAAGCTGGTGACTAGTTTTTTCTTTTGGGTTTTCTAAAATTGATTTTAGATATATTTAGTCTACTTAAAGATCATATGCATTCATAATTTTGTCAGAATTTTATTGCTTCCTCTTTGTAGCAGGATTTGATTTTCTTTTAGGAAATAATCATTCTTTAATACTGAAATTTCCCTGTGGGCATATAGTACTCATAAGCCTTTAGAAGATATTAAAAGGGATCTGAGCAAAGGGACAACAAGTGTGCAAGTTACAGCACTGGATGGCCTGGTGAGCGTCAACTCGTTGTTCACAGTTGCAGTATTCGTTGGGCTGTCATTGGCAACTCCTGGGCAGAAGAGTTTGGAACACAGTGGCGGTTGTGATGCAGGGGAGAACATTCTTAAGAACCTTCTGTTATTTGAGGTGGTATCATTCAGTTCGTTTCTGTTCTCCAGCTTGGTTGCACAGGGCTTGAAATTAGCAATCAACATAGACAACAGCAAGAATCCTAACGAGGCCACTAAGGGTCATATCAACAACATGCTTCTGAGGATTGGCATGCTTGCCTCGGCACTTGGGTCTATTGTTGGATGTGTATTCTTGATGTTGTCAATGGTGCACGTGATACAGATCAGGTTGGGCCTTCTGTCCTGTGGAGTAATCTCCACAGTGAAGGCAACTGTATGTTTGATTTCTCTAGTTTCAACAGCCTTGCTTGTCTACGTATCTATAGTCATTTATGCTTTCACTCATTAGTACCGTACTGCAATTTCAGTGATAAGTCAGATTTTAATGAGATGTAATATATTTAGTTGTATTCTATACAAACTGTTTTTTTCTGGAAAATTGTATAAATTATAATAAGATTTTGATTAAATTTGGCAAAGATTTTTCTAAATCCTCAAATTTTAAGATTGTAAATACTTATAAGTTTCCATAATAATGCTCAATCTTTTACTACTATGAAAAAAAATGTTTCAAACACAACTACTACAAAAAATTTTGAAAAATTTTGACCCGTCGCAATTCCTCTGCCTCGGTATCCTCCTTCTTCATATATTTATATTTATAGTAGTTGTATTGTAGAAAGATAATTTTCGTTAAATACTATAATTGTGAAAATTGCTATTATTTAATTAAAAAAATCGCACTTTAAACCACTCCAAAACTTACATAGTCCTACTTGAAATTAGATTCATTGGATTTAGGTGGTTTATTGTAATGTATTCATAGACTGCACCCCAAGTGTGTGTAACAGGGTTTGAAGCTTTTCAGTTTTTGTGTAGCTCAAATATGGAATTGCATTTGAATTTCAAGATCAAACAACAAGCTATGATACTTAACAGGGGC
>APFE031114167.1:0-2500 GCA_000404065.3 Pinus taeda
ATGTATTATAATTAGAATTCAATTTAAAATATAGTGTTTTAAAAATATTATTATTTTTCATATTAAAATTATGTATTTATTGTAAACTTGTTTTACATTTTTAACTATTTTTAGTTGTGTTAATTTCGTATGGAAGAAATGTTGTAATATCTTATCTTTGTAAAGTTGCACATTGGGAGAACATGCTAAAAAAATACAAATCTCCAATTGCGTATTACTAGCTATTGCCCCAAAAGGTGCAAAGAGAGGCCGATAGATTTTTTAAATTAGAAAAATGGTATAAAATTTGGAAAAATGATACAATTTGTATGCCCTATACCATATATATTGACAAATTTAAATTTCATATAGATATTGTAAAAAATGATATTTTAGTTTTATGAATGTTTATTATATGTAATAAGTTGTGTGTATATATATATATTGATAAAACTAGAAACAATAATTTATATACTTATAACAAAATATTAAAAATAGAGAATATTAGAAACCACCATTTAAATCATTTTAATATTAGAAATCACTATATTAAATTTAAATTAAATGATTCTTGATTATTTATTATTATATTATCATATTATTAATTAATATTTTTAAATTAATTAAAATTTATTTACAATTATTTTTAAATGTATATCTTGATTGCAGTTTGTCCTCATCAAACTCCATCACAAAATGATAATATATAATCTTTATTGATATCATTAAAATTACTGCTTACTTATTTTCAATTATATATATCATAATTACTAATTTAAGAAAAAAAATCATTTTAAAACTTTAAAAGCTCTTATATTA
Organism: Pinus taeda; assembly: GCA_000404065.3. Taxonomy (NCBI): domain Eukaryota; kingdom Viridiplantae; phylum Streptophyta; class Pinopsida; order Pinales; family Pinaceae; genus Pinus; species Pinus taeda. Next base: position 799 of record APFE031114167.1, read on the forward strand.
TAGAGATTGGAGTCGTTGTTTTTAGAAATTCTGTTCATTATAAAAGTTCACACTTGGTTTAAAATTACTGATTACTTATTTTCAATTATATATATCATAATTACTAATTAAAAAAAAAAAAAAAAAAAAAATTAAAACTTTAAAAACTCGTATATTATAGAGATGGCAATGACTGTTTTTAGTAATGTTATTCATTATAAAAGTTCACACTTGTTTTTAGAAATGTTGTTCATTATAAAAGTTCACACACCTTGAAACTCCGTTGTTATCTAAGTTTACACACGCTAAAACTCTGTTGTTGTCCAATTGAAACAAACTTCTTTGCAATTCCATTCTAGTAATTTCATCCTAGATTGCTTTCCAATGTTTTGGTACTAATATTTCCTAGTAACATTAGGATATTTTTCAAAAGCTACAATGAACTTTTTTGCAATTCCATCCTAGATTGCTTTTCAATGTTTTGGTACACTAATTATATTTCCCAGTAACATTACCATATTTTTCAAAAGATATTCAATGCTTGTGCTCAAGATATTTAAAAGATATTCTACTAAACAGAACAGTTGTTCAACTTGCATGGAAAAAACATTGCAATGACCAGGTGTGAGTCACGTACACTACCAACCAATTGGATAAAACAATTGTTTAATTGGCATACAAGAAAAATAATAAGAGGAACAAATTAGCCACTACAACCAGCTACTGCAAGAACACCAAATTAAGAAAAAATAATGATGAAGTAAAGAAATGTTGGTGCCGGATAATTGCAAGAAAGAATCTCAAATCTGTTTAAGCTTAGTCCCCAGCATTTCAAGTTGGCAAATTACTCATGTATATCCATCCATAAATGCATGCCTCCTGAGGAGGAAGCTAGAAGTGAAACATATGGACCTTCATTGAGTAAAGGTAACCCCTCATTGTAATCATTTCCAAACTAGTATACCCATACAAACAAAGTTTCTGCAGAGATGAAGCATCAACATAGACTCTTCTATTTAACAAAAAGGGGTTTACTGCTCAGTCAAGAGCACCCTTAAATAGGCAAGACTGTTGAGACTTAAATCCCAAAAATAACCTAATACTTTTATTTTTCTAAAGACTAATGTAGAATTTTTGCAACCACAAACCAGTTTAGTCACTGACGTCAGCTCGTACCTTGCACAAGGTTCAATCAAAAAAAGGATGGTAGAGACACTCATACAGAAACAGATAAGGATGATTTTTTAGCACCCTTGTAGCCTTGACATAAATAGTTCATTAGCTAATAAGATTCCACAAGACGATGCATCAACTTGCTTATGGTGACTTCACCTTAAATAAAATATTTATGAGTATGCAAGCAAGCACACTAGGTTATCTGACTAAAGCATATGCATCAGCATTTCTAAATTTCTTCTCCTGGGATAGCACTAATCAGAAAAAGCTTTTGCACTTACACAGCTATACAACTATTTTTTTTTGGAAAGAAGTGAGTTCCTGGGTAGCCACCTCCTCCAAGGGGGGGACATGAAATCTAAATGCTAAATATGCAACAACAAATATACTCAATTATGTGGAAACTTTGTAGTTTTCCTACTTAAACCAACTCGGCCAATACCACAAGCTTGTAATGGCTCCCCACTGGTAAAGATGGTCAAGATAGATGAACTCTTGGGAGGGTAGAATATATGACTGACATTGCAGCCTACAAGTAGTTCGTTCA
>APFE031114167.1:7500-40699 GCA_000404065.3 Pinus taeda
CAGGGTGACCAAGTGGTCCACACAATGGGATGTTATCGACTCCACCTAGTTTCAAATCCCATGGGGGGTATCTTTGGCCCATTGTGACTAGTGAACTATGTGCTCTTGCTAAGTGATAAATTGGTATTATAGTGGCAGCCAAGTTTCATCTTGAGTCTCACTCAAATTAATCCAACAAATTACCAATTCACCATGGTAAAAAAAAATATTATTAAAAATAGCTCATCCCAAATAATCATAATAATATACCATATAATAACAACTAGGCATATAAACTAGTGAAAAACGTTACACTTGTAATTGGTGAACACATTGGGAAATCACTCGATTACCAACCAATGATGGTTGATATTAACTAGAGAAAGTCTACTCACCTTTAATGTTAATGAGAGCTAAGTTGCCTTTGGTACATCTTACAGGCCACGAATAAATGTGTTGATGTTGAGTGTCCAACAAGATCCAATGAAAATAGGCATTAATGAATCCCTATTATTATAAGAAATAGTCCCAGCGATTGATGTATGCAGGTCCATTGGTACCACAAAATCTCTTATTTTGATCCTCTAGATAATTTGTTGAAGTCGATGGAGGTAAATTTGTTAGAAGGAAGACCTTAAGTAATATTACATCATTTGACGTGAGAAAAAACAAATTATTTGAAGAATATATGATGAAAGGTTGACAACTAATTCTACAAATTTATTATGAGCTAGCTAGCGAGCAAGCTAGTTTTCAAGCCAACCCAAGTTTAGCTATGTCATGCATGCTGGTTTTCATAACTAGACAATTTTTTTTTCTTTTTAAATTTATCCTCTCTTTTTTTCTTTTTGTTTATATATCGTTTTTTTCATTTCTTTTTACATTTATTATTTTTTTCTTTTCTTTTAATTTATATATTTTCTTATGTACAATCATTTGAAAACTAGAATAAAACTCAGGTAGAGGTTGGAGAGGGACAAGGGAACTCCCTGTTTACCACCTCCATCTTTGTCTGTTGCAGAAGATCTTGAACAAATTTTTCCTTGGATATGTGTTTGTGATAAAGTCTTACTCCATGTTCATTAACCACAAAAGGGACATGCTCCTCATCAATTGTTTTAATCTTTATGGATCCATTATCGAAAATTGTATCTACCTCATAAGGCCCCAACCAATGTGTAGTAAGCTTGCCTTCGAAATTATTGAATCTGGAGTCAAAAGGAAGGGCCCAATCACTAGGTTTGAAATAATTTGTCCTCATAAATTTATCGTTCCACCTAGCCCACTGCTCTTGGACAAGAATTGTGCATTGAATGGCATCTTAAAAAATTTCATCCAATTGATTGAGCCAAGCCACTCTCTACCTCTGAGCTTCTGATAAATCCAGGCCCAATTTCATATTTGTCCTAAAAATAATTACAACTACAGGAACTAATTTCCTAAAGCTTTATTTTTGTCCTAAAATAGCCCCTAGATTTGTATTTGAGTAATCTATAGAAATATGACATAGAAGGGACCATTTTAGTCCCCTCAATACTCGTGTTGTGGACAACTTCTCCTTCAAAATCCCAAAAACATTTTGGCATTATAAGTCCCATAATAAATCGACATCTTTAGCTAACAATCTAAACATGGTTGCAACTATCTTTGTAAAACTTTCAACAACCTTTTGTAGCAACTTGCATGGCCCAACAAGCCTCTTACGTATTTTTGCAAATGTGGTACCAGAAGATGCATAATGACTTTGATTTTGGAAGGGTCCACTTGAATATCTATTGGTGAAAATTTTCAAATATATAATGACCCAGGGCTCAGCCTAAGTTGCGAACAAAATAGGTCGTCATAGTATATTTTTTCGCTTGCATTTTCACTCCCTTTTACAAAGGATCATCTCACCCAAGGCGAGCCAGAACCCTAAAAATGATTTAAGGGATCTATACTATTATCGAAGCATTATTTGCGCCATTGACCTTTTATCATCTACGCAACTAAATAGTAAATATAACATGCATTTATCACAGAGTAATCAAAGTCATCATTCACATCTATAAATAGGAAAAGTCTAAATGGGGTTATGCATTCATCAAACCACAACAACACGAAAATTCTCAAACTCCATTTTATTATTCTAGATAGCCATTACATCATGGATCATGTGTCTGCGGGACTTTCTCAACCATAACATCACATTTAATATTGTAGTGCATAAATTAAACCTTTGCGCTTACTCAAAACCCTGTAGCACTAGTGAACCAATACAAACTCAAATAGAGACTTTTGATATACAAAAGCTTCTGATTGCATCCCTTTGTGCCTTCCTTTATAGCCTCACTTGCTTGATCTGGTCTTCTCTGGAGTTTCTTGATTCGCCTTGATTTGGTCCACTTTGACAAAATATTGGAGCCGTTTTCCTTTTTCCTGTTGATTCCTTCAAAATTGGCCCCATTTTCCTGCTTCTGTGGGCATTCTTCCCTATTTTTCAATTGTGCAAGTTGCAATTTTCTATTCTCTGCAGAATTAAACTTTCGGTGACATGTATCTGATCTCTTTAGCCATTTTCCTTTCACGACTATTGTTCATCATATTTCCCAAAAAACGACAGACCTAATAGGCCTTGACCACAATCCATTGACTTGCCCTATAGTCAATGTGCTACTGGTGCATCTAGCGCTTGGTCTACTTGTACTTCATTGGTTGCAGTTGATTCACCTTCAAATGAAGGATCCAACTCTAGCATGGTCTACAACACATTATCCTTAAAGTTGGTGTATTTGGAAACAACATCATTTTAAGCATCCAATACTATAGAAACATGTCCCACAAATTTTTCAGTTTCTTTAGCAATAAACTCATTGGGTTGGGATTGAAGGAGCTTCTAGAATTGTTTGTCAGTGCTGGCAGTGAGAGCGTTCAATGTAAATAGTGGCATTATGCATTTGGGCGAAGATCGAGGAGCACTCGTTTGATGACCTGTGAGTCATATTCTATTTTATTAATTTGTGCATCAAGTGTATTCGCCTAGGCCAAGAGGGTTTTCTTCTGCTCCAAATCTAAAGTGCTTATTCCCTATATGAATAGTTGTTTGACATTCTCTCGAAGAAGATAGACAGGATGATTTTTATTAGTGATAACGTCAGTCCAATCATAGACCTAAGTGAAAATATCTTGGGAGACCTAGAGAATTTTGTGAAGAATTTATTTCACAACCGATGCACCAACGATTTGCTGAGAAACCTACTTATGGTACTGAGAAGATGGATCTAGTCCTACCTAAGATAATTTAGTTACAATAGCCTGCAACTCATGATTATGTGCAACTAATTTTACACATGCCATTTCAATATATTCACATCATTTGACATGGGAACAGGAAGCAATGTCCTCAAGCCACTCATCAACATATGCAGAAACTGCGGGCCACATGGATTGAAATTTTGTACCTAATTCAGAGAGTTGTTTCTCTAGTTTGGATTTCTCCACGCGAAGTTGAGCATGCTTGCTTGTAACCAAGATAAGTTGTTGTTGATGTTGATCGCATGTTGTTGATAGATCTGTGCACCGAGATTCCATATGAACTAGTTGTTCTTCAAGTTGTGTGGATGAATCATGACTAAATTAAAATAACTACAGGGTAGAACATGCACTAAGCGCATCTACCAAAAGTGTATATGACATTGGGAACCTTTCCTACAGTGATTTTCCACCAACAACTGATTTCTCCAACTATCCCTAGGGAGAAGACTCTTGCTCCTGGTCCACTCTTTGGAAATCTCTTTAAGAATCTACAATAAGATTGGTGCTGGAAGAAAGGGGAAAATATCATGTTGTTGTGCAGCGATAGAAATAACTTCGCGACAATGTTGAGGATCACTAATCAAAGTAGCGACCTCTTCCAGAGAGAGAATAGAACTAGGTGTGGAGGAAGGGATAACAAAGGTAGGAATAGTTGATTTAGAGATGGGAAACATTGAAGATGAAGGAATGATAGTAGGTGGATACAAAATCGTAGAAGTGACAACGACCTAGTCCATATCCATGTCGGTAAGTTCATCAAACCCTACATTTGTATCAGGTCAGTTTGAGATGGTTTTTTCAGAAGTTCTTGGTGAAGCATTAGAGGTGGACTGTAGAGAATGGGGATGCACTTCAGTGACAAGCACAGCAGGTGTAGTAGTGGTAGAATGTTCATTGGTAAGATTGATGACGCCAGAGGAAGTTGAGGTGGGATTCAGAAGGGTTAATGAAGTGGTGGTGGTGGTAGCCGGCGGAAGAGTGGAGCAATAGTGGGTGGCGCAATAGGAATGGGCAGAATAGAATGAAAAGTTGTGGCTTGGTGGACCAAAGAACCTACCTCTATCCAAGTCATATATGTCAACAAAATTTATTCATGTGCTTTCTTTAAGAGAAACTAGATACCTTCTTCTATATTTGTTGGACACTTGCAAGAGGAAGATGGATCATCTTCATAGGCATCTCTAGGGCGCCTAGCATCAAAACGATAAATATCTTCACCATCTTGCCTCATAGAAATTATCTCGGGCTATGAAAGAACCTCATTGTGGAATGCATTCTCGTTGAGATAGAAGGGAAGCTTGGGCATGGAGAAAGTTTCATGGTTAACATTCAGTGGCCAAATATAACAATGATTATGGCCAATGTTGAACCAAATTTGGTGAGCATATCAGTCCAGTAGGGGAAGAGGCACTCTCAATATATTGTGGGTAACACCAACCATCTTATTATACTAGTGTCCAAAGATGAGGTCATTGTAGTCATCATTGATTGGATCCTCATTGTTGCGTCACCGGGCATATGCATAAGCAAGTAGTTCATCATCAGAGAAAGGTGGCAAGTCTCTCTTGTCAGGTGGGCATCATTTATGCATGGTGAGAGGAATAAGTAAATACCCAAAAATAAAATATGTGGTAATGGCATGAAAATATTCAATGGCTTCAAATAACTCATTCAGTAGGTAGCTAGACTAATTAAGCTAGTCTCCTCGAACACAATCTTTTGCAACTGAAATTGTGTTAAGAGAACACTCTCGTCTGGTGAAATTTTGCATGAGTTTGCTGGCAATAATGGTACAGTTGACTTTGATATGCTAATTATTAATCGTAACAATGAATTCTCCTCATCCCTTCCACTCGATGCCATACTTTTTATACAAATTATTCTCGTCCTTCTTCTTACCCTGCTTTCAAAACCTTTTGCAATGTTGTATTAACCTCAGAGTCATAGGTAGAAAGTCTTGTGAGTTTGTGAATATCTTGGAAATGGATCGGATCTTTTGATCTAGCCACAGTGAACCACCATGTAGTTGGTTGATTAAAAACTTATTACGCCGCATGATCTCGCTTGTGCTATCAAAGAATGGTAATTCTCGCAAAATAAAAAAGGAAGACTATTTTAATAGGGAGAAATTAGTTTTGATATTGAGGTTAGAATTTGGCTCCATGAAAACTTGAGTGTGGAGGCAAGGGAAAAGGTCATGATTTGGGAGGTCATTATCGGCCATAATGGCTTTGTCATATTTTCTGATGAGGTAATCATGGCAATGGATACAAAAGTCAATGGGGAAGAGAGACATGGCAGTTTTAACTGTGTGACCCATGGTACCAGAATGACAATTTTAAACATGATGAATATGGGGACAACAGCAAATCAGAGACTCAGTGGAGTGTGACACAGAAGCTAGGATGAAAAACTTGCAAAATACTCTAGGTATAATGATGTGTGAAGGACAACGAATGAGGGTTATATAGAGATTTATAATAGAAGGTTGAAGTGACATAACCATTGCGCCATGGATATACACTAGACCCAAAATTACCTCATGATTATGACAAACTGCTCCACTTGCCTTGACAATTTAAGTGATTGATGTTATAGGCCATTTTGTCACATATGGTCAATAGCCCTTCAAACAAGATCATTCACATCCTTTTAACACATTATCATCCGACATACACAAAGCCCTAAGTATGCATGTCTCATATCCCTAAGTTTCTTCCTTAAACTACTTTATTTTATTCATTTTTAGGACTAACGCACCTTGGCCCCTCATTGGCCATCATTGACTACCATGTTTCCCGACTCTACACCTGCGTTGATCACTAGCAGGTTTCCCAATATTAGGGGTAAATTGATTCTAAAAATTTTGGAAAACAAAAAATAATCCCAAAGCTTCCTCTTCCAAAAGCTTCTATGATTTTTTGTAACTATTTACCCAAGATAAAAGTCTTGAATCTTATCCTATCCTACCTTGGATTTTTCATCCATTATCCCTTGAGCTCATCCTCCCATCAAGGGTAGATCTCAAGCTTAGATTGGTAAAAGGATAATAATTCATGAACTGCCTCCTTGACCTATATATTTACTACCATCCATAGGCAAGGGTTTGGATTTTGGAGAGTGATTCTACCCTTGTGTTGTTGTTGTGACAGACATTATTTAATGCATTAGGGTGATTAGAGGTGAAGTTTGTGGCAAGGAAAGGATAATTCAACTTGGAGTAGCTCTTCTATAAGATCAACACCTATTTTTGGTTGTAACTCACTCCATTTCTATTAATGCAAAGAGGTATTTGTTTTCCTATATATGATGTTATGATTTCATGTATTTCAATACCATGTTTATCTATTGAATAAACTGATTATATGATGATACATAGATCCCATTGATCATTGGCTCATTTTGTCTGATTGTGCAGGTTCAATTATAGCAATCAAAGCAAGGATTGGAGCATACAAGCCAAGGAAGGAGCGAAGCATAACACAAATTCCAAGTAGGCTTCATCTCATTATCTATTTACTTTAAGGAAAACACTAGTCCCTTTGTCTTTTTTTTTTGTTTTAGGTCAGTCCACCCCTAAGGAAGATACTTTTTTACGCATTCGTAGATTTAGTATAACAAATTGGCAACTGTACTAGGGATCGGTGTATTCCCATGGTGGTTTATTTTTTCATTGTGCTTGTCTTACCTCTTCTTTAGGCTTTTATTGTCTTATTCAGTCAAGAATATACCTAGGAAGACCCTACACTAATTGAAATCTTGTGTCGGAAATTTTCATCCCTTCACCAATGCACCCTCTAGTCTTGATACAGAGCGTTGAACCCCAGCTGAGCCTTCTTTGAGCCTACGTTGCATAGCACTAGTGCCTCCCTTCCCTTCCTTAGATATATTTTCATTGAATGAGAAAGATTTCAATTCCTCATGCTAGTTTGCATTTTAGGATATTCCGGTGACATTCATGGTGAGCCCCAAAACTGAAACTTAATTGAAGATAAATGTTAAATTTTATTGAATCAACCTAAGGAGAATTTATAACAATAACACAAACACATAGAGTTCTAGGCTAGATATGTGTTCTGGTGTTGTTAAACGCAAGAGTTGTAATTTTTTCCAGCATTGTATTCTAGGGGTGAAATCTCATTCCAGTATAGGATCATTCTCCACATACCTTTGGGTATGTTGGAAGGTTCTCCATGCACGTAAATTATATGGGAACACTCTCATCAAAAAATTATGCATTAGATAGCACCACTACGGAGTGCATTTCCACGTACCATTGATTATATTTTGGAAGTCCCCTATAGGTTGTTATCCTCGCCATAGGTAACTGAGTCGGCCACCTTTTATATCGTGATACACCAAACACAACATTCGGGGATATTTCCTGCACGTATATTAAGTCGTTGGTTCACAAAGGTGCATATTGCAGTTCACGGTTACTTGGTAAACCTTTATACCTAATATTACCCCTTTTTTATTTATGTTTGTTGTTAATTTCTAAAATCAATTAATTGACCGCAGAATAACATCCTCCCTGTGGAAAAACTCCTTATTAGATATTAGGTTGAGACTAATGGAAATGGTTCTTGAGTCTACCAGCCAAGGAAACCCCTTTGATGGGAATCCTGTTCCTTTTCCTTTTTTTGGAAATATTGATTCTCCTTGTATGGTTTCCCAGATTTACCATTGGTTTTCCATTTTGGTTGTTTTCGACCACTATGGTTCTGAATGTCCAAACTACTTGTCAACAAGTTTCTCCTCCACCTAAACAATATCAACCTAAAGTTAATCCTAAAGTTGACCCTTTACCTTCTTCACATGTTCGGTATTTTTCCTCTTCGTCTGGTGAAAGGCTCCAGGTTAGTAACCAAGTGGATAAGAAGAAGAAGAAAAGGAATATTAAGAAGAAGCAAAATAAGTAGGGGGGGAACCAAGCATCCATTGCTACAGATGCAACTAGTACATAGGAACCTTCTAATTAACCCTACAAAGTTAAATTACCTTGCAAGATATGTAAGGGTTGTCACCTTCTTAGATATTGTCGTGGTATTCCCAAGTTATTATAAGTGCGTTCCATAGGCTCACATCAGCGTTTGTCATAAGCCTTTGGAGATCATGTTGGTGATAAACCATTAACTAGTGATAGTAAGGTCCATGGGAAAAAGGGTAAAGTCAAATTTGCTTGTAATTTATGTGAAGGGAATCATCCTATTCACCTTTGTCCTTATATGGATGAAACCTCAAAAGTGTTCGAAAACTTTACAGCTTCTCTTCCATGACTTCCAACTTGTTATCAGAAGCTTTCTCTCAATCCTCCACTAGTTGATGAAATGATTGATTAGAATCCATCTCCAATCAATCCCACTCTCTCTGAACGTGAATCCCATGAGTCTATTCTCGTCCAACCATCAATTGATAAAATGGTTGGCTCGATTCCACCTTAGTTGATCGTACATTTCTTGTAGAGAGTGAATATCATACCACTCAGGTTCTTCTTGTTTCTTCTTATTCAACTAGACTGGGGGCATTTCTCTTGTTCCTACAAAACCCCCTCCAACAAAACAGGTTGTTGTCTTTGATTGAAGTCGATTGACATAACCTCGTCTCCCTTCTTACATGCCTTTTAAGATCATGGTAAATTATTATGATAATAACATCCATCACACAGTTATAAATGAGGGAGATTTTATTAGTATTATATCCTCCACTTCTTGGAAATCCTTGGGCTCCCCACATCTTATATTTGTTGCTCCAAATTTGTTATATTTTAACAAAAGAACCAGTCAACCCTTAGGGATCCTTCCTTAGTTTCCTATTACCTTGGGAGGAAAAATTGTATGTATTGATGTTATGGTTTTCATGGGACCTTTGGACTTGAATTTTCTCCTGGGGAGAGACTATTATTATACTATGAATGTTGTTTTTTCCTCACTCTTTCAAGTGATGTGCTTCCCACATGATGGAAGGATTATGACTATCGATAAAATTTCATTTGTTGCTCCTAATTTGACTACCAATCATCCTACTTCCCTAAGTGTTTCGAATGTGCAAGTGGTATCTTCCCCACCACAAGTTAATTATGTGGCAACCTATCCCATTCACATACCTACTGGTGAAGATGAGCCTTTCATTGTCTTCTAAAATTCTTTTGACCCAGATCCAATAGGTGATATGGCGAATCATTTACTCGGGGAATTGGAGCCTGATCTTTCTATTAGATCCTTTGATATGTATCCCTTCCAGAGCATTGTTTTTCCACCTGATGAGAACCTCTTGGAATCCATGGTCTCTTTGAGGCCATGATTTAATTTTGGAGCAAAGTTACTTGTCTTGTGTGAAGCTCATTAAAAAATGAATCAAGGTTCTTTGGAGAAAAGTTCAATTTCTTGTGTCAAGCTCGTTTAAAAATCAAACAAGGTGTCATGAGCATAATTATTTTTCCAGTGACAATATCATTACCAAATGAAATAGATCCCCTTCCCAATCCAGTCTTTCATTAGACCTCGTAAATTCCCGGTCGAGTCTTTCACTTGATCTTGTAAATGAACCTTCATTCCATCAACCTGTCAGTAACTGGTAGTCTACTTAGGTGAATGAAATGAAGCTTGGGGGTCATGTACCTTGAGTTGAGTCATTATGTTGGGGGCATGCAAACTTATATCAAGCATGGTTTTCCTTTGTTTCAAGCTTGTGTAAAAATGAAACCATTCTCATCCTATCTCTCGCGATTTCCATTTTTTATCATCCTATTTCTACCAGATGAGCCTTGGTTTTCCCTTTCCATCATCACTATTTGCGTGGCCGATCATACGCTTTCACTTGGTTGGTTTACCCTTTCCTAAGGATACGTTGTGATGAGTGGTCTCATTAGCTAGCCTCTTGACATTTGCATGTTTTGAGCAGTCCCATCATCACAAAAAACCAGTTGCTACCTTTAATACCACTCGTTCCTTAAGGTGGAGTCCTATTTCAGCTCTTTTCAGAGTCCCAAAATATATGAAAATATTTTCGATCACTTCTCTTTTTGAACTCGTTAAAGTAAATGAAAATACATCTACTCAGTGTAAGTTTAACCGTTTTCTGGACTGAGATAGACTAATTACGACAACATAATACCTGATTCGAACATGGCTAATAGGTTCTCTGGGGTATTATTTTATGCCTTTTCAGACCTAAGGGACTATCTATGAAAAGGAACATCTAGATTTTTACTTTTTTATTCTTTTTCAAACTCACTAAACATGAAAAATATGTCAAGTTTTCACATTCATAGGACTCATAAAAACATCAAACAACGATGGAATCATCGTTCAAGACAAGACCGGACCACTACTTCTCTGGGTTCATTATATATTCTCAGATGGATTCATTCAAAGGATGAACTTACAGATCAAGCATATGCTATCCTCCTCAAGCTTGCTAAAAAATAAAGAGGTACTAACCAATATGGCTAGGGAAATTAGGAAAATAGGGTACTCCATTTGTTAATGGCAACGAGTCTCTCTTAAACATGACACTCTTCCACTTCATCTTCGTGGTTGTTGGGTTGGGAAATCTGCTTGTCTATTGGTTTATCATACCATTTCAAAGCCTCCATTTTTTATTTTGGGTGAATGATTCCAAATCCATTCAGTGTCACCACTGTATTCAAGAGAATTCATTTAGTCAATATCTGTTGCAATACTCTTAAGAATTCATTTCATGTCTTCCTTTCCTGATCCAATTCCGTATCAACATCATTCTGATCATTTTGGCTCAAATCATGATACTTGTTTCGTGTTGTTGATGGGGGATATATCAAGGCCCTCCTATGATGGGTCGCTTCCTATCTATATCAGGTCATTATCCAGGAAGTTTACTTAGAAACACTCCCTCGGTACCTGTTGACAGTGTTGGACCTGCCAACATTCGAGGAGATCTCCTCGGTAAGAAGTCCCAACTAGACCTCAGACCATTCAGAGTAGGATTCCCAACAATAGGTGGTAATGAAGTGCCTTGACCACGGTAGCATGCAGAGACAAGTGTGATGACTTTGGGTGGAAGCATTTGTGTGACCTTGCAGTGAATCAAGTGAGATGCATGTGGGTTCTAACACACAGAGGGGAAAAGGAAGTGTGCCCCTTAGAATCCTGTAATAGTACACAACTTGAAAGGAACACATGAGTTGAATGACATCACAAGCTAAGATTTGGAATAGTCCACAAGTTAAAGTGATGGGTTAATTCAACAACATGTGTTCAACAAGGTTCGTACAATTGCATACAAAGTAGTTCATAAGAAAATGTGTAAGTTAAATAACATACATTGCTAAGGAAACCAGAATAGTCCAACTAGAGTAACAACATATGAATGAAAGCGTGTTGGCTCTGATATTATTATTATAAGTGAAAGTTCCATCAATATATACACCATTGACAACCACTAGCGCCAATAATGGAACATTATAGTCAAGAACACTTGCTCCTACGTTGTGGAGAAACCAAGGCTCGTCACAATAATCCCAAGCCTTTTATAAGCCTAAGCCTAGAGAAAATCTTGGCTCCCAAAAGCTCATTCTATGAGTTATGAGGTTCTATTTATAAAAAAGGGTGGGGTCACCATTAGCATTCCCCCTTTGTGACTCTTTGACTTTTCTCATGACTCTTCAACATCTTTACAAATAGCTCATTACATAACATGATGACCTTTCACATTCCACTAATGACACTTGGAATTTCACATACAACATATTTAAAAATAATATTACATTTTCCACATGTACCCATGTGAGAGAAATGGACTAGAGACAACCTAATATGACAAAATGTTACGACTCCGAAGTTTGGGGAAATACCAACTCGACAACCTCCATTTTGTGCTTTTCGGTTACATATTGATGCCAATCTTGGTACTATGTGATGACGTCCCCATACTTCTTGATGGTTTCTTTCTGATAGCATACTTTGTCCTCCATAGCATCCGAGTATATGGTTTTAGAACTTGTGTCCAACTTGTCCTGAAGCATGTGCAACATGGTGTTGACCATGACCGAACCACCAATTTACTTATGCATTTTATGTGCACTCAATTCCAAGTCTTCCCTGGTGGCTTCTTGTCTTAGCTGCTCCGCGTACTCATCGATCTCTCACCGGACTTGGTTCTTGTGTTTAGAATTGGTGATGGAACATGCATCTATTCACTCTCTTCTTCAATTGTTGGTTGTTCTGGCTCATCAAATTGTATTGTCGTTGTTTTCTCTGTCATTTCACCTTGCCTTTTTTCTTCTTCCCACTTCTTCTTCTCTTTCTATTATTTCCTCCTCAGCTCCCTTCCTTCCTTTGGTTCTTGTCCTACTTGTTGTGATCTCAATTATACTACATGTAAACTCTTATTTTCTCTCTTCCTCTACTCTATTATCTATGTCCTCTGGTTCCTTATCCTTTTTTTGCCAAAACTTCCTGCATGAAGATTGAATCTTCTTCCACTCTACAACTTTGTTCTCCCTTTATTATGTCAGTAACTTTGTGTTTCCCTAATCTTGTATTGGATTACTACCTTATGATATTATTGTTGGACTTGCTACCATGTTAGTTTTGACTCCTTTTCTATGTGCAGTTGAGTGTCTGCATTTATTCACAAGTTAACTAGCACTTTCTCAACTCCTTCCTCGGTACTATTTCCAGTGGTCTCTCTTGACGAAGCTCTCTTTGGTGCCATGGTACAATTACTGCTGGAGAGAAGTGCTTCACGAGTGTGGTACCTATGGGACAAAAGGAACACTCATGACAAGAAAACATTAGCTCTTATAAATCTAACTTCACAGCATGATCAAGTAGAAATCAGGGCATCTTATGAGAAGGATTGTGTAATTTTAATTGAAAGGGGTGACTGAGTGACTATGGGAACTATGCACCACGTAGTCCCAGCGGGCAGTGTGAAAGCTTGATGACTAGAACTGCGCAATGTCGATTCAATCTGGGCCAAGGTCTAGAAGAGATTGCGCATTGCAGAGTCTCAGTGGCCAAGATGGGAGACTAGCTCCTGGAAATGTGTAGTGTGCAGTTGGAGCCAGGCCATGACAACCTCTATGCAATTGCAAAAGCTAAGGCAGAGGCATTGAGCTCCCAAAATGCGTAGTGCATGCAAGAAAGTGTGAGATCTGGGAAAGGGGATCCTAGATCTTCCCAAGGGGGGTGTGACATCAAGAATATCTAAAGGATGGTGTGATGTTCAGTGGAGATCTGACTAAGTGACGATGCATTCAAGTCAAACAAGTGCATAAATGATTAAACTGAAGGAAAATGAAGCATGTAAAGAGAGTCGTTGTAATGGTGAATGTTGGTGCAAAAATAGGGTAATGCATGCGACACTTGGGAAAGGCAATTAAAAACTTCAAAAAAACACTTCTACAAGCTAAAACAAGTTAAAATGTAGCATTTTTTCAACAAAATGAGTGAAACAACACTCTCACAAGCTAAATAACAAAAAATGATAGAAAAATGGTAAACGACAATAAAAGAAAAACTTACCCAGAAAAGTGATGGCAATGATTCGAAGGCTCGTTGATCTCCTTAGGAATTATAGATCTTGATGGTTGAATGTACAAATGAGATCTAGAGGCGCCCATTACATAGAATTGAGAAAAATGGAATTCACAACACAGATTCCTGAGATCAAGGACAAAAGTGACACTTGGCAAAAACTTCTAAGGATAGCAATGTGCCGCTTTCAAGAAAATAATAATAGATCCCTAGTTGCTAGGGATTATTTTTTCCTTTTAGTTTTATTTATTTTCAAGGGGAACCTTCCATGAATTTCCTGGAAATATTGCACAGTTCTGGGAAGGACTCGACAACTCTCTAGCTCATGCATTGAGCATCTTCTAAGTAGAAAGGCTTCTGTGCAGTTTCTGGGCTGAGGACTCTCTACCTCTCATGCTCTATGCAATTTCTTAGATGAAGGTTGGATGTCAACTGGATCTATGCAATTTTGGAGTTGAAGACTCACTATCATATTGGACTGCACAATTCCTAAGAGAAAGGTTGGTTGCCCTCAAGGATTGTGTAGTTCACTAAGGCAAGCCTGGAACCAAGTGGTTTGTTGCCCTCAAGGATTATGTAGTTCACTAAGGCAACCATGGAACCAAGTGAAAACCAAGTCAAGAGATTAGCTTGTTAGTTAGATAGTAAACCAAGTAAGAAAACACAAGCCATAATACAAAGGATGAAGCTCAATCAAAGCACAAGCACCTGGGTCAGTGAAATATGAGGTGTTGTGATTTAGGAGTGAGGCTCCAAAATGAAGCATACACAAAAAATTGGAGGGTGGTTGTAGCTGCTACAACAATACCTTGGTGCTTGCATACATCAATGGCAAGTTTCCTCACTCTTAGCGACAGGTTTACATCATTGACCTTCGACCAAAATATTTTGTGTGGCGTTCGACATCAACTCATTTATTCACACCATACAGATTGTACTAGAATACCTTGAGATCCATTAACATCTTCAGTGGTTTATCTTGCATCTATTAATGGCTTACATAATTGGCTGGTAATCAGATGGTATCTACCATGTTCAACTCTATCTCATTAATTCACATGGTTATACTCGTACATTGGTTGGTCATGTGAACAAGATATAAGACCTCGATCTAGTTTCATCCATCTGGGTTGTGATTTCAGGAGTAACACAAGATCACAATGTATGATGGCTATGATCATATAGATAATCATCTTGTCATGATTCCACCATTTTTCATATGTGGAAGTGTCTTTTGATCATTGTACATGTAATTTTAGCTTATGTATTGAGTATTGGTATGCCTCCCTCAGGAAATATGTCATGATGTAAATGTATTGTAACAGATGTTGATCTTGTTGGTTGTTCTTGATCTCGACTTGTCACAAGGTAAAGCACTTTAGTCATCAGCTATCATTTCTAATTTTTTGCTTTAGAGGGAAATCTGTTATAGGGCATTTTTTCACATCTGGTCAATAGGCCTTCAAACAAGATCATTCACATCCTTTGAACACTTTGTCATCCTCCCTACACAAAGCCCTAAGTATGCATCTCTCATATCCCTGAGTTTTTGCCTAAAAATGCTTTATTTTAGTCATTTTTAGGACCAACGCACTCTAGCCCCTCATTAGCCAACATTAACTACCAAATTGGCCTACTCTACACCTATGTTGATCACCTTAAGGTTTCTCAGTATTGGGGGTGTGTTGATTCTAGAAATTTGGGAAAACAAAATATAATCTCGAAGCTTCCTCTTCCAGAAGCTTCCGGGATTTGTTGTAACTATTTACCTCATATAAAAGTCTCAAACCCTATCCTATCCTACCTTGGATTTTTTTGTTGGCATTGTGACTAATGTGTTGTCTTTTATGGAAACCTACTTGATAAAGATGTCAACATGATGGTAGTAGGATGAGTATGTTTTGTTCTTGATGAAAACTTACTTGATAAAGATGTCAACATGATGGTAGCAGGATGAGTATACGAGCCAGTACATATGTGACAGAGATATTGGATAAAGGAATATCAGTTCATAAATAGAGGAATGATAAAGGTGATGTTTTGAGAAGTATGCGCGGGGCCTATGAACAAAGGTCGTGTATATACGTGAGTATGGTAAAGAAAAGTTGTGTATAGTTTCCGCACCATGGTATCCTAAATACCAAGGATATTTACCATGGTATTAGCCCATAGTAATGATCACGAAAAGAGATATTTGATCCCATCAAAGAATACGATCGACATTACTAAGGGTTTCACTCAATATATTGGCTAAGGCCTAAGCTATATTGGGAGATGGAGATCAAAGTGTTAGGGGTGCAAGTGTTGGGTTATTGATGATTGGTTTAAAATAGGCACACTAAGGAGTGTGATGATGGATCATATCTATTGGATTTGAAATGACTACATATTGAATAATTTGCTTATGATTTGATAGATTTGTGATGACGATGTTATGATGTGTTTCTGTAATAGTTTATGCAGAGATTTGGGCTTGACATATATTATGTTTTGCAGTGAAGTTATGATTCAATAGTTATATATCTATATGCAGGTGTGCTTCAAAAAGATCACATACATGTGTGGATCTGGTTCTAGATATTCGCATATACATTCTTCAGTATGGCCAGATTTGTAAGCGGGCAGCAAGTATAAAAGGTGCACATACACAGAAATGCTTTATAAGGGTCACCTACATATGCTAGGGTTTGGCATCATGAGCTGATGATATAGTTGATTTGTTCTATAATTTTTGTTGTTGTCTATCAATGATGTCTCTTTCATGATAATCTTTGTGTGGCAGTTCTGGTTGAGTTGAGTGGTTTATGGAATGATATGTTGACTAAAGATGATGTTGCTATGTGATGATCTGTAATGGTTTAGAAATATGTGATGAGTTCAGTATGTGTTTCAATGATTGTTTAAGTAGTGCAGTGATTTATATTTAGGGATCAGTCTTTTGAGATCTGTACACAGGTTTGCTTAAGTAAAAGTGTGTATATACACAAATATTCTCTATAACAGTAGCATATATATTCTGACATGTTGTTGATCAGAGTTTGTAGTGGAATTAATTGGTTTCAGTGATGGGTAATAGTGTATGGATTGGTATATTGATAAGTGGTTGTGCATTGAAGTTTTTGATCTGTTCTGGTTTAGTTTGATCTAGTTAAATTGATTTCATTGGTTGATTGAAATTAAGTGATTGATTCTGTGAGTTCAATAATTAAGTGAATTGATACAACATCTAGTTATGTATTTGGCTCAATAATATGTGATGGTTCCAGAGTGTGATTGAGTGATTGATTTAGTGGTATAGATATGAAAATTGAGATATGTAAGCATGTATTCTTTAGGGAAATCGCATACATACGCAGGAATGACTCACAACAATAGCGTATACATTCTGATATATGATTGATTAGTGTTTGCGGTGACAGGGTCTAGTTTCAATTATGAATAGTATGTGGTCTGGTATTCTGATGAATGGGTATAAAGTGATATAAGTTCGTTTGGCTATTTGAGAATAAGTTAGTTCAATTATTGATTTGGTGATTCATTTTGTTCAGAGATTAATTGATTTGATACAGTGTTTGGTTTCAGTATTGTTATTTGGAATTGGGCTTAAATGATGCCAGTGGGTCCATTCTGAAAATTTAATGAAAAGTGGCCTATAGTTTTGATGCTTTAGTTCAGGTATATCCAGTATCAAATATTATGAAATCTGTTCCAAAGAGGTGTTGAGGGTTGGAGCCTTCAGGGAGGAAGCCGAAGCTTCCTTCTAGTGGTAGCTAGTAAATCTAATCAAGGGGTTGGAGGTCCCTTCAGGTGCGTGCCCATAAACGAGATCTGGGGGTTGGAGCTCCCTTCTAGTGGATGCTAAAAAACAAGGGAAGGTGGTCACCTTCTGCAGGTGGGTGCCTGCGTGTTTGTATGAGTCTGTGCCAATACAAGATTGTAAGATGTTTTCTTTATAATAAAATATAAAGACAGAGAAGACAATAGTGGTGGTTTTCTCCCACATTTGGTTTCCACCTAAAATTCTTGGTTTCCATGTGTGTTGAAGTGTTTCTTATGTGTGATGGTTTATTTATGTTCTTACTACACATGGCTAATGTATAATTAATGGCTAAAGTGGTACTAATGCACTAGTTCAAGTTAAATAGATGATTAATTAATTGAAAATTTAGCTAACTATATATACGCTACTTGTCTTCATCGCAATTGCGTACATACGTTGGTTCACTTCATTAAATTCACGTACATAAATATGAATAAGAAATTGAAAGGTTTAAGTGAGTTTTAAAATAATGATTCACACCCTTCCCCCACCCCCCAAAAGTATTTTTCCCAACAATTGGTATTAGAGTAGTTCCTTCAAAAGAAGCTTGATAACTTGAAGGAGATTCTTAAGATGATGGGAAAGAAGAAGATAGCTCGAAGCAGGGATTTAGAAAATTGTGATAGTGATATATCAAATGCAGTGATAGCTATAGATATCAACAAATATTCAAGTTTGGGAGCACCCTACTTTCTTTTGATCAAGAATGAAGAATACAGTAACAAAGAATTACCAGGTATGGGATTTTATTCTAACTCTAGTCCATTTCCTTATCTATACAATAATGATAGTGGTGATGACATTGAAATAACTAAACTTGCATTCAAGGGTAAAAGTGAAAGTAAGCATTCTAAATAGAAAACAAATTCAAAAATGATGCCTCTAGAAGCATAACATCAAGGCACATCAGAAACAATTGACAATGCAAATGTGCCTATGCTAATCAAATATAATTATAAACAATGGAAAGAAAAGATGAAGTCTAATCTAATGAACATTGATGTTTGGTATCTAGTATGCAATGGCTACACCAATATTCATCCATCGGATGAGGAAGTACAAAATAACATTAAGGCATTGCGTGACATCTTTTATAGCATACTCGATTCAACATTAAATAAGGTTATGCATTATACAATTGCAAAGTAAGCATGGTATAAGCTACAATCAATCCATGAATAAATCTAAAAGGAAGATTCCTCATCAGGAGAACTACTAGGTAATCATATCCCTAACAATGTGTCAAAAAATGAACATGATAACAAAATAACCTTTGTTATGTCAGATGGAGTTGCTTATTCAAAAGAAGACAGGTTAGAGGAATTTTTTATCTTAGAACAAAACTTGATCTTGCTTTGAAAAAAATTGTTAATCTTAAAGATAAGTTGCGGGCATATGATAACAAGGATCATACTAAATCAGTAAATTGCGTTGTGGAATTTAAACAATATGGTGAAGGTCTTTGTAGAATTTCCCACTGTAGATCACCTGATAATGCAATATACTAAAGAAAAATACTTGATCTACCACTACAAACAAACTTTCAAAATCTTAATCGATTTTGAGCAAGATCAATTAGAACACATATAACAGAGAATGAGAAATCAATCACACATGAACACAGAATAATACTCAGGGGAAAGCCTCAGCTAAAAACCCCGATCTCTGTATTAACATACAAGTGGAAATATGTCTGGATTACACTAAGCTTTAGCTCACAAGCTATCCAGCTCTTAGTACAATACCTCAATGCAGCTCACAGACTAAATAGACACAACATATGCCTTCCCTCATTCCTCCAAGCCTCCTATTTCCTTACGTAGTTTCTCCTGGGGTCCAATGTTGCCACCTCTGTGAATTCCCACATCACACACTCATCCAAACATAGAAATAATTGTGAATCCTCAAGGAATGAATTACTTCTGCATGCAAGAGATATCCTTAATGGAATATTCCTGCAATTGATAGTACATTGTCCCATCATCTGATCTCAACTGAGTCTCTGACTGAACTACCATGCATGAGTTATTTATGAGAGAATATTCAGTTATCTAAAGTGTAGTAGTTACATGCATGCATGCATTAACTAACTGAACTCACAATCAGTTCCACAAACTATTGGAACTAATCTAACTAAGACTTAACTCAGTTAATGAGCTAACTAATTACAACTCAAAGTACACTCATCCTGATCCCCTTATCAAGGGATAACTTCCTCAATCAAAGGGGAAACTGTTGCATGTCTTCACATAGACTTCATGTTTGATTTTCTTCAACTAATTAACTCAAGATGAATTAATTAATTATTTTACAAACAACTACTAAGATCAAATTCGAATTTTAATTATCAATTTTAGTTTAGGGGCTAACTAAAGTTGGAATGTATCCCGAAATGCTATTGATAGCAGTGCTATTTTTAGCACTTTTATTTTTATCTTTTCTTGTTGTTATTTTCAACACTCCCTCTCATCAAGAAAGAGATTATCAGTCACCCCAATCATGTCTCTGTGGAACTCGAACTTGCATTTTGACAATGCCTTAGTCAGTATATCTACATCCTGGTCCTCGATCAAAACATACAACAACAACATGATCCTCTTCACCACACAGTCTCGAAGATGATGATACCGGATATCTATGTGCTTGGACCTATCATGAAACACTGGATTCTCAGAGAGTTTGATACAACTCTAATTATCGCAATAGATCACTGTTGGATTCATCCTCTAACCAAACAATCCCACTAGAATATTCCACATCCAAATGGCCTCGCATGCTGCCTGACTGGAAGCCATGTATTCAACCTCTGCTGAGCTAAGTGCAATTGACCTCTGTTTCCTGTTGTACCAGGAAACTACAGCTAAACCAAGGTTGAAGATTCCTCCAGAAGTGCTCTTCTGGTCTGATGGACTCCCTACCCAATCAAAATCTGTGAAGCCCTGAAGCTTCACTCACTCTGTCTCTTTGTACCACAATCCATACTGAGATGTGCCTTTGAGGTATCTCAACACATGCTCTGATGCCTTCCAGAACAACTTGGTGGGTTGAACCATAGCTTGACTCATCTGGTTCACCGCAAATCTCAAATTTGGTCGTGTGTTCACTAGATACATCAATGAAACCACAAGCTGTCGATAAACAGTAGAAGCTACTACATCACCTGAAGTAGCATCCTCCTTCCTCCAATTACCAGTTAGAGGAGTCTGCATGGGTTTTCACTTCTCCATGTGGAATCGCCCGAGTATCTCATTGGCATACTTGCCTTGAGACACAAACACTTCCCCATCCTTCTGCCACACTTCGATGCCTAGAAAGTAGTGCATAAGACCCATGTCTTTCATCTTGAACTCTCTTTCAAGGTTCTCCTTACAAGACGTAATCAACTGATCATCACCTATCAAAATCAAATCATCCACATAAAGAAAAATGATCAATGGCTTACCTTCTACCATGATGTGGTAAAGGTTTGCATCTGCTTCACTCTTGGTGAAGCCTAACCCAGTGAAATAGCTATCGATCCTGGTGTACCAAGCATGAGGTGCTTGCTTCGACCCGTAAAAAGCCCTCTTGAGTCGACACACATGCAACACACGATCGAAAGTCTTAAAACCTTCCAGCTACTCAATGTACACCTCTTCCTCAATCTTCCAATTGAGGAACGCAGTCTTCACATCCATTTGATGGATCTTGCAACCCATCTGAGCTGATAGTGCCAACATCGATTTGATAGATGAGTACCTTGCTATAGGAGCAAAAGTCTCATCGTAATCAATCCCCTCGACCTGTGAGAAACCATGGGCAAAAAACCTTGCCTTATGTTTGTCAACACTTCCATCAGTTGTCTGCTTTACCTTGTAAAGCCATCAGGAACTCACCACTGACTTGTCCTGAGCTCTTGAGACAACATCCCAAACACAGTTCCAAATGATGGAGTCATACTCCTCCACCATAGCATCAACCCAGACTAGTTGTTGCACTGCTTCCTCAAATGAAGAAGGTTTGGTCTCTACACACTCCCCAACCAAGGTCATGTAACCAGTGTACCGCTCGAGTGACCTCCTCTATCTACACTGAGAAGATGGTTGTCCCACATTCTCTCATGCATCTAGAATCAACCTATCAGCTTCCCTTGAGCATTTCTACCCATCTTTGGAAGACTCAGCATCAGTGGATGTCTCCACTCCCAGATCCTTTGCATGTGGCTACTCTGCATCAGTCTGAGGCTCCTCCACCTTAGGAACTAAAAGTTCCTCCTCTGCATAAAACTTGAGCTCCCTCTCAAGTGATACTCGCATGGCTTTCTGCTCGTCAAACTTTATATCTCTGCATACCACTGTCCTCTGGCTAGTAGGCAGGAACACCCGATAGTTGTGGGGTGCATCAGTGTACCCCACAAGTATCCCCAACTCAGCTGTTGGATCTAGCTTCTTCCGGGCATCTTTGGTCACATGGCAATAAACTGATGATCCAAAAATCCTAAAGTGACTCACATCTAGTCTCTTCCCAAAAAAGGCTTCCATAGGTGTCTCCATTCCCAGTATACAATGCAGGCTTCTGTTCTACAATTATATTGTTGTATTGCATGCCTCAGCCCACAAATGATGTGGTAGGCCTTGGTCATGCAACATTTCTCGAGTTGCTCCCAAAATCGATCTGTTCTTTCTTTCAGCCACCCCATTATTATGGGGTGTCATCAACTCCTGTTTAATCCCTTATGCTACATAGAAGTCCTTAAACTTTTGGGAGACATACTCTCCACCATTGTCACTACACAAGGCCCTTATTTTCTTTCCAGATTCTTTCTCTTCCAAGGCTTTAAACTCACAAAACCTTGAGAAGGTTTGATCCTTCTTCTGAATAAAGTAGATCCAACATCTATCAGAAAAATCATCAATAAAAATAACATAGTACCTTTGTTTAGCGGTGGAAATTGTAGATAATGATCCACACACATCTATGTGAACTCGCTCCAGTATTTCTCTAGCTCTACTGTCTCAATCCTAAAAGGAGGATTTAGCATACTTACCCAAGGTACAACATTTGCATGTATCTGTCTGCTCTAGTTTTCCCTTCGGAATTCCGATAGAAATCCGTTGCATGATCTTCAAGGCCCCATGGTGCAAGTGGCCCAATATTCTATGCCATAGCTCGCCAACATCTTGCCTCTGCACCAACTCTACTTTGGATCTCAATGCAGCACAGTTGTCTACCTCCAGCTTGTATAGATTCTTTACTCGAATCCAAATCCTCTTGGTCTGTCCAGTGCCGATATGCCTCAGGAATACCTTTCCTTTACTAAAGTCTACATCATAGCCTTTGTCTTCCAACATAGTGACAGACACAAGATTCTTCTTAAGACCCAGTACATACTTTACATCAGTCAGGGTGAGAGGAGCTCCATGCTCCCTCTGAAACACAATCGTACCTTCACCTGAAACACAGTACTTTCCATCATCGTCCATCTTGATCCGCTTTTGGAGATCCTTCTCCTCCAAGGTATTGAAAAGATTCTTTTTGCTGTTCATGTGGAATGAAGCTCCATTGTCCAGGTACAAAATACATCCCTCTATTGATGAAACCATGCATGTGATGAGGGAGAAATCCAATTCAAACTGTGAGGCCAGTGCCTCACCATCTGATCCCTTCGAGGATCCCTTCTTGGATTTCTTCTATGGAAAATTCATAGCATAATGGACCACCTCATGAAAATGAAAGCATCCCACTTTCGATTTGTCAAACTTCTTCCCACCATGGGAAGAACTGGATTTAGAGTGGGACACCTTCCCTTTCCCTTTCCTCACCTTACTCGCTAAGGCTAGATTTTCTTCATAATCTTGCTTTGATGAAGAACCATATATGGTGCTTCTTCTTATCTCCTCCTGCATCAAATCCGACCAAAGTCGTTCCCAATCTGGAAATTTCTCTCTTCCATTTACCGAGTCTTGGTAGATATTCCAGCTCCTAGGAAGACCGAGCAGAGCAAGACTCACCATGTAATCATCGGTTGTAGTGATCCCTACACTTCCAAGCTCATCCCTACAGGTGGTGATCTTATTTAGATATGTAGAGATCATGTCGCCCTCTTCACACTTGATTTTTCGAAGCTTGTCTTTCAATGCCAGCTTCCTCTGATCATTATTGTTCTGATATATATCCTTCAATGTTTTCCACATTGAAAACAATGTCTCCTTCCCATGGAGACTCGAGACTATGTGGTCTCAAACTCCCTCCAGAAGGATTCTCCTCGCTCTAGCCACACATTTCTTCCACTCCACCAATTCTTAGGCATTGCAGCTACTGGCTTGGGGACTTCTTGATCAATGAAGTCCTTCAAACCATTGTCCTCTAATACTACTTCCATGCATTCCTTCCAAGCTATATAATTCGAGCTGTCGTCAAGGGCATACTTGAGTCTTAATGAACGCCATTGGTTAAATTTGAGATGTGATAAGAATTCGAATTCTATAATCAGGAACTTCAACCTTTGAACTTCTCCCTTATTTGTATAATTTTCTTCGCTTTGATCACCTTTGCTCTGATACCATGTAGAACTTCCCATTGTAGATCACTTGATAATGCAATATACTAAAGAAAAATACTTGATCTACTTCTACAAACAAACTTGCGGAAGCTTAATCGATTTTGAGCAAGATCAATTAGAACACATATAACAAAGAATGAGAAATCAATCACACATGAACACAGAAGAATACTCTGGGGAAAGCCTTAGCTAAAAACCCTTATCTTTGTATTATCATACAAGTGGAAATATGTTTGGATTATACAAATCTTTAGCTCACAAACTATCCAGCTCTCTGTACAATCCCTCAATGTAGCTCACAGACTGAATAGACACAACATATGCCTTCCCTCGGTCCTCCAAACCTCCTATTTCCTTGTACAGTTTCTCCTGGGTTCCAATGCTGCCACCTGTGTGAATTCCCACATCACACGCTCATCAAAACTCAGAAATAATTGTGAATCCTCAAGGAATGAATTCCTTCTGCATGCAAGAGATATCCTCAATGGAATATTCATGCAACTGGTAGTACAATGTCCCAATATTTGATCTCAACTGGGTCTCTGATTGAACTGACATGCATGAGTTATTTATGAGAGAATATTCAGTTATCTGAAGTGCATTAGTTACATGCATGCATGCATTAACTAACTGAACTCACAATCAGTTCCACAAACTGTTGGATCTAATCTAACTGGACTTAACTCAATTAATTGAGCTAACTAATTACAACTCATTGTGATCTCCTTCATCAAGGGATAACTTCCTCAATCAAAGAGGAAACTATTGCATGTCTTCACATAGACTTCATGTTTGATTTAATACAACTAATTAACTCAAGATGAGTTATTTAATTATTTTACAAGCAACTGCTAAGATCAAATTCGAATTTTAATTCTCAATTTTATTTTAGGGACTAACTAAAATTGGAATGTATCTCAAAATGCTATTTATAGCAGTGCTATATTTAGCACTTCTAATTTTAGCATTTCTTGTTGCTATTTTCAACAGTCTTGAAGTTGAGATCATCTCTCTAAAAGCAGATCTTTAAAAATAAAATAATCAGAATGAAGAACCACTTCAAGCATTTGAAGAAAGAGAAAATGGGTTGAAAGAAGAGATTCTCAAATTAAAGCAGCAAGTGGAAGAAGGAAGAAGGGTTGAAGAGGTATGAAGAAGCAATATCTAGAAAAGGAAAAGTAATATCAAAGAATGGTGTTTGAGGTAAACATTCTAAAAGGTAAATTAGAATAAAAAGATAAACATTTGAGATTTCAAGATAGTACTAATATTTTGGATAATATTCTTAGTAGTAAAAGGTCTCCCACCATCAAATCTAGTCTTGGTTTTCATGAAACTATTGAAGGAGAATCTAGTTCACAAGCTTCTGTAAGGAATTTAAAGGGTAACAATGCAAAACCTGACATTCTCAACAAAGAGATAACAAGTCTACTTGATCAACAACCAAGGAAAGTGAATCTTCAAAGAAAATCGTTTACTCCTAACTATATAAATGTTAATCGATTCTCTCCTCTGATCAATAATGTCTAATGCTTTATATGTCGTAATTATGGATACATTGTAGCCAATTGTAGAAGTAGTTTGTTTCAATCTCAAGCAAATAACCACTTCACAGAAAGATCATTAGCTTCCAAGTACTTAGGCTTCTTTAAGGGATATTGTTTTTCTTGCAATATATTTCGTCACACAGTTATTGATTGCAATAGAAGGAATATGGAACAGAAATGTTATGATTCCTCTGCTCAAATTTGATGTTATAGTTGTAACAAGTTTGAGCATGTAGCAAAAGAATGTAGGAACAAATCTATGGATCGCCTCAAACAACATGGCAAGCAATCAAATAATAATATTGATATCAGGAGACCTAAAAAGGATGGATCCACCAACATTTCTCATAATAAGCAGAAAAAAGAAGAACAGATAAAGTGTTGTCTTTCTTTTTTCTCATTTGAAGAAGAAGATGAATGCTACATAGACAGTGTATGCTCTCATCACATGACTAGAGATAAGAGTAACATGGAGTCTCTCAAGAAAAAATAACATTGTATGGTTATTATTAGAAACAATGCTCGAGAAAAAGTTCCAGGAAAAGGTAGAGCTAGAATTAATAAACATAGAGGAGCATTTGATACTTTATTAGTTCAAGGGCTAAAGAAGAATATTCTAAGTGTAGGTAAAAAGGCGAATAAAGGAAATATAATTGTGTTTACATCAACCAAGTGCAAGGTTATGGATGAAAAAACTGGAAAGGCCATAGCAAGAGGATACAAAAATCTAGACAAATTATACGCTTTTAAAGAATTGAATTCTTGCAAAAACGTGGAGGATTCAAACTCAGAGTAAAAGAAGATGATCTCTACTGCAGTACATTATTCTTAAAAGATTACTTCTCACAATGACTGCAGAAGTGATGTGAGGTACATGACCTCATGAGGAGTAGAAGATGATTATCGGGTCCTCAAGATCAGTGATGTGTGATCTCAGGGGGAGAAATACATATGTTGATGATGATTCCCATGATATTCATGTTTCTTATATTACTAACAGTGCATCTAATGTAGTCATAGTGGATAGGTACAGGCAATGCAGACTCAGGGGGAGCTTTGGTTATGAAAATTAAATATTTTACTTTTTGTATGTGGATCCTATGAAGGACAGTCGCGTGTATATGTGAGTTCAGAAAGTGGCATATGTTTCTCTATGATGAAGAAACAGTGGGAAAAACTCGTGAAGAAGTTTTGATATGCTTCAGTTAGTTATTATTTGGCTTTTTGGTTCTGACATTATTTTGTTACTATCTGTGGATGCTTAGATACTACTTAGAAGAAGTATTGGCTTATGATGGCTTATGAGTTGTTGCAATATGGAATTGTTACTTTGGTTCTTTCGATGGCTTTACTGATTGATGAAGGTGGATATGATTAGACCTGATAGTGAATATTTAACACAGGTTCAGGGCAAGCATTTTCTATGCTTCTAATAGTTCATTGTTGGCATTATGATTTCTTGAGAATTCCTTGTTGCAGGATGATGTTCAATATATATATCATTGATTATGTGTAGTTGTTGTCACTGAAGACACATATGATGTTGTTATTCTATCATTAGTGATGATAAAGTCTTGGACAAAGTTTCACTTAGTGGAGTTAATTCTACAAGAAGAGGATATGCATGCCATGGTAGGCTTATTAACATTAGTTGATAATGGTGAGTTTCACTCACTACTTATATGTTGTTGTCATTATGTCTTCAATGATGCATAAGTTTCATATGGTGCAATTATGGATAATGCATATAATGTTGTTCTTGGTTCTCACATATGCTACATGGTGATGATACATGTACATGATATGCTTCACATGGTATGTTTCTTGAGGATTGTATCTCTTCATATATATAGCATGTTGATCTTGATAATATGAGGTCAAGAACATGGGTTACTAACAAAGCTTGATTACACAGTCTTATGTTTGGTTTATGATGATGATTCCATATTGCTAACTCTATGTCATAGGTTATGAATGATGGATGGTTACCAGAGTTGCATTCTTCTTGCATGAAGATAATGGGCCAAGAGAATGGTATTGTTTCCTATGAGGAAAATGCAGGCTACATGAAAATAAGAGGATGGTTGTTGATATACTACTGCTACAACTAATTGGTGATGCTTGGAGACACTGCATATTTAGTCACATATTGATGCTTGAAATATTTGGTCACATGTTGATGTTGATTGATGCTACATTTCCCTATCCTACTTTATGATAATATGCTTGGTTCTCACATATGTTTTCGATGCATGAAAAGTTATGGTGATTGTATATATCTTTGGATTAAGGGTCTTCCTACAAAAGGAAAGAGCAAGTTGAACTTAATGTGGTCAAGGGGATGAGTGGATAATAGATCTCTTCAGAATAATGTTATGTTGATAACGCATACTTAGTCACAGGTTGATGATATTGGAACTACATAGCTTCTTGATGATGTTCATGTTGTTGCTATCATATGTTTATGGTTTAGATCTTATATGATGTATTATGGTTGTTGATGACTATCATGGTCTTTCTACCTAACTATTGGGGTCTTTGGTCTCAATTATAAATGTCATATTTGTCTCTTGATGTAAAGGTAATGTAAAGACTCATGTTATAATTCATTGTAAAATTCGGTCATGTATGGAATATTGGGGTCAAGTCATGTAATCCAATTACTTTGGGTATTTAATGTAATATTGAGTCACAATATGTGACCCCAATGTATTGGATGATAAATGTAAGAATGAGTCATTGGTGATAGGAAATGTTATATCTGGTTGAGTTATAAAGTCATTTTCTTCTTTATAATATTTATCTTGTGCTCAATCGGAGCATGGTCAGTGCTCATATTCAAGAATATCAAATCTACGATGCACATCTCTACAATAGAATTCTTCAATCAGCATTGGTCAACCCTTTGCCCTTGATGTCAAAGGGGGGGAGAAGCTTGTGTTTGGAATGTTAGGTGACTCGGGAAAGAAGCTTGGTATATTTACAAATGTGTTTATATGTATCTACAGATGATGGTAACCAAACACCAATGTGGTCGTCATCAAGTCCAAAGGGGGATATTGTTGGCATTATGACTAATGTGTTTTCCTTGATGGCAACTTACTTGATAAATATGTCAACATGATGGTAGTAGGATGAGTATGTGTTGTCCTTGATGACAACTTGATAAAGATGTCAACATGATGGTAGAAAGATGAGTATACAAGCCAATACATATGTGACAAAGATATTGGACAAAGGAATGTCATCTCAGAGATAAGAGGAATGATAAAGGTGATGTTTTGAGAAGTATACGTGGGTCCTATGAACAAGGTCACGTACATATGTGGGTATGGTGAAGAAAAGTCACGTATAGTTTCCACACCATGGTATTCTAAATACCATGGTTATTTACCATGGTATTAGCCCATAGTAATGAGCGTGGCAATGGATATTTGATCCCATTAAAGAATACCATCAACATTACTAATGGCTTCACCCAAGATTTATTCTAAGGCCTAAGCTATATAATGAGATGAAGATCAAAGTGGTAGGGTTGCAAGTGTTGAGATATTGATGATTGGTTTAAAATAGGTGCGCGCCAAGGAGTATGATGATGGATCAGATCTATTAGATTTGAAATGACTACATATTGAATAATCTAATTATGATTTGATAGATATGTGATGACGACGTTATCATGTGTGTCTACTACAATATATGCAAAGATTTGGTTTTAACAGATGTTTAGTTGTGTAGAGAAGGTATGACTCAGTAGTTACAGATTTGTGCACAGATGTGCTTCAGAGAGATCACATACATATGCAAACCTGGTTCTAGATAAGCACATACACATTCTTCAATATGGATAGATCTGTACGCGGTGTCAAGTATAAAAGTCACGTACATACACAGAAGTACTTTATAAGGGTCATGTACATCTGCTAGGGTTTTGCAGTATGATATGATGATATAGTTTATTTGTTCTTCTATTATGTTTGTTTCTGTTTTTCAATGATGTCTCTTTCATGATAATCTGTGTGTGACAGTTTTGGTTGAGTTGAGTGGTTTATGGAATGATATGTTGACTAAAGATTATGTCGCTATGTGATGATTTGTAGATGTGATGATTTCAGTATGTGTTTCATTGATTGTTTCACTAGTGGAGTGATTAATATTCAAGGTTCAATCTCTTGAGATCTATACGCAGGGTTGCTAAAGGGAAAGTTCATAGATACGTGAATATTACTAAGAATAGTAGTGTATATATTCTGACGTGTTTTTTATCAAAGCTTACAATTACAGTAGTTGGTTTCAGTGATGGGTAACAGTGTATGGCTTAGTATATTGATAAGTGGTTGCGCATTGAAGTTTTTGATATGTTCTAGTTTAGTTTGATCTAGTTGTACCGGTTGCATAAGTTGATTGAAATTCAGTGATTGAATTAGTTTGTTCAATAATTAAATGAATTGATTTAACATCTAGTTCTGTATTTGGCTCAGAAATATGTAGCCATCAAAGGTAGCCATCACTGAGGTGTTAGTCCAAGATGGACCAGAGAACAAGGAGCACATAATTTATTACGTTATCAAGAACTTATCTGGGCCTGCATTGAAGTATGAGCTTCTCTATAGTGGATTAATACTTTTTCAATATTTTCTAATGCTTCCTTGAAAGTGTTACCATAAACTGAAAATTCACCCATGTATGTTTCAACAAATCCATGAATCATGTCAGAAAAAAATCCTAGTATTGCACATTGAAAGGTTGTGGGGGCATTACATAATCCAAAGGTTAGAAATCTATATGAAAATGTCCCCCATGAACATGTAAAGGTGGTTTTTCCTTAGTCTGTTAGTGCAATTTGAATTTGGTTGTATCCACTAAAGTTGTCTAAGAAAGAGAAATATTGTTTTTCTGCCAAACCAAAGTGTCTAATACCTAATTGATAAAGGGAAGTGGAAAATAGTCTTTTAAGGTATCCCTATATAATTCTCGATGGTAAACACAAATTCTCCATTTACCAATTTTCTGATATGAAACCAGCTCACAAAAAGATAGAAAAGAGAGGTCAATGCCTTAGAATTCAGCCTCTTCGAGGGGGAAACCTCCTTTACATTACACAAATGATCAATTCTTGGATGATTCAAATGACAAAACCTCCTTTCTATATATAGGAGTCTAAGGAGGTCACAATATAACCCAACCGAACCTAAAAATAAAAAATAAAGCCACAAAAAATAACATAGAGGGATTTTAATGTGGCACAGTAATAAAAATATGGGGAACAATAGTTAGGGCACAACAATATTAATAAGGGATACACCCTACAATAGTAATGGGGTAATCACTAGTATTATAGGGACCTAACATGCCCCTCTCCTTCAAAAAAAGTGTTGTCCTCAACGCCTGAGTAGTTCTAGATGCTTCTATATAAAATTATCACCCTCCCATGTGGAATCTTCAGCAAATAAGTTCTTCCACTTGATGAGATACTCTGATATTGATCGAATTCATAGCTGTCGAGTTCTTGTTTCTGTGATTGCTTCTGGTTCCAATATAATTTTTCCTTCCTCGTCAAGTTCTGGCAGTATTGTTTAAACTAGGATCTTGTCACCTATAACCTTCTTTAAACATGAAACATGGAAAACTTGGTGCACTCGAGACACTGCAGGAAGCTCCAATTTGTATGCCATAGTACCAATCTTTTGCAACACCTTGTACAGACCATAATACTTTGGTGATAATTTATTATCCTTCTTAGCTACTTGAGGGACATTTGTTTTTATGGTTGTAGTCGTAGGAATACCCAGTCACCTACATAAAAACTTCTTTCGCTGCGAAGTTGATCTGCCTGTTGTTTCATTCTATTCTGTGCCAACACGAGGTTATCCTATAAGAGTTGGAGGACTTGTTGTTGATGTTCGATGTGATGTTCCACTGTTTGAACCTTAGAATTTTCTCTCAAATATGATGTGATGGATGGTGACTGATATCCATAAAGTGCCATAAATGGGGTCATTTTTGTTGTTGTATGGAAGGAAATGTTATACCACCATTTAGCCAGAGGCAACCATTTGACCCACTATGTCTGTTTATCAGATACAAAGCAATGAAGATATCCTTCCAAACATTTGTTTACTATCTCAGTTTGCCCATCAGATTGAGGATGATAAGATGAGCAATGAGCTAACTGAGTACCAAGACAAGAAAATAATTTTGTCAAAAAATTTCCAATGAAAATGGGATCTCTATCACTTACAATAATCTTTGGGTTTCCATGTAGCTTTTTAATTGTTTCCATAAATGCAGTAGAAACTGTACTGGCTTTAAATGGATGTGATAATGCACAAAAGTGTGCATACTTGGTAAGTCTGTCAACTACTGCCATGATGACACTCTTTCCCTTAGACTTGGGTAAACCTGCGATAAAATCCATTGAAACCTCCTCCCAACATTGGCTTGGAATGGATAAAGGTTGTAATAGACCCATGGTCTTAATTGTTTCAACTTTATTTTGTTGGTAAACCAAACATTCCACCACAAATTTTTGAATATCTGATTTAAGGTCATCCCAAAAAAATTCCTTCTTAACCCTGTGGTAAGTTTTTAAAAATCCTGAGTGCCCTCCTAAGGGAGAAGTGTGCAATTCCTTAAGAATATTTTGTGTGAGTTGTGAATTCTTCTAGAGAGATAAGCAATCTTTGTACCATAATGAATCATTTTGCCAGCTAAATGTATCAAATGTACTGGAATCTTGTTGTAACATTCAAATAAGTGCCCATACTTCTTCATCATTCCTCCATTCATCCCTTGCTTTGTTTATCCAATATCTTTGGATAATAGAAATGGCGCACAACAATTCTTCCACATCCTCATCCTTTCTTGAGAGTGCATCTGCCATCACATTTCACTTCCCTTTTTTGTAGATGATTTCAAAGTCATAACCCAACATCTTTGTGACCCACTTTTGTTGCTCTTCAGAGGATAATCTTTAAAAAGTACTTAAGGCTATCATGATCCATTTTTACCTTGAAGTGTCTTCCCATTAGGTACGGTCGCCATTTCTTAAGTGCATGTAGTATTGCTAACATTTCCTTCTCATAAATAGCTTTGTGTAAAAACTTTCCCTTGACTGGATGTCTTTCAAAAGAAATGGGTCTTTCATCTTGCATTAAAACAGCACCAATTCCATTTCATGAAGCATCACATTACACAATAAAGGTTTTTGTGAAGTCCGGTGTAGCTAAGACTGGTGCTTGGCACATTACCTTTTTAAGATGTTTGAAGGCCTTTGTTGCTTATGGAGTCCATGAAAATGCATCTTTCTTCAATAATGTTGTTAGAGGTGCTGCTATTCTCCCATAATTCTTAACAAACATGCGATAATACCCGGTCAACCCGAGAAATCCTCGTAGATGCTTTATGGATGTGGGGATTCTCCATTCCTTAATGGATTTAATTTTGCTAGGGTCTACCTTAACTCCTTCATGAGATACAATATGACCCATATATTCCA
>APFE031114169.1:2940-14202 GCA_000404065.3 Pinus taeda
TTCAATCTTCATTCTGATTTGATGATATCCTGAACGAAGATCCAACTTGGTGAAGTAAATTGATCCATGCAATTCATCCAGTAATTCATCAATGACAAGAATGGGAAACTTATCTTTAATAGTGAGCTTGTTGAGTTCCCTATAATCTAGACACATGCGCCATGATCCATCTTTCTTGTGCACTAATACTACTGGAGCAGAGAAAGAACTTTGACTCGGTTGAATTATACCAGCCACTAGCATTTCTACAACTGTATGTTCAATTTCACTCTTTTGGGCATACAGATATCTGTATGGCCTGATGTTTGGAGGAACACTTCCTGGAATCAGATGAATAGCATGATCATGATCACGGATAGGTGGGAGACCTTTGGGAGTCTCAAATACCTTGGAATGATTGTTCAAGACTTTTCAGAGATCTAGAGAAATAGATGATTCCAATGTGGGAGCATCTAGCGAACATAATTGTGCAATTAGACCCCTTTGTTCCTTTTTTATAAGCTTTGTCATACCTTTAGCGCTGATTATCTTTCTTGGTTTCCCTGCAATACCCCTTAATTCAACTTCCTTTCCTTCCACAGAAAATTTCATGAAAAGTTCTTGAAAATTAAAAGCTATTGTACCCAAGGACTAGCCATTGGACTCCTAGCACAACATCAACACCTCCCATTGGAATAGAAAGCATTGGGCTAGTCAATACATATTCTCCCATCATTAGCTTGATATTATGGCACTTTCCAGAGCAATTTATTGTTCCTCCATTTGCAACCATTACTTGACACTCTGGTGCTGGATATAAGAAGCAATTCAATTCTTTTGCTACCTTACAATGAATAAAACTGTGAGTACTTCCTGAATCAATCAACACTATTACCTTTTTCTTCTTGATTTGTCCTTCTATCTTGATGGTTTTAGGAGTGGTAATTCCCGCCAATGCATTACAAGATATGGTTGGATTCATTTCTTCTTTATCTAGGCTTTGTTCCTGGAGTATATCCTCTTCTTTTGACCTTTCTTGCTCCTTTTCTTCTTCCTCTTCACAATCTATGTAGAATAATTTCTTCTCAACACACTTATGGCCTTTAGTGTATTTGCTATCAAAACTGTAACAAAGCCCTTTTTCTCTTTTTTCTTCCAATTGTTGTGGTGTCAACGTTATAGGTTGTGGAAGACTAGCGGCAACAACACTTCCGTCTTTATAGATGTGAGCGGTATGCTTCCTGGTTGCCATAATTTTGCTTTCCATTTTTCTTGCTAACCTGAATGCCTTCTCTAATGAATCAGGTTCCCAAAGGTGAACATCATGTTGGATATTATCCTTTAAAGACCCTATGAACACATCAATCTATGCTCCTCTGGAATATCTTTTACCCTTATGTTCAATTTTTGGAACTCCTCAATGTGCTCCATTATTGAACCCTTTTTTTGAGACTTATCAATTGGCTAAAAAAAGTGTTGCTTTTTGTATCCTCATAATGTGCTATCAATTCTTCCATAAAAATTGCCCAAGTGATAAATTGTTTACGAGATCAAAGCCATTGATACCATACAAACTGATTTGGTTCCAAATATAAAGTTGAAATACATACCTTTTGTGTGTTTTGCACGTTATTGAGATCAAAAAATTGCTCCATTTATAATATCCACGTTGCGGGATCCTTGCCATCAAACTTCCTCATATCGATTTTTGCAATATGGTGGGTCTTCAATCCAGCATTAGAGTCTATGGAATCATGATTAACATTTCTTTTGTTCTCATCATGAGTTTCCTTTACTCCCTCTTCACCATTAGTGACCTTCTGTAGCAACTTAATTCATATTTATCTTCAATTCTTCCATGTATGTCTTCAATTCTATCTTCAAAATCATCCATATTTAGCTTCCACGTCATTCATCTTTAGCCTCTACAACCTTTCTTAAACAATCATCTTAGATTTGTTCCTTGTGTGCAAGATGACCACTTGTGCACTTTTGGTCTGTGGTCTTCGTAATTTTGGATATATCATGTTGCATTTCTTCCTCTTCTTCATGAGTCATGCTAGAGCTTTCAGGTCGCCTACTAGGTGTTTCCATTTTCTTTCTTTGGGGCATCAATTATTGATAATAATTCTTTTCTATGCCCTTTGATTTCCTTCAAAATAATTTTTCAAACCAAGCTTAAGCAAACATTTAAAAAAATATACACACCTTTTTTCACTTTGTAGGAGCTCGATATTTCCTCTGATGTATCTATGTAATTTCGGATCATCCAGTTGTAAAATTGCGACCTGCAGTATCTCTCTATGTCCTATTTCCAATGCCACTAGTTTGACCCCAAGTGGATTCTCCAATGAAGATTTATGCCAAATCTCCCACAGTGACCTGATTATAGACTAATCAGTAGAGCGAAATTGTACGAAGTGCCACGTGTCGCTGTTTTGACCTTTGGCTCTAAAAAATATCTACAAGAAACTACATTCCATCCTCTTTCTGTACCTTCTTATGAAATTTCAATCTGATGCTTAGAGAGAAAGTTATGACAATTTTCCCCAGGTCACCTATTTTGAATGTAATTTAGGATTCTGCAAAAGGACCAAATTCCTCAGTTCATATCTCCGAAAATATAGCGCGAAAAGCTCTGAAATGTGGACTTGAGATTTAGTGCGATGTCCTATCAAATGGGTTTTTGTTTTAGCTTCTGAAACGTTGCAGAAACAAATTTATAGAGAAAATGCCACGATGACCTGTTTGGAGCAGCGAAACCCTAGAATCCAAAGCTCTGATACCAAATGTTATGAAACCAGTCAAGAAAAGATAGAAAAGATAGATCAACACCTTACAATTCAGCTTCTTCGAGGGGGAAACCTCTTCTACACTACATAAATGAACA
This sequence comes from Pinus taeda, assembly GCA_000404065.3. Lineage (NCBI taxonomy): Eukaryota > Viridiplantae > Streptophyta > Pinopsida > Pinales > Pinaceae > Pinus > Pinus taeda. Next base: position 5,810 of record APFE031114169.1, read on the forward strand.
ATTATTCGATGATTCAAATGACAAAACCTCCTTTCTATATATAGGAGTCTAAGGAGTCACAATATAACCCAGCCGACCTAACAATAATAATATAAAGCCACAAAAATAACAATAGAGGGATTCTATCGGGCAAAGTAATAACAATGTGGGGACAATAGGGGCACAGCAATATTAATAAGGGGTACAACTACAATAGTAATGGGGTAATCAATAGTATTATAGGGACCCAACAAAGAACCACAGGTAAGTATCCCACTCACTCTCTCTTGTGCATAATGTTGTAAAAAAAATGTAAAGGTTACTAGAAAGTTGGTTTATAAGCGAAAGGTGGTCAGTTAACTTGGCCACCTTCAATCAGTCAACAAAGAAAAAACAATTTGTCCTCTCACACATGGCAATAGTCAACTCAAAAATAGAAAGGACAAGGACAAAAGTAGTTAAGGCTATGGAAGCATCAAGTGGGATTTGATTACACGGAAGTGGGGAATGATGAGGTGGTAGTGGGGAACAATGGTCCAAAAATGGAAACTGTACCTCGACTGCTAGCACACCACCTCAACCCAAATGACCATAAGAGGAAATAATCGTCATCCTCATGCATTCATGCATTCATTTCCTCGAGGCTCACTCTCACAAGTCACTCTCATACCCAGGCAACCTACAACAATGAAGACACCATCATTTTTCTACATAGGAATTCTATAGCATTGCACAGGAAATCCTATAGGATTGCATAGGAAATCCTACAGGATTGCACAAGAAATCCTATAGGACTGCACACAAGATTCTTATAGGATACACAGAGACAATCTACAGGATAGGTCGAGAGGATTTTCAGAGGGGAAAACACGGGGGTTGGCCACAGAAAACACTATGAAGAGGTAGGCTCTGTAATTACATCCCTCCTTCCAAGTAAATTGAACAAAAAAAATCCTCTAGTTTGAGTGAATTTGGCAGTTGTGCAAGAGAATTGTCCACATAGTCATCTCAGTTTTTACTTTTGCATTTGAAAATTGTATCAACCATCTCATCTCCTCAAATCTCACCAACAAAAATGACAGGAGGGTTTAATAGAAGGGATCCCATTAACACTATGATAATGTAACAACATCCCCAGGTACTAGAAATCTTCACAAGGCATAATTGGATGGGGTTTTTCGAAAAATTAAGGGGGTATGATGATGAGGTGGCCTGAGATTTTTCTCTCTCCCTCATTCCACTTACCAGAGTCCATGCCACTATTGTGGTAAGAGGCCTTTCCATAGAGCTCACCCCTGAACTCATTAGCAGAGTTACCACACTTCCCCTAGGAGTACCATGGAGGAAGGAAGACAAAGGAGATAGTCAGATTTCCAAAAGGAAATTCTTTTTAGAAGGTGAGGAACCCATTGAGGAAAAAAATGGAGTAAGGAAAGCAAGTATGCCATATCCTTGGAATGAGGTGAGCTACCAACTTATAAAATACATATCATGTGAGGGTAGGTATAGTGTGGTCTATGGCTATCATTTTAGGCTTCTTGAAGAGTTGAGATTTGGAGCAGAAACACCCCCTCACCATAGGCTCAGCATACCATACTTCCTGATCCAATCACTGATAGACACAAGCATCAAGGTGCAAGAGGGAAATTCCCAATAGTTCCCTCACCATGGGTTAATTAGAATCCTTATAGAAGATTCCCTCCAAAACCTCATAAATCCTATACAATGGTCAGTTTTCAAAGACATGTAGGCAAAGGAACACATCAAAGCTCTCATATATGATGTTAGTCCTACTGTGAGTGGAAAGGATAAGGAAGAGATTAAAGTAGAGAAGGAAGAAAAAGAAGAAGAAGAAGGAGATGAAGATGAGATGGATGAAGAAGAAAATGAGGAAGATGAAGAAGAAGAGGAGAAAGAGAAGGAGGATGATGAAGAAACAGAGGAGGATGTTAAGGAGGAAATTGATAAAGAAGATGAGGATATACAAGAGGAAGAAGAAATGAAAGACATAGGTGAAGAAATCAATGGGAAAGAGGGGGCAGAAGAAAAGGAGGAGTCACTTAGGGTGTCTCCAGATCCCATTGAGAGAGAGCCAGCAACTACCCTCACTACTCTTAGCACCCCCATCAAGCAAAAAGGAAAAAGACATGGGCAGAACCCCTTATATTTCAGGACAAGGAAAAGCACAAGAATAAGGTAGGGGAAACCTGAAACACCAACCAAAATTCCCATTGTGATTGAGGACTCACCTGAACAAAAGGAGAAAATTCGTTCTCCTAAGTCTCCTATCACCTATGTGAGACAGCCTATGACTAGAGCTACCTCCTCCAAGGGAAAAGAAATCCTATAGGATACACAACAGAATATACAGGAAGCAGAAGCAGTCCTATAGGATACTCTGCTGAACCTAGAGGAGACACAAAAATTGGAAAAGGAGGTAGGCCAATAGCAAGAAACTAAAGAAGAGGACCCATAGTCAAAATAACCTAGCCCCCAACCTAACCTTGACTCCTACTACAGGTTTATTGAACGAGGCAGGGTCATTCCTAAAAAAATTGCTATTCCACTATTTTTCAAGCTTGAGAAGGAGAGAGCCAGAACTCACCGATGGATGTAGATCGCCAAATCCAAGGGGGTTGAAGACATTGGTCACATGGAGGAGAAGCTCAAGGAGATTGGCAAAGATCTAAGTAGCTTGAGAGACAAAGAGGCCATAATGAAAAATCAACTAAAAACAAAAAATGCATGGTTGAGAGGAAAACTGCAAGAAAGAGAGAATCAATTGGCATGTATGGTCAGTCTCTCTTTGGAAGCAATCCAGTGTAGGATGCCAGCTAAATCATATGACCTATACCTCAAGGAATAGTGGCTGTAGTTCCAGATCAAGACCCTAACATAGAGCGGCACCATGCCATTTCAGGACTACATGCAATTCATTGATCTTTGTGATCAGAGCACACTAGAAGATAGGGCCAAGATGTCTAAGTTATTTGCACAACATCTTAACAGTCATGAATGTATGGGACCCTAATGCCAATCTAGGAGATTTACAATTGATGGCTTTGGCAACATGGATGAACCATGAGGAATCAAGGGCTACAGAGATGAAGAAGATATTGGCAAGAGAGAAAAATCAACCTCTTATGATCAGAGCTGAACAGTCAGATCCCATGGCCCTCATCAGTACCCACAATTTGATTGCAAATGATTCTCAGCTTGCACCTAGATATCTTGCTGCCGAAGAGTAAGAAATTTCACATTTTGAGGACATGTTTAGGTTGTTAGGGGGTGATGGCATACATGCTTGCCTCATGAGATGGAACACATTCCCATACAGCTTAAAGATAGGAGAGTACCACTCTCCTCAAAGATTGAGAGAAGCACTAAAAGGACACCCATGTACAAGAAATCTATGCAAAGGCTAAAAGTCAATTGGATTGGCCTAAAACTGGCTCCACCACTACTCTTAGGAATGCTAGAAGGAAGGAAGGAAAAAGAAGAAAAGAGGTAGTGAGAGGAGGTAGAAAGGAAATCAAGCTTCTATGAACAAGAAAAGGAAACCATATCAGAGGCATGGGATGTCAAGGAGGCCACTAGAGCTATGAAGGATATGGGTATTGATTGAGTTGCTCAGAGGATGAGCAACACTTTCAGTAAGGGGTGATGATGAGCCTCATAATTGGGTAATTATATGGGCCTTAATTCACCTCCTATCTTAGTAAAACCAACTTTTCTCACAACTTATTACAGGTTTTTTATTATATTTTGTTTATGAGATGAGTTAGAGTTAGATATTATGCCTAGTGGACTAATATGCATTGAATGTAGGATTTAAGGAGAAAAACAATGAATTTTGGCAAATACTAAGGTTAAAACTTGAATGTGACAAGTGGGAGGGATTGTAGGAGGTAAATACTCCTCATTTACTTCTCCCCCATTCAAATATTCCTCCATCCATCACACCAGCTTGAAGTGCAAGCAGCCAAGACATGAGGATTAGAAGGCAGTCGAGCAAGTGAGAGACAAAGAGCTAGTCTATCTCAAGTTTGGGAGCCAAGGCTCCCTAATTTTAAGGAAGTCGTTGGGTATTTCAGTTGTATAAGTAGAGAGCCCTAGAGCCTCATTAGGATTTGAATTTTTGTTGTAAAACTCTAAGCTATTTTCGAGCTCTAGACTTGTGAAAGTTTATTGATGTAATTTTTTTGTTTTCGTAATAGGAATGAGTTTTGTTTTGAGCTAGCACTGAGTTAACTCAAAGGGATGAAGCTATTAGGTTAGGTCCCAACCCTAGCAGCCAAGACTCCCCTTTCTTGTATCTTTATGTTTAGATTAGTCTCATAGCTTCATTGTTAATTTTCCTTTAGATGTATTTTCATTGCAAGTAGTGTAGATTGGATTGGTTGTTTATTAGTTTGCTTCCATTTGTACCTTACTTCAGTAGCAGGTTAGCAGGGATAAAAGGAGCACCACAAGGCTATCAGTAGGTGTCTTATCCTCATTTCCTCCCTTTGGGATCATGATTTTAGTAAGGGACCCTTATTTAGTCCCAAAAACACAGATTTCTATCTCTTGCATGAGCTTTAGAGTTTACTGTATTTAAGTTAGCATTTGAACAGTTTTGAAAAGTAGGATTTGATTTCCATCTCTTCTATCTTCATTCTTGCAATAGATCTCATCCATGATTTCATTCCTTTCAACAACTTTCCTCATGCATAATGTAGGCAGTTAGTTCAATAATTATGCTTTTCTAGCTTATGAAAATGCTTCTTGTTTACATAGCTTTTTGGGAATTATACATGTTTTATGCAGAGTAGGTGCTTCAAGAGTAGACAAAGACTTCATAGCCAACAACCACCTTCCACTTCATCCACTATAGTCATTCCCTGTTTTCACCATTGCCTTCACTAGTTCTCATCATTTTACATAAAAAATCTTCCAAGCACATTGAGTGAATCCAACCATCCTCTATCTTTGTTGTTGACTTCTAAGTGATCCTAGACCTTTAATCACTTCATTCCATCCATCTGCCACCATCCCTAAGCCTTATATCACCTCCAACACCTTCCATTTTTCTCTCGGCTATATCCTGTAGGTTTACAGGGAATCCTGTAGGTTTCTAGTACATCCTGTAGGTTTTCCTGAAATGGCCTGTTTTGAGGCTGAATTGAGGGAAACCTATAGGAAGTCACCAAAGGTCTCCCAAGGGTCTCCCACACCATCCAACCATATCCTAACCCTTCCAACCATCCTCCAACATCCTTACTTCACCTGCCACATCACCAAAATAAATTAGTTTACATACTTGATTTTGCATGAAAAGGCAAAAAGACAAAAATAGATTTATTTTAGTCCCTTTACTTGCACATTAGTGATATTTGATGCTTCTTACTTCCATGTTTAAATAGTATCATTTTTTTCATGTTAATTTTACATTATTGCAAAGCATAAATTCTTGGCAGCTAATTAGGAAATGGTGTGATTTAGCATTGAATTTTGGTCTTTTCCATTATTTAAGTAGAATAACTCTCCCTTAGAGTAGATCTCCCTTTCCTCCATCAGGAAACCAAGCTTCTTCTGACTCCATAGAATTTTGGCTTGAAAACCCCAGTGGCCTCTCACTAGCTGAACCGTGACAAAAGGAAGAACCATCACTCTTACTTGTGTATATAGCACTATCACCTCCAAGTTTGTATGAACCTTGGGTTGATAAAGTAAAGCTGGTAGCCCAGGAGTTGCAACATTCTTGCTGCAATACTAGTGCTCATCACCCTAGGCCACAATATGACCTCTTTCATGACTCTGCTGACCTCCTGTATGTTCCCATTATCTCCACGCCTGACTCTCAGGCACTTAGAGCTTCGATGCTCGCTTTGTGCTTCCATGATGAACATCCTCTCCATGAACATTAGGAGTTTTGGAAACCACTCCAAACAGATGGGTATTGAGCACATTATTTATAATACTCATCCATTTATTATTCTCATACAGGAAACCCTTGTTGACTCTACTCGAACCATTTTATATTTTAGGCAGATTTTCCCAATGTGGCACATTGTTGTTGTCAGATCATCTAGTACTTCCACTGGCCTAATCTCTGTCTGGGATCTTGGTCATGCACACTTTCAAGCTTATAGTCTTTTTGTAGGTATTCTACTATCTGGACGCATTCGGGGCATCTCTAGTTACATACATATCCTTAACATGTATGCACCGTGCCTGGATCATTCGACATTCCGGGAGAGAATCAAACTATGCAATATTATGAAGATTAAAGGACTCATTCTGGCTTAAGATCTAAATGCCACACTCATGGTGTGCGAATATTGGGGGGATCACAGTAGAAATGATCCTCTGGATGATAGGATCTATAATCTATTTGCTAAGAGCCATCTGCTTGACATTTGTCCCATCCCTCTCGCTCCGACATGGAACAAGAAATAGACTAGGGAAGCACATGTAGGGAAACGACTCAACAGATTCCTAGTTCAAGAGGATCTGATTGAAAGGTTGGGCTATCTAAAGTCGTCAATATACATGACATATATCTTAGATCACACTCTTATTATACTCAGCTAGAGGATGGAGAATGTTTGAAAGGGGATCCCTTTTAAATTTAACAAATTATGGCTCGTTGATTCTGAATACAATGACCTAGTACACACTTTTTGGTCTAAAATGTCAATCTTTGTGAAGAATCGACAATGAGATCTCAAGTATATAATCTCAATATAATAAAATAAATAACAAGAACTCGGGAGAGGACAAAGAAACAATAGATGGTTGCAAGTTAAAGGACATGACTCGAAACATTTCCGAATTTTGGAAGACATTAGAGAACAAAACCCTAACTTTGCAGATCTAGACCATCTGAGATAGTTGGAAGAAAGGAAAAATGAGATCTTGAATATACAAGAAATTAGTTGGAGACTCAAGAGCAGAGCTACTTAGCTTCAGGAAGGAGACCAGAATATGAAGTTCTTTCATAAGCATCGAAAACATTGCAATGAAATCTGGCATATCAAAACATCAGAGGGTCATATAAAGAACACTACTCAGGATATACAAATTGAAGATGTAAGCTTTTTTGAGCATTTCTATCAGGGTTGGGAGGATTTTGAATTGAAATGTCAATCCTGGGCACTAAACTATTACCCAAGTATATTTGACAACACTGCCAATGATGAACTATCCAATCCTGTCACCTTGGCTTAAATCACATAGACTCTGTTAGAGTCGGTCTTGAGCCCTCCATCAGCGATCAAAACACTTTGCATTTGCATAGTTAGGTGTCTCATCAGTGTCAATTTTTGCATCCCGTTAGGCATGCCATAACCCTGATGGAGGAGATGATGTGTTTATACCCCTCTTGGCATTGTTGGTTCAAGTCATTTCAGTGATTAAGCTCTTTCAAGCTTGTCTTGTCTTTTCTTGAGGTCAATTTCCTAGGTCTAGGGTTTTGGTCAAAAATGTTACAAGGTCATGTGTTTGAAAGTCAATAAGTGTTCAGTAAGCCAGAGGGATGATTGTAAAGGTCTTTCTTCTAAATTTTTATCTGGTACAGTTAATCTTCACCTTGGATTTAAAAACTCTGTTTTTAAAGCCAAGGTCATTTTTCAAATATTTGTAAAAAGTGATGAAATTTCGAAAGTCTTCAGTGAACAAAATGCAACCCTGGTCCCTTTGCCAAGATCCCTTAGATGATCTACCTGCAAAAAGAATCAAGCCAAAGCACTAAATGAGTCAATTTCAGAACAAAAGAAACCAAAAAGTCAGTTTTATAAAGTGTCAAAGAGAAACATTAGAAAGTGGGTTTGAGCATGAAATTTTTTCAAATGAAACTTATAAAAACCAAATCTCCCTCCCATCACTCTCATTGTGCATCCTAGACACTTGCAAGAGAAGTTTGAGAGAGTGATTGAGTGAAAGGAGCGAAAATAGAGCTAGTTCGGGCATTGGTCAGGGGGGCGACCCGTCAGGCCAGGTGCACGAACCGTCAAAGGGTTTTCCACAGAGCAATTTTATAACGGGCGCGACCCGTCAGAGGGGCGCGACTTGTTGGGCATGGTGCGCGACCCGTCAAGCTGTCTCCCTCCAAACTCATTTCAGGATTTGCTCAAGCTCCTCTAACTCATCAAATCGTTTGAGGTAGGCTCTTTAAACTTGTGAATGGTTGTTGGTTAGTTGAAAGACATCATTGGTGTGTTTTTAATGATCAAATTGTGCAAGGAAAAACACTCTATATGGCTGTATGTAAATTTGTAAAAAGGTGCTAGGGTTTATTGTTGTTTCATTATTTTTCCCCTTGTAATCATTCTCTTCATTCCCATTTCATTTTCCCTATATTTCCATGTCAATTTCCCTTTTAAATTTGCAAAGAAAATAAACCCTACCCCTTTCCCTTTAAAAATAAAAAA
>APFE031114169.1:16614-51275 GCA_000404065.3 Pinus taeda
CAAAAAACATGCAAAATTTGACTTTCTGCCACTTTTTTGAACTGCAGAAAGCTGTCTTGGGAGAATTGATTTTTGGCAACTCCAAATTAAAAAATTCCAGTTGGGTTGGAAAGTAGACTCACAGACCTTTCCAACAAGCCCACATTTGCTCAATTTTGCCACCTGCAAGTGCCCCAAACATGGCTCCAAAGGGGCGCGACCCGTCAGGCAGAATTGTCCAGAAATGCACTGTACAGCCCAGAAAACGCAGATTTGACTCAGTTTGACTTTTTGAGGTGAATGATGATTCTCTTTGATGTAATTATGGTAATTTTTAGACACTTTTACCCTTATTTAAATCTTCTAGAAGATTCATGCATGAAAAGGGTAAAAATTAAATGAATGAATTGGTTTACAAGTTTATAGAGGCAAGTTGTTTTGACTGCCTAGTTTGTAGTGCTAAGTTTAGAAGTGGTTGAAACAGCTCCTAGGATAGTGAGCTCGACCCCTAGAGGTAGGGAAAGAGGTTAGATCATCTATATTATGTACTTTCTTACTCATTTTCATGGTTGGACTCTTGAGGGAGAAGCTATCATTGCATTATTTCACTGTATCTCTGTAATTTTTGGCTAAGGAAGATCAGGGTTTTGCAGTCCTCTTTGGGATTCTTGTGGACTCATGTGTTGATGGTGTTTTTCTCAATGTTCTTGTAAGCTTTGTTATGTGATTCATTTCCTTTCTTTACATCTGCACATTAAACAAATGAAGTGTTAAAGTAAGAATTCATGCTTGCCATGCTCTGCTTTTAAGTTTGTTTAAGTTCAATGTTTTCTACTGTCTAAAGAGAATTCAAAGTTATTGTTTGCTCTCTTTGGCTCTCTTTATTTCATTCTCGACCATCCACTTCAGTTAAAGGCATCAACACTGTCTCCTACCTTGCCCCAAGGAACCCCCTGCAGAAACTGTGTCCCATCCCCGCACCCAAAATTGCCCTCTCCTCAATTTGCCACCAAAAACCCAAAAACCCCAAAATCAATCTTTCTGATTAGTTTACTAGCCTAATATCAGTGTTACCTTATTGGTCATCTCATCTATTGGAGATTTTACGAGATAGACCGGAGAGAGCCTTCTCCTTCCCCGTAGGGCTAGCTACGAGGCTAAATGGTTTGATGTTGCCTTGAGGTTTACCTTTCTCAGCCTGAGGTGAAATTTCAAGTGCTAACAGACTCTGGGATCCTTTGCAAAAGATAAAAAGCCAGGTCCAGAGGGATGGACCATCAAATTCTTCATACATTTCTTTGAGTTGTTGGGTAAATTCCTTCTGATGATTGTGGAGGAAATTAGAATGAGAGGAAATATTTCGGGAGCCACCAACTTGACTTTTCTAGCTCTCATCCCGAAGAAATCCTCCGAAAAACTTCTGGGAATACAAGCCTATATCCCTATACAACATTCTATACAAACTCATATCAAATGTTATTTCCAAACATACTAAATTGGTCTTATCATCACACATCTCCAGAGAGCAGTTTGGTTTTTTAAATAATCATCAAATTCATGATGTGATTGCAGTGGCACAAGAGTCCATCCATACTATTTTCACTTGTAAGAGGGAGGCCATGGTAATTAAATTGACCTTCACAGGGCATTTGATAGTGTTGATTGGTATTTTATTAGGCTTATTCTACACAAGGTTGGCCTCAGGAAGAAAAATGTGGAGTGGATCATGGCCTGCATCACTTCGATGTGTTTTGCAATGCTTATCAATGGACTTCCCTCACATTTTTTCAAAGTGGGTCATGGCCTCATACATGGATGCTCCCTCTCCCCTCTTATTTTATTAGTTGTCATGGATGGTATTAGTCTTAAAATCAAATAAGCTCATTCCTGTAGTATTTTTCATGGACTTTAGATTACTAGTTTAGTCAATATCACGCACTTGTTCTTTGTAGATGATATATTAACTTTTGGTATTATCTCTAGAGCACAATGGTCTATATTGCACTACATTTTCACCTGATATGGTGCAACTTCTGCGCTCCAAACAAATGGAAGCAAATCAAATCTATATTTCTCTATTGGTGATAGTTCAAATATAGATTACATTACACGTAAATTCGGAGTAGCGAAAGCACCTTTAAAGGATGGCATATCCTACCTGAGATACAAAATAAAACCCTACAACTACAAAATCATGGATTGGCTTTCATTGGTAGATAAATATAAACATAATATCTCCAACTGGAATCACAGATACCTTTTTGGGAGGTAGATTCATTCTGGTGTAGGTGACACTTCAAAAGATTAATGTATTTTGGACACACCTCTTCAGGATTCCTAGAACTATTGTCCCAAAATTACATCTATAATGACCATCTTTCTATGGAGCCGATTTGGGACACCTTCAAGGATGCATCTTTGCAAATGGTCCAATTTAGCTATACCAAAGGAATTTGGAGGATGGGGACTCCTAGACAATTATAACTTTGGAAATGCTTTGCTCATAAAATCATTGTCGAGAGCTGTTAATGGTAGTGGAATATGTCAAGACATCATACATACGAAATATTTGAGACATATAAATATGGAAGAATTATTCAGGAATAATACCACATTCATAAACAATGGGTCCATAATCTAGAGGAACCACTTGAATATTATTCCATGGTGGTGCATGAGGATGGAGTGGGAATTTGGAGACTGTTGGGTGCAGTTTTTAAGCATATATTTCCCAATTTTTGATCATTTTATCTCTTTAAACCTATGAACTTTATGTCACAATGCCACTTTCACTGGTTATAAGAGCAATATTTTCTTCAACATATTATTTTTCCATTTTCTGTTAAATATAGAATTAAGTGATATCTTTTTGGGCTGACTAATAAGGGTGATTATGGAAGAAGTTTTTTGGTCATTTTTCTTTCAGGTGTTTCCCATATACTACAGACTAAGGGATAAACAATTACTGTTGTTACACTCCAAAGATTTTTTGTTATATTCCAGAGTTTTGTTGTTAAACCTCGAAGTTGTTGTTGCACCATGAGGATGATGTTACATTGCAACTCCCAAGGACTGTGGTTTCTATCTTAAAAGACAATTGTTGATAATCATGAAATTATCTATGGGCGGTTAAAGGATCTGAGCGGTTATGATTGTAGAAGATGGCATAACTTTGATAGATCTTTTATTTGGAAATTGTTTGTAACGATTTCTATTTTACTCTTAATATTGATTAGCATGATAATCTTGAGATTCTCATGACTGATATGTTCCCTAATTTTTGGGGCTTGTAAAACTCTATAAAAACTGTTTGATCCCATAAAAGGGGACGACAACACAGGAACGATATCGACATTTTAATATTGTAACTTTATGTCATTTCTAATACAGAACACATCTGGTGATGTTTACACAGATCTCATGTTGAGCTTTAACTAGTTTTCATTATATCCCTGCACCGTGCTGGAGAGGAAGGACCCTCCTCTTTAGCAGGGATTGCAGCAGTAGTAGATTAATTTCTTTTCCTTCTTTTAAGTGTGGATTTATTATTGGTGTTGTATAAATTGTAGCACAGATGCTCTTTTGTTTTTGGATTCGTTATATGTTGTTACACAAAATTGGCTATAACTACAATATTTAATTAGCTGATACACTTACATTAATAATGTGCCGTGTGCTTGTTCTATGAGAAAAAAATGAACTATGATGAGTGGGTTTCATTCCTATAAAATGTTTTTTTAATTTCTGTATGAGTTCTTTAAGTTCTGCAATTGTGTTCAATGACATTTCTTTCATTTATTTCCTTAGTTGTTATGTATTGGCACAGATAGTACATACACCTTTGAAATAAAAAGGCTTACCCTTGTTGACAGTTAAATTATTTCGGTTCAGTCAAATTAAAAAGTGATTAAACTATCTGAAAATTTTGGCGCTGTTGCAGGGGAAGGTTGTAGCGATACAAGAAACCAACGCTTTTGTTTTGAGTTTTTTTCACGTACCTAATTTTGCACGTGTTGTGCAGTAAGATGAGAGGTAAGAACCTACGCATCACTCTAATATACTTGAGTGGGTTCAACCCTAAAATAATTAGGATAGTTAGGGTGTGGTAGTGAGTTTTTTATTTTATTCTATTTGTTTTTCACATTATGTCTCTAATTTTTCAGGTGTTGGATGATAAGATGAGAGGTAAGAACTTGTGCATCGCTCTAACATACTTGAGTCTACTCACCCCTACAATAATTAGGACACTTGGAGAGTGAAAATAATTATACATTGGGTCCATGTATAGGATGTATGAGTGGAAAAGAAGAAACTCTTAGAGATAACAATAAAACTACAGGAAAGAGGGGTTGACCTAAGAATAAGAAAAATATTGGTCAAGGGAGGACTACATACATTCAAGAATTGATCTCAAAAGCAGAGAAGGAACAATCAACATCACATAGAGATGTAAGGAAAATGTGGCCTCAAAAATCTACTACATCTGTATCAAAATCAAGAACCTTTGGTTCGTTTGTTCTAGGGCCCCATCCTCCTTAAATCACTCTACAATCTCCCAATACTGCAATTAAGGAACAACAAGGTGAAACTAGTACTCAAGACTTTGGATTAGAAGGACAAGTGGAAAACAGTGGGAATTCCCAGGAGTCGGAATGAGAACGACATTATTTCACTTTCCAATACCCTGATTTAGGAAGTGCAGTAAAACAACCATCCCTTGAACACTCTGAGCAATCATCACAAGAATCTTTATCCATGGATGATCAATCCAAACAATCTCTAAAAGAACCTTCATCGGAAGAAGAATTAGGAGAAAAATCAATTAGGGACAATAACAATAAGACATATGACATTATTACCACCTTCGAATTTCCAATAGCTGACATAAGGGGAGAAGCTCCCATGAAAAATATCCCTTTATCGGTTCATCCATATTTTCAAGGATTAACTGTAGAAGATCCTCACACTTTTCTTTTTGCATTGATGTTATGTGCAGAAGTTACGATTACACTTCATATGCTCAAAAATTCAAACTGTTTCTTGCAACCCTGAAAGGTGCATCATTGAGATGGTTTATGGGACTTGGACTTGCCACTATCTGCACATGGGGAGACATGAAAAATACATTCTTGGAAAAATGAAAAGATTTTTGTTGGACCAAAAACTTGAAGGAGGAGTTGTTCAGAATTACTCAACAAGAGGATGAGAGCTTAGGATATTTTGTGGAATGGTTTCATTATAACTTACAAAGGTCTAAGCATAGTGATTTGGATCTTGAAATTTTGAAGACAATATGTATTCAAGGGATGAGAGATGATTGGCTTGATATTATGAATCCATTAGGAAAAGCAGACATATCTCATAAACCATATGAAGAAATTATGAAGCTTTGCTTAAGGTGTTCGCAGGGATCATCACGAGGAAGAAGCATGACACATGATGCTTTTGTCAAAATATAGAAATCAGCAAATGGAAGTGTAACTAGAGCTGAGATTGGAAATCTGTTTGAAAATCTTAAGGCTGATCTTCTCAGTACTTTATCTTCTCAGTTGACGATGACACAAGTAAATAAAGCACATGATGAAGTTGAAAAGGCTATGGCCATATTCTCCCTAAAGTGTAAAGAAAAACACTCCTTGAAACACTGTAGAGTCAACAAAATTAACTTGTTCAACGTTTGTGACTTGGAGCATTCTACAGGACATCGCCTAGAGCTTCCGAGACTAAACGAAATACTCAAGGAATCAAGCGAGGAAGTTCAGTCTTCTTACTTCATTGGATCAATGAAACCTTGGCAATCGAGACCACTAGGTATGTTCCAATATTTTTCTTCTAATTCATGGAATAATGTGTATAACACTCAACAGTTTCCATGGTAGTACCGTGCTCCTCCTCTAGCTCAATTCCCCTCACCATGGAGCCAGTGGCCTCCTTCTCCATCCTTCCCACATCCCCCATCTCAGTGATACCCTTGGCCTCAGAATTCAAAAGGAAACCCTCCTATGTTACCAATGCAACATCAATTACAATTTCCACCTCTTGCATTATCTTCTACTACTACTCCTCCTATATGCCCCCAATTACTTGTACAACCTAACCGTAATCCAAATAATAAGGTAGCTTGGGCTTTAGAATATCTCTCTTCATTCCAAACCTACTACATTACTCCCATTGAATGTAACAAAATCCATCTACGGTCAGGAAAAGTAGTAATATCCTCTCCTGTTATTACTGAAAAAGAATGTGAATCTTCTAAAGATGGTCCTATGGATTCTAACTGAACTACTACATTAGGTGAAGGTGATGTTTCTACACCTGTAACAACTAACCCAAATAATGTTGGTACATCTGTATCATCAAACCCAGTTGTTATAGTAACAAAGGACCCCCCATATCTAGAAAGATTATCAGAAACTAGGATGATTTCACAACCTGAATCTAATTTTCGCACAGAGTTGAAAAATATACACATAAGAATTCCCTTACTATCAAGAATGTTCCCATCTATGTGAAAATAGTAAAGGACCTATGTGTTAGAAAACTTGGAAGAAATCCTAAGGACCCTATCACTATCCATGTGATGGGGAAATTATCAAAGTTAATAGTTGGTTAGTCTCCGTCGACTAAATATAACGATCTAGGGAATCCTATAGTTACTATTTATATTGATGAGATTCCCATCCCAAATACACTAATTGATCTAGGGGAAACAATCAATGTAATGACTAAAGAAATATTTACCACCCTAGGATTTCATGGGTTGAGACAAACACGTACAGTACTAGAATTTACAGACAGGTCTTGTGTTAAACCGAAAAGGGTGTTAGAAGACATAGTTATTACGGTGGATTCCTAGAGGTATCCAGTAGACTTTCTTATTTTTCAAACCAAATAAAATTTAGGGGGGCATCCCCTGATTCTGGGAAGGCCATGGTTGGCCATTGTGGATGAATTTATAGGTTGTAGGTTAGGCATTATGACAATTTCAAATGGCCATGCTACGAAGAACCTCAACCTTTATCCCCCTGCAAAACCAAGTAAGGATTTGGGAAATCCCTTATGGTATGAATTCGAACCTAGATCAGATAACTCCCAAACACTTCTTACCCTCGGTAAAGCCCATTACTTTATGGATAAGACAGAATATGATATTATAAGTGGTTTTATCAGTAATCCTCTTTCTGTCACTTCTATTGAGGACTCGGAGGAGGGAGATGTTGTGTAAGACTTGAGCCTTGAACATATGAAGACCACTCCAAACATCAAGAGTAGCATGGTCGAAAAAGAACCAAGTAAAAATATGAATGTTAATCGGAACCTGACTTCCAAACAAAAAAAATGAAGTTACTGCTATTACAGAAGTATAAAAAGGCATTTGCGTGGGATTACACAGACATGAAAGGAATTCATCCTAGCATGTGCACTCATCGTATCTATTTAAAAGAGGATTGCAATCTAGTTAGGTAGCCACAGTGACGTATGAACCCATCACTTAAGGAGGTAGTGAAAGAGGAATTACAAGAAATCCTAAATGCCAACTTCATCTATCCCAGTTTTAATATTTAGTGGGTATCCCCACTTGTCATCGTTCCTAAAAAGAATGGCAAGCGGAGAGTGTATGTAGACTTTATAGAACTTAACAAGGCCACCCACAAAGACTATTTCCCTTTGTCATTCATAGATCAAGTCCTTGATACCTTGTTTGGAAAGAAATTATTTTCATTTCTAGATGGATTTATTGGCTATAATCAGACTCATATTGCCCCAGAATATTAGGATAAAACCACCTTTACCTACCCTTGGGAAACATTTGCATACATAGTTCTTCCTTTTTGACTCTATAACGCGCCGACAACTTTCCAAAGGGTGATATTGGGGATATTCTCGGATCTGTTAAATGACTGTTTATAAATATTCATGGATGACTTTACACCTTATGGGAATGCCTTTGAAACAACATTAGTTAATCTTGAAAAAGTACTAGAATGATGCGTACAGACTAATGTTGCTTTTAGTATTGAAAAATGTCGCATGATGATGAATGAAGGATTTGTGTTGGGACATTTTATCTCTACTGATGGAATTAAAGTGGACCCTGTTAAGATAGAGGTAATTTTGAAAATTCCAGTTCCCAAAACACAAAAAGAGGTACATAGTTTTTTGGGACATGCAGGGTATTATAGAAGGTTTATATAATTTTTTTCAAGAATTGCATCCCCTTTATTTTCTGTACTTATTAAAGATGTGGAATTTTTTTGGATAGGGAAATGCAGGAAAGACTTTAAAGAATTAAAAAAATGTGTATTAGTAGCCCCTGTTTTGCGAGGACCAAACTAGAGTCCGTTGTTTCATATAGCCACGCATGCATATGATATTACTGCGGGAGTTGTAGTGGGTCAGCTAGAGGATAAAAAAACCATATACCATCTACTACATAGGCAAGAATTTGACTCGAGCTGAACTGAACTACACGGTGATAGAAAAAGAATTTCTTGCGGTAGTGCATTCCATCAACAAATTTCGACAATACATTGCGAGATATCAAGTTTTTGTGCACACTAACCACTTTTCCATTCATTTTATAATGAATAAACCAGTCACTAATGGTCGGGCTACGTGTTGGTTATTTCTATTACAAGAATTTGATATAACAATCCTAGATAAACCTAGGAAAGTTAATGTAGTGGCTGATTCTTTCTAGGCTGACTATTGGTAATGAATCATGCATGTTGAAGATTATTTTCCCGGCGAATTTATTTTTTCTATTTCAACTCACTCGCCATGGTATCCAGACATAGATAATTATCTTGTTGTAGGAAGATTCCACAACACCTATCCTAAAAATAAAATAAAAGAGTTGTTCAGCAAAGTGCAAGATATTCTTAGATCGAATGATATATCTATCGCACTGGTCCAAATCATCAGATCAGGCGTTGTGTAAGGGAGGACAAGATATTTGATATCCTTAAAGCTTGTCATGAAGAATCATGTGGAGGGAACTTTGCAGATAAAAGGACCGGGTATAAGGTTCTTTCAACAAGGTACTATTGGCCCACTATATTTCAAGATGCAAAGAAATTTTTGAAGCAATGTGACAATAGTTAGAGAATGGGTCAATTTCTCCAGTCAAATGAGATGCCATTGCACCCTCAGATAGTTTTAGAGACATTTGAGAAGTGGGCCGTCGATATTGTAGGGCCAATTAATCCTTCATCTCAGCAAAATTCATCTTGGTCTACACGAATTATGTCACAAAGTGGGTTGAACCAACAACACTAACCAGGGCCACATAACAAGTTGTTTTAGAATTTTTGTTTGAAGACATTTTTTTTCTCTTTGGGATACCTCGGGAAATAGTGACATATGGAGGACCGCAATTCACATCTCATTTGATCCAAAAGCTAGCTGAGAAATACAAAATATTTCATAGGATTAATTCACCTTATCACCCACAAGAAAATGGCCGAGTGGAAAGCACCAATAAGGTCATTAAAGTAATTCTTATCGAGATTGTGTCCAGCCACCAGAGGAACTGGGTTGATAAACTTTCAGAGGCATTGTGGGCATATAGGACTACATGGATGAACACTACAGGATTCTCACCATACGAATTAGTGTATGGTAAAAATCATTTATTTCCCATAGAGTTCGAAGTAAAGACACTCAAAACAACACTACAAGTGAACTTATATATTGCTACAACACAAAAACAATCGTTGAATCAGCTAAATGAGAGAGATGAGAAAAGATTGCCGGTTATCCAGCAAACCGATATCATTTGACATGAGAGGGCTACGTGGCATGATAAATATATAAAAAAGAAGATATTTAAAAAAGGATATTGGGCTCTACTATATGATTCATGATTCAAGTATTGCAAAGGGAAGCTCTGCAATATATGGCTAGGTCCATATGAAGTTGATACAATCTTTCATAATGGGACTGTGAATTTTGTCACCATCGATGTTAGGTCCCTAGAATACTAGTGATTCCCGCATTAATATTGTATTTGTATCTCTTATTTTTATTGTTGTGCCCCTGTTGTCCCCATATTGTTATTATTGTGCCCCATACAAGCCCACTATTTTTATTTTTGTGCCCTTATATTATTATTATTATTATTTTTTTTTTCTGAAGAAAGAGTAGGACCTTTTTTAACATTAATAATGTACAAAATTTACAAAAAACCACACAGAAAAGTGGCGCAGGAGAGAGACCCCCCAAAGGATCCGAGAACGGGCCAGGGAAATAGTCTGGGCCCCAAAAAACTAACCTTTCAACACAAAAAAGCTAAACAGGAATAAGCCAAAATTGAACCTAAGCAGTGGACGGAACCGAGAAAAAGATAAAAGGGCCCCATCGGCCCTCCAAGACATGGAGAGAACCGTGTCCCAAAGAACCCAGCCTACATTGAAGGGCTCACGCAAAACCTACCACCAAACTAACCTTTCTCCAGAATCTACATTAATGATCCGTCGGGCCCTCTCCAACGACATCGAACAATATCGTAGAGGAAAGAAGCACGAAACTTAACTGGCATTGCCACCAACCTGCTCGACCTTTCGCTGTCGTTGATTTACATAAATGTATCTAACGGTCAAGGATATTTTTGCACCCACCAAGACTGCCGGACTTTAGCATCCGATGGGGGCAGTATTCAAACCGGCCCCACCACCACGTGCCGCCTCTTGAAAGGAATCACTACCAAAACGAAAAAACCACTTTTCGCCTGTAGGGTATGCGATCTCTAGGAAACCTCTCCTAAGCCGATTTTTCTGATACTATTCGGAAAACTTCCAGGAAAGCGACCGCCGAGAGTGCCTATCGAGACTCGCATCCATCCCGAGCTAATGATGGAGGAACCATCCACCGAAAAGCTAGTCGGAAAGGAAGCAAGGCCAATCGATAGGCAGTTAATTGTGAAGGTTGGGTAAACTTGACTCCTGGGCCAAGGCTATACCACAAAACTCTGACCTATCAATTTTTGCCTATTCATGTAAAATCACCTTTAACCTACTCTGAGGCAACTCATGCCATTTTGATGCCACTCTATTCTCTGTACTGATAACACCTTGGTTAACTAGTAATTTTGCCAATTTGTTCACCAACCTTTGAACATGCTTAAAGCCAACTGTACAAAGGCTCTGTAAGTGGTGTTGAATCCATTGAAATCCCTGAATCAGTCTCCAATTTTTTGAGACTTTTTCTGGCTTAGTTCCCCCATTGATTTTCTCGATTGAATTGATAAATAGTTCAGAGTCAGCCTCCACTATCACATTTAGCCTATTTTCCTGATTCAGGAAGTCTAAACATTGCTCCATAGCCATCAATTCCACCAAGTTATTAGTAGCTTGTCCCATATGACAATGGAAGATGAAGAGGACACTACCATTCTCATCACTTAACACCCCTCCATAACCAGCGGTGCCCGAGTTTCCTTCTGAAGCTCCATCTATGTTGTATTTCAGATAACCCTTTGGAGGAGGATGCCAAAAATCAGTTGTATTCTTTAGGGAGATAAGATTTCTATCTAGACCCAGAGGAGATATGCCTTGCAAGCCCAGTTCACGGAGGATTCCCAGGGCAGTAGCCGAAGGAGGGTTCTTAGGGAGATTTTGCACTATGGTACTAACTGTTTCCTTGAGTTGTTTTAAGATCAACTCAAAAATGCAATGGGAAGTCCTCTTTTCCTCTTTGAAGATTCGGTTGTTCCTCTCTTTCCAAACATTCCAAACAATGAAGCTCAGAAAGAGGGTCCAAGTGGTGGCGAGAACTTCATTGTCTGAAAAATCTCTCCTCCAGTTGGTAAGGGTTTTTTAGATATTATTTTTGTCTCTATCTGTATGATGGAAAATGAAGGCAAAAGAATCCCATAGACTAGAGGAGAACAAACGACTGTTGAGAAGGTGCTCCATAGTTTCCTCTTGAGCTTCACAGAGCTGACATCCAGATGGTCCCAAAATACCCCTCTTCCTAATATTGTCCTAGGTCAGAATTTTTCTATGCTGAACCAGCCACATGAATAGTTTAATTTTCATCTAGCCCTGGTGTCTCCAAAGGTTAAGCTAGGTTTTATCCGAACAATGAGAATTAAGGTCAAAGAGAATGAGCTTTGCTTCCTTGAGGTTGAAAACCCCCTCATTATTGTTGCCCCATCTTAGCTGATCGTGGCCCTCAGATTTCAAAATCTTCCTCTAATCTAACATTTCCTTTAGAGTTTCTGCTTTAGCCTTTAGGGTGTTGTTATCCCTAAAATCAAAATTCCTCTAGATTCTCCATTTTTCATTGTTATTGGTTTGTTCCCAAAAGCCTTTCACTGTAGAAAGTCTATTGATATTTGTGTTTTCCTTGAGGTCCCTTAGGTCTTCGGTTATTAAAATAGGTTCTTATTGCCATCTATCCAACCAGAACAGGCTAAGATTTCCTTCTCTGATTTCCCAAAAGCTATTTCCTTGGACCAAACTCTGGTTATCCCAGGCTTTGTTCCAAATGTGTGAGCCCTTTCTGTGACCTGACATTCCTATTAGATCATGATTATGTCAGCTGCTGGCATATTTCTCTTTCCAAATAGTTTCCCACTGCGCCTCTGGCTCTTTAACCCATCACCACCATAATTTGGCTCCTAGAACCTTGCTAAGTATGTCAGGGTCATCCAAACCTAGCCCACCAAAGCTCTTAGGTTTGGAGATCTTGTCCCAAGCTACCAAGGCCCATTTCTTACAATCCTCCCCCTTACCCCAAAGGAAGTCTCTTTGAATGGATCTGAGTTGATGTAGGACACTTTGAGGAGCTGGGAGAATAGATAGCATAAATACAGGGATGGTTTGAAGGACAACTTTGGTTAGCACTAACCTACTAGCCAAATTTATAGATCTAAAAGTCCATTTCCTAACTTTGTCTTGCAATTTGTTAATTACCAGTTCCCATATGCTCTTGTGTAAGGGTTTGGCTATAAGAGGAACTCCCAAATATTTCAAGGGGAGAATCTACCTTTGGAAGTCCAGAATTTTGGCTATATTTCTTTGAATGGAAATGTGAGTATTAAAGAAAAAAATCTTAGATTTAGAGAGATTTACCTCCAAACCTGAAGCCATGGCAAAGTCTCTCAGGATTTTCTTATAGGCAAGAGCTTCTTTGACCGTGGTGATTCCATGCAACATGGTATCATCAAAACATTGATGTGTTAAAGTGTGACCCTCTTCAGAAAGTTGGAGACCTTTGACCGAACCCACTACCTTGGCATGTTTGATCTTTCATCCCAACCCTTCCATCATGAGTATAAAAAGAAAGGGAGAGAGTGGATCTCCCTACCTTAAGCCTCTTGAAGGAGTGAAAGTCTCCAAGGGTGATCCATTAACCAGGCTTGAAAAACTGGGTGAAGTAACTAGGGCCATAACCCATATGATCCAGTTATGATCAAACCCAAAAGCAGTGAGAATTTTTCTAATGTATGTCCAGTTTATCTTATCATAGGATTTGGTTATGTCCAGTTGCATGATCATACTAGCTTTCTTATTGTTTGTCAATGAGTGAACCACCTCATGAGCTTGAATGATGTTGTCAAGGATTTGTCTGCCTTCCACATATCCTAATTGTTCCTGTAACACCAAGGTAGGAAGAAGGGGTTTGAGTCTATTGGCTACCACTTTGGAAATAATTTTGTAGACAACATTGCACAAGGCAATGGGTTTGAACCTTTCAGGAGTTTGGGCCACCTCCTATTTAGGGATCAGGGCAATAAAGGTGGTGTTAAGCACCTTCAGGATAGTTTCATCCCTTCTAGAGTCTTCCACCACGTTCAGAATGTCTTGTTTAACTATATTCCAGCAGGCTTTGAAGAAGTCTACATTGAACCCGTCCGAACCTGGTGCCTTGCCATTTTGCATCTCTTTAAGGACCTCACTGACCTCCTCTTCCGACACTGGTCTATTGAGGTTGAAATTGTCTTCTTTGGAAACCAGCTTAGGTATATGTCTAGAAATATCCCTGATAGATTGATCTCTATTAAAGCAGGTTTCCTTAGCTATGCCCCGAAAGTGTTGAACCAGTACTGCTTCGATTTCTTCATGCGTGCTGAGCATGTTACCTTTCTTGTCCTTATTAGAAGAAATCCTGTTGTGAGCTCTGTTCGCCATAATGGATCTATGGAAGAATCAAGCGTTGTAATCTCCTTCTTTTATCCATTGCACTCTGGATTTCTACCTCCAAAAAATCTCCTCTTGTTTACATAAGCTCTCCCAGTCTTGATGATATTTAGTTGCCAGTTCATTTTGCTCCTTTTCAAAACCCTCTGTAATTAGGGTTTGGTTGAGTTTCTGCATTTTTCCTTCCACAATTTTTTTTGCTTCAAAAATATTGCCAAATTCCTTCTTATTCCACTCCTTGAGCCGGAGTTTGATGTGTTTGAGTTTTTTTTGAAGAAAGAACATTCTTGTGCCTTGAGTTTCCAAATCTTCTGTCCACTAGATAGCTATGTTGTTATGGAAGTCTGGGTGGGAGAGCCAGACATTCTCAAATCTAAAAGGTCTATTGTTAGGTTTGCCAATGCCCTAAATGTCCAGTTGAACCAGCCAGTGGTCCAAGCCTCCAAAGTGAAGAACACTCACAACTATGTCCTTGTCCTTGATCATAAGATCTTCTAAAATTATAAATATATCCAATTTAGAGGCCACTTGAGACGCTCCTCCACTTTTATTGTTCCAAGTAAAATTACCATTATTCATAATGATATCCACAAGCTTCATACTATCTATGAAGGTTTGAAAAGCAAAGGAATCTTTGGTTAGAATTCTGGTTCCTCCTTTTTTCTCTGATAGCATTTTTATCATATTGAAATCACCCCCTAGGATCTAGGGGATTTTTGCATGACATTTCTTGAGCTTCTGGAATGAATCAAGAAACAAGAGTTTACCCTCCATCCTTTGGGGGACATACACATTCATGACTAGGTACATTTCCTTTTCTCCCACTGGCTGAATGACTACTGAAAGATAATCTCTAGATGCTTCAGCATCTATCATGTCAATCTTTTGGGGGTTCCAAAGTGTGAGAATTCCTCCTGCTGTATTCTTTGCTTTGACTTCCAGAAACTCAAATCTGTTGAGCCATTTACTGTGAATCTATTTTACTTTTTGAATGGAACATTTAGTTTCCTGAATGAAGATCACATTCGGGGTTGCTTGTCTCATTCTATTACTCAATAATTTTTGTTTTTGTTTACTACCTATACCTCTTATATTCCAAGAAGTGAACTTCATTATCAAAGATTTGTAAAGGAGTAGCTGGATAGGTCTTTCATCTTACCTGAATCTATCCTTAGCTTCCCACATTCCATCAAAATTTCGTTTTGTTTTTTCCGTCCTCTTTTCTTTCCTAGGATTATTGGTGCTAATCTTGGTGTGACTTTCATAGCTTTCACTCCTCCATTACCCTGTTTTTGATTTTTCCTTAGCTTCTTAGATCCTTTGTTCGGAGTTTTCCAGATGAACAGCTACTGTACTCTGTGTAACTCCTCTTGAGGTAACGAATCCACTCCCTCTTTGGTTCCTTGTTTCAAGAAGCCTTTTAGATCTAGATTCTCTTTCTCCAAAATCTCCTGTAGTTCGTGATCCTCCATCTCGATATCGCTCTAGGTCATTTCCTGGTCTATTTCCAATTCTGCGTCACTCATCATGTCTTCTTTCTATTTATTTCTATTTTGTGTTTGCTCCGTGTTGTCTTCTTTATCTTCCTCCACTGGTCTGCCTCCCTGGACCTGATCTGCTTGTCTCCTCACTTCTTCCTCTGCTAGAGCTTGAAACCTATTTTGACTGGCCTGATGCTTGTCTGTCTGAGGTAGTTTTGGTCCCCGTTTGCTCCCTTTTCCTTTCTGGACCACCTTATGGAAGCTTTCTGAATCTTTCATGGTGTTAGTTTTACTTATGTTTCGTGTTTTACTGAGAGGGAAATCCCTGAATAGGTGACCATGCTCATGGCATTTACGACATCTAAAAGGGATGTGTTCATAGTCCACTGTTTGTACCCATTCTTCATCCAACACTTCCAATATTACCTCATTCGGCAGAGCTCCAGAGAGGTCCATCTCCACACATATCCTTGCAAAGGTTGTGTATTTTCCTTTTCTAGTGGCTTCAGAGGTTTTGACAAAACGCCCTAGCTTATTTCCTATGGCAGATAAGGATTCTAGTTGCCAATAATCCAAAGGTAAAGAGTAGAGTCTTACCCAGACCAAAACTGAGGTGAAAGTTTCGTGCTCTGGGACAAAATTCATCACCCATGGTTGCATATATAGGCTTGTAGTTGCGTAAAAGTAGGGCCCTCCTTCAAACACTCTGTCCTTGTCTTCAATATTTGCAAAAACTATAGTAAAGAATCCTTTTGATCCCAGGTGAAGTTCTATGCTACCTTTTGGTTTCCAATTGTATTTAATCCATGTTTGTAAAGCTTTTTCAGTGGTCCATAAGCCCATTAATTTACAAATTATTGCATATGTCTGCATGTGGTCCTTATGTGCCCACAACACAGGGACATTCAACACTACTCTAGGTGCTATTGAGGTTTTGGGCTTGCATGGTCCCTTTGGTTCCTCGCCTTCTATATTTTGTTCTTTGTCTTCTTCCTCGTTGTCTTTAGTGTAGTTGCTTTCCCTAGTTTTAGTGCCATTCTACCCCTCTTCTTTATCTCTTTTCCTTACATCTTCAGAAGGATCTTTGTCCTCCTCAACTGGTTTCTTGCCTCTGCCAGCCACTATCTGCTTAAAGGAGGGAGTGGAGCTCCCTCCCGTGCATTCCTCCATGTAGAACTAGCTCTGAAGTTTGCAACCCTAGCTCACCGGTCCACGCTCTAATGGACACATCGAAAATGCTAATCGTGTAGGAGGGAATGTTAAGCTTAAGATTGTTCGATAGTTTATTAGCCATGCCCTTATATTATTATTGTTAGGTCGGCTTTGGTTATATTGTGACCCCTTAGACTCCTATATATAGAAAGGAGGTGTTTTCATTTGTATCACCCAATAATTTTTCATTTATGTAATGTAAAGGAGGTTTCCCCCTCAAACAGGTTGATTTCTAAGTCGTTGATCTATCTTTTATATCTTTTTGTGAGCTGGTTTCATAACATTTGATATTAGAGATTGGATTCTAGGGTTTCGCTACTCCAAACAGGTCATCATGGAATTTTCTCTATAGCATTTTTCTGTGACATTTTTGAAGCGAAAACAAAAACCCATTTGAGCCGAATTCACTTTGAACCTCAGGTCCGAATTTCAGATCTTGTCTCACTATATTTTCAAAGATATCATGCAAGGAATTTATGGTTTTTACAAGATCTTGAATTATATCTCAAACACGTGACCTAGAGAAAATCATCATAATCTTTTCTTCTGAGCATCAGATTGAACTTTCGTAAAAGGTTACAGAAAGAGGAAGAACTGTAGTTTGCTTTGTATCATTTTTAGATGCTAAGGTCAAAACAATGACACATGTATCTTCGTACAAGCTCGCTCTACTGAACCAGTCTATAATCAAGTTATCATGGGAGATTTGGCATCACTCTTCATTGGAGAATCCAATATTGATTAGACTTGCGGGGTGAGAAAGAGTACTCAGAGGGTTACCGCAGGAAGAAATTTAAGACCTTGTAGATCCAAAATTACAGAAATACATCATATTCAATATCGAGCTCCTACAAAGTGAAAAAAGGTGTGTAGTTTTTTTTTTTTAATTTGGTTTGAAAAAATAGTTTGAAGGAGTTCAAAGGGCGTAATGAAGCATTATTATCAGTAATTTGTTAGGTCCCTATACTACTAGTGTAACCCCTTATTGTTATTAGTACAAACCCCTTATTATATTGTTGTGCCCATGTAGTCCCCATATTGTTATTATTGTGCCCCATAAAAGCCCAATATTGTTATTATTGTGCCCTTACATTGTTGTTGTTATGTCGGCTCTGACTATATTATGACCCATTAGAATCCTATAAATAGAAAGGGAGACTTTTCATTTGTATCATTGAAGAATTGTTCATTTGTGTAATGCAAAAGAGGTTGCTTCCTTGAAGAGGCTGATTTCTAAGGCGTTCATCAATCTTTTCTATCTTTTTGTGAGCTAGTTTCATAACATTTGGTATTAGAGCTTTGGATTCTAGGGTTTTGCTACTCCAAACAAGTCATCATGGAATTTTCGCTATAACTCTTTTTCTGCGACATTTCAGAAGCAAAAAAAAAGAACCCATTTGAGATGAAATCGTGCCGAACCTTGGGTCTGAATTTTAGATCTTATCTAGCTATATGTTTGGAGATAGGATCTGAAGAAGTTAGGGTTTTTGAAAGCCTCAATATTTCATCTAAAACAGGTCATCGTGGAATTTTCGTTGTGCCGCTTTTGCTACGAAGTTTCAAAAGCTAAAAATAAAACCCATTTGAGAAGAAATCGGTCTAAGCTTCGGGTAAGAATTTCAGATCTTGGAGCATTTAATTTTTGGATATATGATCTGAGGAAGTTAGGGTTTTTGCAAACTCCTCAATTACATCATAAACATGTGACCATGGGAAAAGTGTCATAACTTTCTTTCTGAGCATCAGATTGAAATTTTGTAAGAAGTTACAGAAATATGAGGGATTGTATTTTATTTGGGTATAAGTTTTAGAACCTAAGGTTGAAATAGTGACACGTTGCACGTCATACAAGTTCAGTCTACTAAACTAGTCTATAATCAGGCCACCGTGGGATATTTGGCATAACTCTTTCTTGGATAATCAAATTCTGATCATACTTGTGGGGTTAGAAAGAGAACTCGAAGAGCTACCACAGGAATAAATTTCAAAACTTTAAGATCTTAAATTACAGAGTTACAGTCATTTCAAGATCGAGCTCCTAAAATTAAGAAAAATCGAGATGAGGAAGTTTGCTGGCAAGGATCTCGTAAATTGGATACTACAAGTGGAGAAATATTTTGATCTACATGGTGTACTACTGTTACAAAAGGTATATATTGCATCTTCATATTTAGAAAAAGATCAATTTTTATGGTATAAAGGGCTTTGTTCTCGTAAACCACTTGTTGTGTGGTCAATTTTCACGGAGGAAATTATAACACATTATGAGGATACAAAGAGCAACAACTTTAGAGAAACACGACAACAATTGGAAGAAAAATGAGAAAAGGGTATTTTTTACAAAGTGGAAAGAAAAATTATGGCAACAAGGAAGTCTACCCCTCACAACTATAAAGATGGAAGTGTTGCTTCTCCTAGCCTTCCACAACCTACAAGGGTTACACCACAACAATTGGAAGAAAAAAGAGAAAAAGGGATTTTTTACAATTGTGATAAAAAATACATTAAAGGTCATAAGTGTGTTGATAAGAAATTATTTCACATTGATTGTGGAGATTAGGAAGAAAATGATCAAGAAACGTCAAAAGAAGAGTATATACACCCGGAACCAACCCCAGAGAAAGAAGTAATGAATCCGACCACATCTTGTAAAGCATTGGAAATAATTACTACTCCTAAAACTCTTAAGATAGAAGGACATATCAAGAAGAAAAAGGTTCAAGAAGTGAAAGACCACATCAAGAAAGAAGAAATGAATCCGACCATATCTTCTAATACAATGGCCGGAATTACCACTCCTCAAACTATCAAGATAGAAGGACATATCAAGAAGAAAAATGTTCAAGAAGTGAATTATCACATAGAGCATCAAGAAATGAATCTGATCATATCTTGTAATGCGCTGGAAGATATTACCACTCCTCAAACTCTAAATATAGAAGGACATATCAAGAAGAAAAAGATTCAAGTAGTGAAAGATCACATCGAGCATCAACAACAAGTTCTCCAACTTTTAAAGGATAATGCCACTTTGGTGTAGAATTGAATGAAACAACAGGCAGATGAACATCGCAATGAAAGAAGTTTTGATGTAGGCGATTGGGTATTTTTATGGTTACATACATACAAACAAATGTCCCTCAGGGAATCTATTTCTGAGAAAGAAATGTTGGCAATACTACATGCACTTAGGAAATGGTGACCTTACCTAATTTTTAGAACAAAGATTATCCTCTTAAGAGCAACAAAAATGGGTCACAAAGATGTTGGGTTATGACTTTGAAATCATCTACAAAAAATGGAAGCAAAATGTTGTGGAAGATATACTCTCAAGAAAGGATGAGGATGTGGAAGAATTATTGTGTGCCATATCTATTAACCATCCAGATTGGATAAACAAAACAAGGTATGAATGGAAGAAGGATGAAGAAGTGTGGCCACTCATTCAAAAGTTGCAGAAGATCCAAGTTCAAAAAATATTGCCAAAACTTGATGAGGAAGGGAAAAATCATATTGGAGCATGGAGGAGTCACAAAAACAAGAACTCAACAACTATGAAATCGATCAATTTCAGAGTATCTCATCAAGTGGAAGAACTTACTAGCTGAAGATTCCACATGGGAGGACAAGAATTTTATACAGGAGCAACAAGAACTACTCAAGGATTGAGGACAACACTTTTTTTATGGAGAGGAGCATGTTAGGTCCCTATACTACTAGTGTAACCCCTTATTATTATTAGTATAAACCCCTTATTATATTGTTGCACCCATGTAGTCCCCATATTTTTATTAATGTGCTCCATAGAAGCCCACTATTGTATTATTGTGCCCTTACATTGTTGTTGTTATGTCAGCTCTAATTATATTATGATCCCTTAGACTCCTATATATAGAAAGAAAGTCTTTTCATTTGTATCATTGAATAATTGTTCATTTGTGTAATGTAAAGCAGGTTGCCCCCTCGAAGAGGCTGATTTCTAAGGCATTCATCTATATTTTCTATCTTTCTGTGAGCTGGTTTCATAACATAATTGATGCCCCGAAGAAAGAAAATGGAAACACCTAGTAAGCCACTTAAAAGCTCTAGCATGAATCATGAAGAAGAGGAAGAAATGCAACATGATATATCAAAATTACGAGACCAAGTGCACCAAATTTCACCCACACAAAACATAATATAAGCTAGGATGGATGGTTTAAAGAAAGACGTAGAAGCTAAGATGGATGGTTTAAAGAAAAACATAGAAGCTAAGATGTATGGTGTGGAAGCTAAGATGGATGGTTTAAAGAAATTCGTAGAAGCTAAGGTGAATGACGTGGAAGCTAAGATGGATGGCATGGAAGCTAAGATGGATGGCGTGGAATATAAGATGGGTGATTTAAAGAAAGGCGTGGAAGATAAGATGGAAGATTTGAAGACATATTTGACAAAGTTTCTACAAGAAATGCTTACTAATGGTGAATGGGAGAATAGCAACACCTCTAACAACATTATTGAAGAAAGATGCATTTTCATGGACTCCAGAAACAATGAAGGCCTTTGAACATCTTAAAGAGGCAATGTGCCAAGCACTAGTCTTAGCTACACCGAACTTCACAAAAACCTTTATTGTGGAACGTGATACCTCAAGAAATGGAATTGGTGTTGTTTTAATGGAATAAGAAATACCCATTACTTTCGAAATTCATCCAATCAAAGGAAAGTATTTACACAAAGCTATTAATGAGAAGGAAATTTTGGCAATACTACATGCACTTAAGAAATGGCAACCCTACCTAATGGGAATAAAGTTCAAGGTAAAAACATATCATGATAGTCTTAAATAATTTTTAGAAGAAAGATTATCTTCAGAAGAGCAGCAAAAATGGGTCACAAAGATGTTGGGTTATGACTTTGAAATCATTTACAAAAAAGGGAAGCAAAATGTTGTGGCAGATGCACTCTCAAGAAAGGATGAGGATGTGGAAGAATTTATTTGCGCCATTTCGATTATCCAACCAGATTAGATAAACGAAGCAAGGGATGAATGGAAGAATGACGAACAAGTGTGGGCACTCATTCAAAAGCTATAACAAGATCCCATTACATATGATACATTTAGCTAGAAAAATGATTCGTTATGGTACAAAGATCAGTTATACCTATGTAAGAATTCCCAACTCAAACAAAAGATTCTTAGGGAATTACACACCTCTCCCTTAGGAGGGCACTCAAGATTCCTAAAAATTTACCACGGGGTTAAGAAGGAATTTTTTTGGGATGGCCTTAAATCGGATATTCAAAATTTTGTGGCGGAATGTTTCATTTGCCAAAAAAATAAAGTTGAAACAATTAAGAACCCAGGTCTATTACAACCTTTATCCATTCCAAGCCAATGTTGGGAGGAGGTTTCAATGGATTTTATCACAGGTTTACCCAAGTCTGAAGGAAAGAGTGTTATCATGGTGGTAGCTGACAGACTTACCAAGTATGCACACTTTTGTGCATTATCGTATCCATTTAAAGTGAGTACAGTTTCTACAGCATTTATGGAAACAATTCAAAAGCTACATGGAAACCCAAAAATTATTGTAAGCGAAAAAGATCCCATTTTCACTGGAAATTTTTGGACAAAATTATTTTCTTGTCTTAGTACTCATTTAGCTCATAGCTCATCTTATCATCCTTAATCTGTTGGGAAAACTGAGATAGTAAATAAATGTTTGGAAGGATATATTTATTGCTTTGTATCTGATAAATAGACACAATGGGTCAAATGATTGCCTCTGGCTGAATGGTGGTATAGCACTTCCTTCCATACTACAACAAAAATGACCCCATTTATGGCACTTTCTGGATATCATCCACCATCCATCACATCATATTTAAGAGAAAATTCTAAGGTTCAAGTAGTGGAAGATCACATCGAGCATCAACAATAAGTTCTCCAACTCTTAAAGGTTAACCTCACCTTGGTGCAAAATAGAATGAAAAGTAGGCAGATCAACATCTCTGCGAAAGAAGTTTTGATGTAGGTGATTGGGTATTCCTACAGATACAACCATATAAAAAAATGTCCCTCAAGAAAGATAAGAAGGATAATAAATTATCACCAAAGTATTATGGTCCGTACAAGGTGTT
This sequence comes from Pinus taeda, assembly GCA_000404065.3. NCBI lineage: Eukaryota > Viridiplantae > Streptophyta > Pinopsida > Pinales > Pinaceae > Pinus > Pinus taeda. The sequence goes on from APFE031114169.1 coordinate 39,554, forward strand.
GCAAGAGATAGGTACTATGGCATACAAATTGGAGCTTCCTGCAGCTTCCCGAGTACACCTAGTTTTCCATGTTTCATGCTTAAAGAAGTTTATAGGTGACAAGCTCCCAGTTCAAACAATATTGCCAGAACTTGATGAAGAAGGAAAAATCATATTAGAACCTGAAGAAGTCAAAGAAACAAGAACTCGACAACTACGAAATCAATCAATTTTAGAGTATCTCATCAAGTGGAAGAACTTACTAGTTGAAGATATGGGAGGTTGAAAATTTTATACAGAAGCATCCAGAACTACTCAAGCATTGAGGAAAACATTTTTTTGAAGGAGAGGGGCATGTTAGGTCCCTAGAATACTAGTGATTCTCCCATTACTATTTTCATTGTATCCCTTATTTTTATTGTTGTGCCCCTATAGTCCCCATATTGTTATTATTGTGCCCCATAGAAGTCCACTATTGTTATTTTTGTGCCATTATATTATTATTGTTAGGTTAGATTTGGTTATATTGTGACTCCTTAGACTCCTATATATAGAAAGTAGGTTTTGTCATTTGTATCACCCAAGAATTGTTCATTTGTGTAATGTAAAGGAGGTTACCCCCTCAAAGAGGTTGATTTCTAAGTCATTGATCTATCTTTTCTATCTTTTTGTGAGCTGGTTTCATAACAATCGATAGTGCCAGGACACCATTACTTGCTAATGGGCATCGTCTTCAGTTATATCATAAAACATCTTCAAGGTATTCATCTGTCAACATTGTCTCGGAATCTGGCCTTCAAATTACAGGGGTAGGGGAAAATTCTCCTGCGCTGCCAAATTTTTAATCTTCAATAAGTGTAACAGCTGAAAACAAACTTTTGTTGGTGGTTGGATACACCAATATATATCTATATCTATTATTATATATATATATATATATATATATATATATATATATATATAGAAAAAAAATTATATATATATATAGAAAAAATAGTATATATATATATTTATATATATAATATATATATATATATAGTATATATTATATATATATATAATATATATATATATATATATATATATATATATATATATATATATTATATATATATATAATATATATATATTATATATATATCCCTATGAAAACCTCTTATAGTGGCGCAGGAAGATAATGGTAATAGTTTGAAAACCACTATGTGGCGGTTGTTACACATTTTTTTCCCTTGTAACAACATAGTTTATTTCATATATCTTATACTATGTTGTCACAAGCTTAAGTTTTTCTTCTTTCTTTTTCAAAGTTTTTAAAGTACCCTAAAAAATATTGTAAATATGAGTTTTTTTTGTAAAGAGTAGTATTAGTGATTACATTTTTTGTTACGCCTATAACAGCTAACAACTTGCAGCGACAAGTTGGGCACAACTGTCCCCTTCAATAAACGATATCACTAGTACACATCCACTAGAATAAATGACATAACTAGTATGTTGCCATCAGAATCAATCACATAATCATTACTTTTTTGCCACATCACCCCCGGTAAGTCATTCAAAAGGTATATTTCTTTTTCTTTATTTAATGATTATGGAGATTAATAGGATGTTCCATTTGACAGCTGATGACAACCTTTGCATTAAAACTCAGGGGAGGGTGAATCATTTTGTGATCCATAATTTAATGAAAATTAAAGTGACAGACCTTGTAATCATTAGAAAATCCTACAATCATTATCATACTTTTATGTCAATCATGCCATTGGTTTAAATTATACTTAAGGCAAATTTCCATGACCTCGGACTAATAATAAGATGATAATGCATATCGTACGACCCCATGATCTAACATCTTTTACTTTACTGCCCTGATATCTATCCCAAATGAAGCAATGCATCTTCATTTCATAGAATTTTCAGAGAGATAGTAGATAGAGCACAAAGGGTATTATCTAAATCAGAGATGGGGGGAAAAGCGGTAAGGCACGAGCCTAATTCCATAGAGGCATTGGAGAATGTCCCAGAGGCATGCCTAATTTTCAAAGAAGTTGGGTGTTTCGAATTTTTTGAACGACTCAAAGGGTTGGAAGAAACTATTGCCCTGGAGTTTGCTAAGAATTTGAGCAGGAACCATACGAAGGTCAGAGGGTTGAAGTTGGAACTAAAAGAGGAAGTAATTTCCAGAGTATTAGCATTGCAACCTGAAGGAAAGATATGGTTTAACAGGAAAATCAACAACCCTTCTCTCAAAGCTAAATTTCTGCAAGGGGAGGAACAATTGGTTAAGAATGGTAGGGGAATTAACCAACTGTCACTTCCTTAACCATGGGGAGACATTGCTTTATTCATCATTAAGTATATTACATGTGAAGGGCGGGCGACGATAGTGTTTAACAATCATTTTCCACTGTTAAATCATCTCCGACACAAGCAATTGATTAACCTTCCTTACTTCATGTTGGATAATTTGAAGCATATGTCTGTTGTTGTGAAGGTTGCTTCGCATCTGGAAAGTTGTGTCACCAATCATAGCCATATAAAATTAATCATAATGGAGGCTCTAGAGTGCCAAGGCAAAAGTTTACAAGATTTCATGAGAAAAAATATAAGGAATTCACACCAGAAACAATTCGAAACCCCTGCTGAAGCTTCGAAAGAAGCTATGGTAGGTGAGGAGCAAGGGCAACCCTCTGGAAGAAAAATCAAGAAAAGGTCACTAGAAAATCCAATAGGTGGTAGAACACCAAAAAAGAGGGTCAAAGTTAGCACCCAACCAAAGCTGCTGCCTCCATCCAAAAAAGGTCAAGCAAGCATGATGACACAAGGAAGAAAAAGAAAGAGGAACATGCCAAGCAAGAAGAGGTTCCTTCGCTAGGTAAGAATGAGACCCAAACCCTATTGCATAGAATTAAAGAGTTAGAAAAATAAAATAAAGAATTAAGGCAGCAAATAAAGGGTAATAAAGTGGAAACAAGGGTCCCAAGTCTTGATACTCTAGCAGAGGTTGTTGACATGATGAGAACAGAAACTACACCAAGTCCTGTATGTACAACATGTGCCAATAATTTAGCAACAACATGGTATAAAGTTTGTGTTGCAAGTACCATCTCAGAATAAAACCAAACAGAACCCTGGGAGGTTGTTACACATGAAATTGTTGACGACGCTACTGTTACACAAGAACTGGAAGCTGAAATAGATCATCCCACAACATTTGACTTGGAAATTGAAACACAAGAACCTGTCGATGATGTTGTTATTACACAATAACCAACAGTTGAGGTAGAGGTTCCTCATGAAGAAGAGGTAAGATTTTATCCACAAGAACCTGCTGATGAAGTTGTTGTTACACAAGAACCAACAACCGAATCATAACAACTTGAATCACGAGATTCTATTACACCCCCTACCAATGTTGCGTGCAAGATAATACGAGATCCTGAGGTAGGGTGGTGTTCAGAGAAACCTTTTCTGATATTAGAGTTACACAAAATGGAAGTAGTTGACACTCTCTTTGTAGAAGGGAGTAATTTCTCTAAAGGAACATCAAAAAGTCATATATACTCTAAAAGAACAATGGGCGAAGATGAGGTTGATGGAAGAATGGACAAAGTGGGAAAGAAAGAAAGTTGAGAAGGAGAAGGAAGAACGAATGCAATAATTACAACAAAGGTTGAGGAATTAACAAATGGAAAATTTAAACTGTATAGACTCACCCTTAACCTTTTAAGGTGCACAAGGCCTTCCCCATATTATCCAATATTTCTATCGGAGAGATTTTATCTTTTTGAGTTAAAAGTTGTCTATGAGAATAGACCCTATCAGTGTAATTCTACCCGAACATTCTTAGATGTTTTTCACACATGTGATTTTGTCAAGAAAATCTTGTTGTGTGATCTTTTTCTACATAAAATGATTTTTGAATATGCTAGCGTGCACATGATTGTACACATCTTCTCCTATATGGGAGACTTGTAGTTGCATGCCTTCATCTCCTTCATGAGAAATCAGGTGGAATGGCATCTCGCCATGAAGTCATTTGATGCAAATGAGGAGAAGATAGCCTTATAGATAAGAGCATAACCGGGCATGGTCACTGAAATGAGGTGCAAGTTTAGAAGGTTTCTTATTACTCCTAATATGGTGGAACAATCAACCCTCTATAGAAGGAGGATTGTCAGATTTTTCCTCAACATCTTTACACAACTAAAAAGCCAAGCATTGATTGGATGCCTAAAACGTACATAGGCTAGTAGTGAAAGTATGCAGGAGAGTGATACTTTTAGGTCTTCTAATTTTTTGGTTGTTGTTACACAAGTCCAAGAATATGCCCGAATTGCGAAATCAATGGGAGCTTTTTGGATAGGACTTAAAATTAAGTATCCCTTGATTTGGCTTTCAGTCGAAGACTATGAGCCCCATTACCAATTGTGGAATTATGACGATGAATCATGGCTGCATCAGTTGATGACTACTAAGGGTTATAGATCAGTTGACGAAGATAATGTTGGTGCTTATAATTTGATAGACTTAGATCAGTGATACAACAACGGTACTTGAAGATTCAGCATGAGGACATGTAGTGGCTTTAGTTGGGGGCATATGTTGGGTGCAGTTTTTAAGCATATCTCAGACACCTCTTTCCCTATTTTTGTATCATTTTCTCTCTTGAAATCTATGAACTTTATGTTACAATGCCACTTTCCCTAGTTATAAGAGCAATATTTTCTTCAACATATTATTTTTCCATTTTCTGTTAAATATCGAATGAAGTGATGTCTTTTTGGGCTGACTAATTAGGGTAATTGTGGAAGAGGTTTTCTGGTTATTTTTCTTTTAGTTGTTTCCCATATACTAAGGACCAAGGGATGAAAAACTATTGTTGTTACTTGTTGTTACACTCTGAAGATTTACTGTTACATTCCAAAGTTTTGTTGTTACACCTCGAAGTTGTTGTTGCACCGTGAGGATGTTGTTATACCGCAATTGCCAAGGACTGTGGTTGTTGTCTTAAAAGACAATTGTTGAGAATCATGAAATTATCTATGGGAGGTTAAAGGATCTGTGCGGTTATGATTGTAGAAGATGGTGTAACTTTGATAGGTCTTTTATTTGGAAACTGTTTGTAACAATTTATATTTTACTTTTAATATTGATCAGCATGAGAATCGTGCAATTCTCATGATTGATCTATTCCCTAATTTTTGGGGCCTGTAAAACTTTATAAAAAGGGTTTAGTCCCATAAAAGGGGACAACAACACAGGAGCAATATCGACATTTTGATCTTGTAACTTTCAGTCATTTCTAATATAGAACACATCTAGTGATGTTTACACACATCTCGTGTTGAGTTTTAACTAGTTTTCATTCTACCCTTGCACCCTACTAGGGAGGAAGCACCCTCCTCTTTAGTAGGGATTGCAGCAATAATAGATTAATTGCTTTCCCTTCTTTTAAGTGTGGATTTCTTATTGTCGTTGTATAAATTGTAGCACATATGCACTTATGTTTTCAGATTCTTTATATGTTGTTACACAGGATTGGCTAGAACTGCAATATTTAATCAGCTGATACACTTTCATTAATAACATGTGGCATGCTTGTTCTCTGAGAAAAACATGGTGTGATGAGTGGATTTCATTCTTGTAGAATGTTTTTTTTTTAATTTTTGCATGAGTGCTTTATGTTCTGCAATTTTGTTCAATGACATTTCTTTCACTGAGTGTTATGTATCGGCATAGATAATGCAAACACTATTGAAATAAAAAGGCTTATCATGGTTGAAAATTAAATGATTGCAGTTTAGTCAAATTAAAAAGTGATTAAACCGTTTGAACAGAGACAGTGGGAAATTTTTGATTGGCACTGATAACATCAAAGGATTGAAGAGAGAGAAGAACTTACAGGGACCCACATTAGACACCATCAACATAAAGGGATATTTTTTCCTGAGACAAGCAATTAGAAGATTCCATAATAGTTGTCCTATATGGAAAGTAGCTTTAGAAGTGGGTCTGACTGGACAGAGTGCAATCAAATAGTGATAATTTACAACTTCTCTCAGTCAGGAAGGTATTTTCCTTCACACCTGTGGTGACAATATCTCTTGAAGTGGGAAACTACACAATTAGGCACCAAGGCTAGTTGATGCTTATAGATATTATATCACTCAGAGACGCAATCTCCAACAGAATTCATGGTTTTACCAGGTATGGAAACTAAATATCCCTCATAAAATTACATTGTTTACGTGCTCATATGGAAAAATAAAATACTGACTTGGGACAACTTACACAAAAGAGGCTTTCATGGTCCTGTTATCTTATTTTTCTATACAAATTCCTTAGAATTTGCAAATCACATTTTATTTCATTGTCCTTCATCTGCATGAATTTGGAGAAGCATCGTATACTTCATGAACATTCCTCTGATTTCAGCTACAAATTTGGAAAACACCATGTCCCAATGGTCTGCATGCGCATCTCAGGAATTAGCGATGCCCATTTATATTATCTGGGAGATCTGGAATGCAAGGAACCAACACATATTTGAGGGGAAGCCCATTGACTACAAAAAAATATGCTACAAAGTGATTTCAAGAGTGGGTGCCATTCCATTAGATGCACAAACAAACTGGATCTCTGTGAAGACAAGATCTTCCCCTAAAATTATTATGCATGCAAGGTAGTTCGACGAAGCATCACAAAGGGGATCGTGTGGATTCGGAGCAGTTCTCAAACTAGATAATAACACTCTATACAACATTCATTGGAATGGAGACCCTGGTACCAACACAAGAGATGAAATCATGGCACTTTGGGGGTTGCTCTTTTTTTCCAAAGAGAAACATCTGAATATCATCAACATCTATGGAGATTCCAAAACTTTCGTAGAAGGAATATAGGGACACTTGGCATTTGACCCACCTCTATTATCTGGATGGATAAATAGGATTAAACAGATGCTAGCCTCTCTCTCTTCCTACTCCATGACACATGTATACAAAGAGGACAACAAGGATATGGTTTAAAAAATATGTTATATGAATACAAGTTATAGTATTTTAGAAATGTGGTATTAGTAAATCATAATATTGACTCATAATATTATAATAAAATTTATTTACAAATTAAGAATTTCTATGATAAGGAGAATGTGAATTTTTATAATTAAAAATTTCTTATATATTATTTTAAATATATATAATTTCAAATCTATTGATTAAAAAAATATGTGATATGACACCAGTTATAATTTTTTGGAAATAAGTATTAATATAATATTAAATTATTATTATTGTAACAAAATTTATTTACAAATTAAAAATCTTTCATAATAAAAGAGAATGTGAATCTCCATAATTAAGAATTTCTAATATTATTTTAATATATATAAATTCTTTTTTTAAAATTAATAATAATATTTATAATTTAATTAATTTTATAATAGTTTTTGAAAAAAAAGTTTTTATTTCTATTAACATCGTAAATAAATATATCACTCATTTCATTATTGGATTGATAACTGGGTTACCCATTATAAATGAAATGTTGAAGAATAATTTGAAAGTGAGAAATAACGCTTCACATTCCCTAACTTGTATGTAAACATTTTGAATCTGCCCAAATCATTAACTTATCCACATCCTTGTTGTCCTCTTTGTATACATGTGTCATGGAGTAGGAAGAGAGAGAGGCTAGCATCTGTTTAATCCTATTTATCCATCCAGATAATAGAGGTGGGTCAAATGCCAAGTGTCCCTATATTCCTATGATATGCCAATGGATGCTATTGCTAAGTAATAACTTCACCAATATCATATTCAGAGGTATCTGTCTCAATCTCAAATGGTTGTTATAGGTCTGGTAATGTGAGCACTAGTGCAGAGCAGAGGTGATGCTTAAACTTGGAAAATTCCTTCTATTGGGATTCAAACCAAAATAATTTTTTTTTCGTTCCACCCTTAGTGACTTGACTCAAAGGTTGTGTATTTCATCAACATCTATGGAGATTCCAAAACTCTCGTAGAAGGAATATAGGGACACTTGGCATTTGACCCACCTCTATTACCTGGATGGATAAATAGGATTAAACAGATGCTAGCCTCTCTCTCTTCCTACTCCATGACACATGTATACAAAGAGGACAACAAGGATATGGTTTAAAAAATATGCTGAAAGAATACAAGTTATAGTATTTTAGAAATGTGGTATTAGTAAATCATAATATTGACTCATAATATTATAATAAAATTTATTTACAAATTAAGAATTTCTATGATAAGGAGAATGTGAATTTTCCTTATCATAGAAAACATAGTTGATAGCCGATGGTCGATTACCCTGCTGGACGCGATATTATATAAACTATTTTTGATGAGTCCATCGGGTCCATACCTCTATCATCATCGGTGGATTTAACATCTCTTCGAGACTAGTGACACCGTGGATGTGATATTACATTGAACCATGTTGCAATCGGACCATCGGGTCCATGACTTACATCGCAATCGGCACTTGGGAGAGTGTAATTCCTTTGTGTATTGTTACGATGGTTGGATGCGATATAGCATTCAACCATAACACAATGCCGCATCAGGTCCGCATGTGTCATCGCAATCAGCGCATAGTAGGAGGACAACCCTTTGGATATTGTGATGTGAGAGTCCCGATAGGGTGGATGCGATATTGCATTCAACAATACCAAAATTCCGCATCAGGTCCGCGTTAGTGTGTTTGCCATATATATGTGTTTTTGGTCACCGTTTTCCCTCCGATAGTGTTAAACGCCATATAACAATGTTTTTTCCGCCGATGGATAAATGGATATATGTATAAGCCTTCTGCCTCTATTTGCGTTAACCACATATATATAAGGTTTTCTCTAATGGATCTGTCTGCTTCGTCCGAAGACTATTTGCGTCCTCTGTTGCTCTGATGCCTCTCTACTTGTTCCTCTGTTGCTTTGATGGTTGTTTATAGTTGTTACCTGCATGTATATAAGCTCTATGATGAATTATTTGCATGCCTCCATTGGCTCTATCTGCTTTTCGTGCTGTTTGCTCCACTAGTGGCTCTATCTCTTCCTCTTGGCTCTGATAAATCTGTGTGCTCCTCTTGGATTTATCTATTCCTTTAATATTACCATATTGAAATCAATGAAAATCTGTGTCCAACAATCTCCCCCTTTGTTATTGATGGAAATATTCTTCTGCTCTCTCTCCCCCTTTGACATCAATGGCAAAGGAATGCATACAGACTCCCCCTGTCAAACTGCTCCCCCTATTCTACTGCGTCTTTATGAATGAACTTGAGTGATGATAAAGAAATAACCCCCATCTTTTGACACAGATGTTCGAATGCTTCTCGAGGAAGAGGTTTTGTGAAAATATCAGCTATCTACTCCTTTGTACTGATATATTCTAGGACAATGTTTTATTCAGCTACTTGCTCATGGAGGAAATGATACTTGATTGGTATGTATTTGGTTCTTGAGTGCATCAATGTATTTTTGCTGAGACTGATAGCACTTATGTTGTCACAATAGACAGTAATTGGTTGATCTGTACATATGTCGAGATCTTTTAGAGCTTCCTTCATCCATAGTATCTGAGTACAACAGTCAGCTGCAACAATATACTCGGCTTCGACTATGGATAATGATATGGATGATTGTTTTTTGCTGAGCCGGGATACCAAACAGTCTCCTAGGAAGAATGCATTTCCACTAGTACTTTTCTGATCATCTATACTTCCAGCCCAATCAGCATCGATGTATGCAGTTACAGTCAGTGTTCAGTTCTTTAGGTACCAAAGACCGAAATCAGAAGTTCCTTTCAAATATCTGAGAATTCTTTTTACAGCTAATAAATGGGATTGTTTGGGAGCAGATTGAAATCTTCCCACCATTCCTACTGCTTGCATTATGTCTGGTCGTGTAGCTGTTAAGTATAGAAGGGCTCCAATCATTGACTTGTAATCAGTTGCATCTATTAGAGGGGAGTCATCATCTTTGCTCAATTTGCAGTTTGTGGTCATAGGTGTGCTCATGGGTGCACAATCCTCCTTTCCATATTTTTTGAGCATGTCTTTTAGATATTTGACTTGAGATATACACAATCCTGTTCTGGTTTGAGATATTCAAAGTCCAAGGAAGTGGGACAACTATCCTATCATTAACATCTCAAACTCTTTTGACATTTTTTGAGAAAATTCATGGCTCATTTCATCATTATTACTAGCAAAAATCAGATCATCGACATAAACAAGAGTAGCTAGTAACTTACCTTGATTTGTCTTTATGTATAGATTACTTCCAGCCACTCCCTTTTTGAAGCCTTGTTGTTGTAGGTAGTGATCCAATCTTGCATACGAAGCTCTAGGAGCTTGTTTCAATCCATATGAATCCGTTTTCAACTTACAGACAATGTCCTTTCCTGTTGTTAGATCAAAACCTTCTGGCTGCTCCATGTAGACTTCCTCTTTGAGTTCCCCATTTAGAAATGCTGATTTCACATCCATTTGATAGATTTTGAATCCTTTTGAGAAAGAAAATGTAAGAACGTTATGATAGCTTCCATATGGGCCACTAGTGCAAATGTCTCTTCAAAGTCAATTCCTTCAATTTGTGAATAGCCTTTGCAGACAAGTCTTGCCTTATTTCTGATAACCTGTCCTTCCTCATTCATTTTATTTTTGAACACCCATTTGGTTCTTATTATGTTTTTGTCCTTTGGACGAGATACCAGCTCCCATGTCTTGTTCTTCTCAATTTGGGACATTTCTTCTTCCACGGCTTTTACCCAATGAGGATCCTTACTTGCTTTTGCAAATGTTTCTTGTTCTATCATAGATAGGAGGGTAATGACTTTTCTCTCAGGTGTGGTTGTTATCCTTCTTCCAGTCTTCATAGCTTCATCTCTATCACCAATGACCTTCTCTTCTGGATGATATCTTTGGACATACTTCATCTTTGAAGGGGTGTAAGGTGGTTCTCTTTCCTCTTCTTCTTTTTCTTCTTCCTCATCTATTTCTTCTTCCTTAGGTTCTTCTTCTTCAATGAGAGATTCATCTTCATGTTCTTCAATTTCTTTTTCTGGAAGATCTTCATCAACCTTTACATCAATGCTTTCCACTATTTTCTTTAGTCGATAATTGTAGCACTTGTAAGCCTTGCTCCGTGTAGAGTATCCAAGAAATATGCCTTCATCGACCTGAGAATCAAACATTTCGGGTGAGGCATCATTTATTTTTATGAAGCACTTGCTTCCAAAGATCTTGAAGTACTTCACTGAAGCAGGTCTTCCTTTCCATAGCTCATAATGAGTTTCTCCACAATTTGGTCTTAATTGAGTTCGATTAAGTGTATAGATAGCTATCCCTACTGCTTCTCTCCAGAATCTAGGCTGTAAGTCTGCTACTAATAGCATAGTTCTTGCCATTTCTTGGACTGTTCGGTTTCTTCTTTCAACTACCCCATTTTGCTGAGGTGTTCTGGCAGCCGAGAATTCTCTTTTAATTCCATGAATGTTACAATACTCACTAAACTCATTTGATGTGAATTCTCCTCCTCTATCTGTTCTGAGGCACTTAATTTTTGAATATTTTTCATTTTCTACAAGGGCTTTAAGATTCTTAAAACACTCAAAAGTTTCACATTTATACTTTATGAAATATATCCACATCATTCTAGTATAATCATCAAAAAATAACACAAAGAACCTTTCTCCTTGGAGTGCTTGAT
>APFE031114169.1:55343-73913 GCA_000404065.3 Pinus taeda
TATGTATGTATGTATGTTGAAACGCTTCACTTCTGGAATTGATCTCGGGCTTCTATATTACGAACAAATAACAGTCCACGACTTGTGAACTTGAAAAGGAAAAAAGGGACCTCTCTGATATTTTTTAATAAGCATCATTTCTATTGTAATTCGGCCCCTCTTCCTCTTGCACGTGTCTCGTGAAGCATTGGTTTATTCGAGCGCAGACGTAGCTAAAGCGAATGGAGGAGGGAAGCCAGAAGGTCGAGCGAGTGTTGAGGAAGCTGAAGCTCAAGCGAACGAGAAGGAAGCCAAAGAGCCAACGAGTAAGCGGAAATGAATGGACAAAGGCATGAGAATGTATAAAACAGTAAAAACAGAGAACTGTTGGGGCTGTTGTCGTGGTGAAGACCCAGAGTGTGAGGTAGTAGAAGCAGCAGAGGCAAAAGAGGCAGCAAAAGTAGTGGAGGTTGTAGAGGCAACAGAAGCAGAAGAGGTAGGAGAGTAGGAGTGAGAGAACCTCAGCTGAATAGAGTGTAGCTGCATACCAGTTTATACCAAGGTTGGGTTGGAGACCAAGAGGTTGGAGCCTCAGAACTGAATTGGACTGAAGTCATTAAGGGTAGGTGCTCCTGATTGCAGAACCACTGCAAAACAAAGTTGGTGCTTTGGAGGTTGGAGCCTCACTGAAGTCCAAGTTGGAGCTTGGCAACTATTCACAATTAGATTTATACTTATATTGTATTTATTTCATTGCACTATCTTGAGTTTTTAATAAAAGCATTAATTTTAGCTGTTGATTTTTGTGTTCTGTGTATACATATACATATCTATATATGTTGTTGGCAATCACTAGAACAATTAAACAATAGTGGAAAAAAAAAAATTACTGATTCACCCGCACCTCTTAATGTTTCCAACAAAAGGATAGTGGTATTTGGGTGTTGACTAAATTGTGAAGGTCACACATCCACTATGATTATGATACAGGGAAGTAGTTTAGTCACAAGGATTCCATTGGAATAGGTGAAAACAAAAATGAAGTTAGAGATATTTAATAACTAAAAAGAGACATCGAAGTTGTTCTAATATATGGACAAGGGCATAGCTAGGACCTGGTACAATTACAAGTTAAGTTGAAGAGTTTTCCACAGTGATGACCAAGTTCAAAACCTAGTAAGAGCACACCTCCTCTATGGGTATTATGATTGTAAATTTGAATCAGTTATAATCAACTAGACTTGGCGTTAATCAAAATCACTTTTGTAATGGAAAAGAGAAAATAAAATAGCAAATTTTAACAAGAACATCCATTGTATCTTTCTACATAATGATGGGTAGTAAAAAAAGGAGATCATAAAATGTCAAAATATAGCACAAAATTCTTCCTCGTATTCCTAGATAGTGAAAACGATATGAGAAAAATGATATACAAGCAATTTTGAAAGACTTTTCTCTATATATGCTTTGTTGTGGCATAAACCTGTTTATAGTAAAATATGTATAAAGGGAAAACTTTAAACTCCAAAAAATCAAATACAAATAGAGAATAAAATATCTACAATATAAATAAAGAAGATTTAAATTGGGCCTCCAAACATAAAAGATCCAAAAATAGATCTCAAATGGAAAAAAATAAAAGCTAAAAGAACATCATTGCATGTTCAATCTAAACCCATGAGATTTCATTTCCTACAAAAAAAAAGAACAAACTCTTAACGTTTCTCTTGCAACATGTAGCTAAGCTAAAAAAAAAAACAACTAAAAATAAGTCTCAAAATGTCAAGCAATATTGTATTCTTCATTAAACAAGAAGAGCCCCTGTAAAATATTATATTAAAGAGTTTTAAAGAACCATAAGAAGAACTAGAGCAATTAAGATTCAAAGTATGTCATCATGCATATGGATGTCCATGTCCATGTGCACTATTACTAGCATCGGAGAACATGGTAAGGACATCAAAGCATTTTTTACACAAAGGACACATATTGATGTTGATATAATACTTAAGTCTATGATATAATCTAGAGAAATAATACCTTAACCCATTTTGTTTGCTAACCCTTTGGTAAATGGTTTAGGCTGATTTGAATGGTATAGAGATATAATGATATACATACTAATAAAATTGGACCCAACCCAACGAGATACAAACAATAGTTGGTGTTGAGATAGAAGCTATCCATTTTAAAAATCAACTTAATACTCTCATTAATATAATTTCACAAATAATTTAATCAAAAAATAGAAATAATCGATGGAATCTAAAATTTAGTTATGTTTTCACCTTTTGATTTTTTGGAGTATATCCCACAAAGTTATCCAATCCAATTTCCACAGAGACCTTGATTCGCTACAAATATGATGCAAAAGTCCACTAATATCTAGAAATAAATATTTACATTATATCTACAACTTTCTGGGGTAAATCTTGTAAGGCTATTTCTGATAGGAATATTGCCGAGCAGATTGTTGTAAGAGATATTTATGTAAAACAAATGAAATCAATTCCAATATCAATTAGTACAAGGATTAGAAATATGAAATACAATTTCCTATCTAATTTAACAACAAAATGAAATTAGAAAAGGGGATGATATTTAGACGAATTCTTGCAATATAGTAAGTCTAAAACAATTGGTCAATTGATATGGAACCTCTTGTGAGAAATTGTTGTTGTTCAATATCTTGTATATGATCCAACTCCAGAGTTATTTTTAGAATAACAATGAACCTGCTAAATAATTTGTATTTTATAGGTCACTCCAAGGAACATACAATGGGGCCAAACGATGTAGCTATCTGAGTTATTGAGGAATGAGACCTGATAATATGTTAGTAGAAAGATCTCTACATTGAAGAGCTATCACACAATGCTAATTCTTTTTTAAAGTGGAAATAGGTATAATAATTAGCGATGTGGGGGAAACACAACTATAACACATGTTTTCAGGCTACAGGAATCAAGCACAGATGACTTACATATCCCTAATGCTTCTCATGTTTCCAATTTCTGCTGGGAGAAAACTACTTTGTTTTTTCCATCCAATTTCCTTGAATTCACAACCCAATAGAAATCACAATGATTAATATAACATTTAACCATAGAAACTTGGTTCTTTTAATTAAAAAAGAAAAAAAAACTACATGTGAAGCTTACAATTTTAAAAGATGCTCCAATCCCTAACAAATCCTGGAACAGGTCAAGAAATATCATTTTTAGAGCGGTCCCTAAACATTCACATTAGATCAACGATAAGTCAAAATGTATATTCTACCTTTAGAGCAATTATGTTTCTAGGTGAAATTTTACCAGGAGTCTAGGAAACTTAATCAAGATACTCAAATAACAAGAATGTAGTGTCTATATTTACAATATATCCTAGCTGTATGGGAATTTATCCCTTAATGTTGTTGGAGGACATATTTCTATAGAAGCCACAACAAAAATTGTTAATCACTTTGAATGTGATTTTAATAAATTCGATTGTTCATTATGTTATATAAATAAATCACTTTGGTTTTGGCATACAAAAACTACAAATAAATGAGGTTGTCAAGTTTACGAAATTCCAAAAGAATATTTCCATTCAAATGGTTGCCATGTACATTGCTACACAAATAAAATTCAAGAGAAGAGATGACTTCAATATTGTTAGACAAACAGAAAGATTATACCCCACATTTTTCTCTAGTAGACTTGAAGATTATATCACTTACAAGTAATTAAGAGAAACACATAAACTAATGTTCTATAAAATTGGACCTTCAAGATGATTTTTTATCAAGGTTTCTATCGCAACAAAATAGAACCTAGTATTGTTAAAGACTTGCATCAAAAATAAAAAAATAAAAAGTCAATGATTAATGTGTATTGTAAAACTAGATTTGAGTATGCTTCTACCATGTAGAAAAAAAACTTATGATTTGAGTAGTTCTTCCAACTTCCCCATCTTAGGTGGAATCTGCCCTATAGGCAGATTGTCATTTAGTTGCTTGCATATCAAAGTATTTTTCACTACCTATGGGGATATTCTTATCATTTAAATCCAATTTTAAGTTTTTAGAGATGTGATTTAAAGCTCTTACAAGTAGCTCAGCTTCATCATGCTCCACAATTCTGGTGGAATAAATCCTATGATATTATTACTGTGCAAATATTTGATGAGTACAAAGGAAGGAGTAACAGAATATGTTTCTTGAAATTTGAGAATGAATGAATGTTATAATAAAGATGCAGGGAACTAAAGGGTATAATTCAATAATTTAAGTATGCAAGCAACTTACAACTTTCCATTATAAGTCAAATTGCCTAGGATGGAAAGGTTGTCTCCAATAAGATGATTATCATTCAAATCCCTGTAACAAGGATACTAATGTATCAATGCACTAAAGTATAGACCAAAATTATATAATCAAATCATTGATAAGGATCACAAAGCATTGATTCATGAAATAAGGAATATGGATTGATTCTACATAAGAAATTTATTTATAAGGTCCAAAAACATTATGGGTTTTAATTGAGCTAAGATTGCATGCATTTTATGTGAAAATGTTACACTTCCAATCAAATTGCAAGAAATTTTTGTAGAAGTTGAGATCCAGCAGACACTTTACTTACATAATACCCAGAGTTTGCACGAGACCAACCAGTTCTAGAAACCTTCCTTTCAAATTGTTTCCAAGTAGCATGACCTATAGAAACTAATTCAAAGTTAGGCCATGACAAAAAAAGAAAGAAATTTAATTTCATTCCTTCGATGGTACATACTAGGAAACTAACTAAGTACTTAGCCGACCTTCATGATCTCATATCCATCCCTATTTAACAAAAAATTATGATGGTTACACTCTTTCACCAACGTAATATAAAATAGATGGAAGATGGATCAATGATGGTATAAGACACTGGAATGCAACTTAGCTCTAGAAAATTGTGTACTTATAGAGTAGCCACTTGTAGAAACTAGATGTTGAAGGGGATCCCTCTTATGAGTTGATTGTATCACAAGTCCATGTTATCAGCACCAATACAACAAGTCTTAAATATGCATCATAAAATCCATGCATCAAAACATATATGTCAACCCATTTGGCCATTCATAACTTAGTTGTGCAAAATCAGAAAAACATATGAAATATCAAAGCTTGTTTAGTTTCCAATATTATCAGGAATAGTGCATGTTAAGTTGTTGATTCACACATCATTGCGTGACAGAGATAAAAAAATGTTTAAACGTCAAAAACACTTGAGTTTCCACCAACAATCTTGTATGTAAAACCCTTGATGTACTACAACTGCTAAATCGAGATCTGCAACAATTTAAATATCATTGCTCTAAACATTCCACATCTCCTTCAGAAAATACAAGTGTAGTGACTTACAACTATGAAAATCATGTTAGTTGATTCATGTCAAGGGAGAGGGTTTCAACTAAGAAGTTTTCATGCAACCCCTTGGAAATTATGAAAATATGATCATTTGAGATAGAAGCTCCAAATTTTGGTTTCCAAAAACATGCAAGAATATTACTAGTTAACTTGAAAGTTTCCTCTGAAACTTTAACAAGAAAATAATGACACCCTTAACATAACATATAATCATAAAGGATCTAGACTCTTACAAATATTGCAAAACTTCATTCCAATATATGAGCTTGGTGATCTTCCCTTTTAATTGATTATGTGCCAAGTCCCTAGAAAAATGAAAAAACATGTAATTTAATGATGGTCTAGACTCCAGAGCTTCCACATCCTATAAATTTTTTTGACAAGTAAAGAATTGAAAAGAGAGTAGAACCCAAACTAGCTCTCCCAACTTATATAATCTCCAAGTTCTGAATCTAAGACAATACCGAAGGAATAGGTCCCATTAACTTGTTTTTCTTCACGATCCTATAATTTTGGTTGATGTGTTAAGGAAAATGCTATTCTTTTGTAATAAACATCCAAATACAAAAACATTTACAAACTGAAGAAAAAATACCCTCTATAGTAGCTAACAAACACAGGACGCTACAATACTTAAAGTTGTCAATATCAAAAAAGAAATGTTGCCATATAAATCATTAGAAGAGACATCTTTGCAACAACATTTAAGATGAAATCAACTCAATGCATTCTATGAAACGATTAGATTAATGACTATTTGATTTGGCTAGAGATATTTTCAGAGGCACACAATATATTGGTCAGTCACATTATATATCATCAAAAGACATTCTTGTTTTCAGCATAATGCTTGATTGTGATCCATTTATCTATAAAACTGATAATATAGAAACCTTCAACGAGGGTCCAAGTGTTGGGATATGATCATATTGGCTTAAACCAACTTCCAATTGAATATTATTTTTGTTTGGACATAGAAACATTTGAAATGAGGCCTTCATAGAAGAACCAATCTTATTGTTGCAAGATCAGAAAGAAAAAATCACAAGATTTTCAAAGCGGAGCAATCACTAATCTAGTCAGGAATTTGGCGAGAGACACCATTTATTTTAAGGTCACTACATACGTAACAAAATAAATCAACTAAGAACATCATAATATTATAAATACGTGCACCATATAACCTGCATTGTAATAATCAACTTCAATGACAACCCAAACAACATAAAAAATATATATACATTAGACCTTTGGAATCAGATACATTGATTCTAGACTTTTTAAATTGCCAATGACCAAGGAGATTTCTCTTCAAAGATTTAATTGAGAAAGGTTCCTACATGGTACAAACTTGAGAAAATACATACATATGAAGAAGAGCATAAATAAAAATGCACAAAAGGTTGGTGTATAAAAAATAAAGACTAAATTCCCAATACCAACATTCTTATTTCCAATGTTATAGCACTGTGTACTAGCCTCATCTAATAACATGAATTCTAATGAAAATAAAAGGAAAACTTATAGTGTGACAACATTGAAGATGACATTGTCAAATGTTACACCCCTCCACTCCAGGAGTAGTGGTCATTTGATGTAGCATCAATTTAATTGCACAAATTGTTATAGTGTCATGAAACAACCTGTTAAATTCCAGTAAAGTTTACCCTATAGAAATTAGATAAAAAGCTTGTAAATAAACCTGGAACCATCTTAGTTTATTAAATACATTACCTAATAAAAAAATCACTACAAAATACAAATATATTACACTCCCATCACAACACTGCGACAAGTATTTTCCCTTCCTCCTTGTGTTTTTAAGTATAAGAACCAAAACATTTATTTAAGAAAGTAGAGTCACTAATTGTTTCATTTACTATCATCTAATGGGTTTACCCATATTCCTTGTGAGGGAAAACTCAGTTCCCATGAAACAATCCCAAAGATTACTAATTTATTATACAATGCATAGTGTAAATGAACTTGCTGGGAAGTACCATAAGCTAAAATGAGCCAACCTGCATCTGTAGCAAATTTATTTTTGAGAAGCAACTCTTTAGAGAAACAAGCAATAAAAGGGACATGATTCAATCAATAGGGGAACTGTCCTTGTTCAAAGTAAATTTATATCCAAAGGTTTCCTACTTCCTACTTATACGTTGTCAATATTTAATTGCAACAATATGAGTAGTTATAAATTAAAACTATTACTAAAGCCACAAAAAAAATTAATCAAGGAAGATATGAAAGAAAAGGCACACAGTGGTGTTAGAAAGAATTCATACAGTCATTATAGTCGAATAACTATATTTATAGTGGAATTGATAAACATACTTGCATTTATAAAACTTATGTAGTTACTTCTTCAACCCTACAATTTGTAGATTTGAGTGAGAAAAGATTGAAAAAACTATATATGCACTAAAGAATGGACCTCACATTTGAATTAGTCTCTAAAAATACTATGTGCGCAACTGATAAACTACAAAAAACATTGGACAAATGAGGAGTAGAACACATAAGCTCACACCAAACAAAAAATTAGAAGAAAGCAAGCTGCAAATTGCAGAAATTTAATCTGCAAAAGCTACAAAATGAACTTTAAAATCACTGCAAAATGAGGTTGCATCTGCAAATCTCAACAAATCTGCACACTTCAATAAACATTGTTGTACAAATCCCTCTTACTAAAAACAATACTGTTTTCAACCTATCCTTAGTTTGAACAAGATCAATAGCTCGATCTAGGCTAGGCCCTTATAACCAGGTTCTCTCTTTTGGCCTCAAGTAATTGTAGAGTTCCTTCTCATGGCTTCCATGCTCCTCCCAGGGTCACTTAGAAAGCCCCTTCAACCCCATACACTCTCTAGATGGCATCATCATACAATGTATTACCGCCTTCTAAGTTATCAATGATAGATGCAACAATAGATATTTACCTCTTCACATTAGCTTACAGACATAGAGCAGATCTTCATTCTACTCTTTTTTTTTTTCATTCTTTGTTTTTTTATGTACTACTAATTTCATGTATATCTTTTGTTTTATGCTTTCAAAGTAGCCTAGGCAATTTTGAAAGCTTAGTATCATCAAGTGTACTTCCTAGTCCCATCAACCCATTTTTGGCCTAGTTCCATCAACCTATATTTTTGGTCATTCATTGGACATTATTAAAAATCATCTTGTCTTATATGCCACAATACGGTTTCTCCAAAACCAAGGGGTTACTTTAGCTAGTTGTCACCAATGCCAATGAGCATATGGCTACTTCCATGCTATAAGGTTCATAATCGAAATCCCCTATGGGTTAGATGAATTAATCTACACTAATACGTCATCCACAAATGTGTGGAAGCATATCTTGGCTTTCCTTGCAAGTTTGCGGAGGATTCTCTTGGGAAAAAAGAACAATATATTTTCTTCAAAAAATGCAGTTTTGTTTCAAGGCACCAAAATTATGACTTATTTTGTTCACAGTATGTATGATTGTGACATATTGGGCATTCGAGCAATGTTTTGATGCCTTTGGGGACTACATGCAAATAGGACAAAAAAAACCACTCAAAAAGGAAAAGCATGCTTGGACTTGAGTAATTTAGAAAATTAACACCTTGGTCTTCTATAATCATCTTCTTGATCTAAGGGATGATTATAAATATTTTTCTTTGAGTTCCAACAAGAATATTAGAATCATTTTGTAGAGGATGAAGCATAAAATGGAAAAGAATATGTATAATAGATAGATCTTGAGAATATCAAGACATCAAAGAGCCTTAACTAGATTTTGAGATATTTCATAAGACTGATTTTTTCCTCTTTTATTTCATTAGGATTCTATATTTGTTAACGCATTCTGAATAGGTATATTTTAAAAAATCTTTTTACTTAAACTTGTAGGGTAAAATCCCCATAATTTCCAAAATATCTAATCAATAAATAAAATATTTGCACACTTGAGGTAATAATTTAACATAATAACCAAGAGATCTCATCACAAAACAGGTTAGTTGAAGGATACATTTCTAAAATATACCGCCTGTCCAAGACAGGTTGCCAATGAGGGGACCTTAGACCATAAGTTCAAAGTTGGTCAAGTGCCCCAAGGTAACCATCCGTTATAGTGGCTAGTGATGAGTTACCCTCCAACCATGTATTCTAAGTAAGATGGGAAAATACCACAACTTTTTTATTTAGAAAAGATTACTTATTGAAGTTACCTTAAATGCCTAGATAGAATGTTTAAAACCAAAATCTAGTGACTCTGGCATTTTCTATAAGAAATCCACTCTTTGCTATTGGTTAGAAAAAATTAAATTAGAAAAATGTATCTAAAACCTCTATGTTTTTGTATCAGGAGCTACTAACCCAATGTCAATGACAACAATGTCACTTTTCTAACCACTGTAGCAATTATTCAAATATTACAAATAAGAAAAAATAGGTTTTGATTGCTAGGATTATTTTCATGTATTCTTTCCCACACAAAAATTAAATAGAAATATTTTTTTCATTCAATAAAGGTTTTGATAAATTAACTTATGTGAACTAGCCAATTCCATAGCGAAAGCAAGGAAGTGGTTAATTGTATAGTCCACCATAAAGATATGGCTCTATCAAATACTCATCATTGTTACTTCTGATCAATGTATACTTCCCTTCATCTAGATATGTAGTTGTTTCCCTTAAATTTTGAATGGAATGCTGCCACTTATGAGTTAACAACTAGAGGAAGGGATCCATCTTTGGATGCCTTAGTAGCTCCAAGATATTGTGAAGCCATATCTATTAACCCCTGAAAGCGCTTTTGTGAAAATCCATCATCCTAATACAATAAGGGAGTGTGGCCTTCTCAAGGGCTAGATAATAATAAGGAACCTTGTTGTCGTAGAATAGGAAACTGATGCCATAGCTAGACTAGTAGAGAACTAGACCACTCAATTTCATGGTGCTTAAGTGAATCGATTCTTGTGTGGAAAAAATCTTACCATATCTACTCATTTTATGTTAGGATAATACAAATTCAATCGAACTAATCCACTAGTCACAAAGATTTCAAGGGATCACTCTTCATTGTCAAGACGAAGATGAAACTTTGTTTCTAGTTTATTGTCATGAATAGGCATAAAATTGAGAGCTTGCTTTAGAATCTGCTTGGATATTTTGAACATGAAGTCCAACTTCCATATTTGGTTTACCAAAATGCAACTTAAGAAGTGAATGGAATTTTGTTTTATGAGAGACATGATGGTAAATATATTGAAAATGTTTTCAACAAGAATGTACCAACTTCAAGTCAATGATGTAGGTAATTCCATTAGCATGGTAAGCATACTCCAGGCTTGTGCACAATTAGAGAATATTGAACAAGGTAGATGGATCCATGATTGTAAAATTGAAAGTTACGAAACATTACAGAATACATTTCTTGAATCTACAGAGCAACTTGGTGAAACTAGGTTGATTCTATTGACATATATCTAAAGAGTGTACAAGTGTTTTGCAATGGCCAGAGATTGGATCTACAGAGAAAATTGGGAAAACTAGGTCAATTCTACTGACATTTATCTAAAGAGTGTACAAGACTTTTGCAATGGTAAGAGATTGGACAACAGGAAATCATTTTGGCAACTCAATGGTGGTGTTCCCTCAATAGACACAAAGCTAGATCAAATGGTTTGATCCATTTCTCATTGTTTAAGTGGAAGAGAAAAGTTTGGTGGTTGGAAAGGAAATTTTATTCCAAAACTAACAATGGCCACATGCCATGATCTGAAATTAAACAAGAATGCAACAAAATATAGATATAACCAAAAATACAAAGATGCAACAGAAATAACACTTCATTTCATTAATATCAAAGAACTGAAATATTCTTACAAATAGAATGAAAATAAACTAGCTCAAGCGATGGTAGCTTATCCTTGAGAAGGGATGTGGTGGCTACATGCCTCTAAAATATGTTACAATGAGGCACAAAGGCCTATTTATTATTGAAAAACAATGGAAAACCCTAAACATCCAAAAACCTAACCCTAGGAGATGAAGCGCTAAAACTGTGGGCCCCGTTTGGGTAAATTGGTACATCAACTTCCTAGGGTCTTAACTTTGGCATACAATTTTCGATTGACACCCACGATACCTTGTTAGAAATATTTATCTGTGGAATACACCTTTCGATTGCAAACATGAGTCAAAGAATCAATTTTTCCTGTTTTCCAAAAAAGCATCATTTAGGGCCTCACAACGGCTCCAAAAGTTGAGGGCCCAAAAAACTGTAAAAAATAGTAAATTGTGCTACAATTAAGGAAATTGAAAAATTGAAAGAAACAATGGTGGGGGTCCAAATGGAATAGGTGGGTGGCTACCAATACCCACTTAGATCATTCCTCCCCCCTTGGGAAGCAATGGTCCCCATCGCATTGAGTGCCTCCATGAGAAGGGGAAACTTCTATTGAACTTGGTCCCTGGCGAGCCACTTGCCTTGGTGCAGGAGCTGGACATCTTTGATAACTCGATATATTTAGATATTTTGTTAACGAGTGTTCTTCATCTGTGTCTCAATGATTCGATTAGTTGTGGTCTATTCCATGCAATATGGTTTTAACTCTGTTGGTGTGAGCTGATTAGCAATGTTTTATGTGTCTAGTAATGGTGGAAAGTATGGTCAAAGGTAGTCCAAATTGAACATTGGGTGCAAGCCAAGGAATGATAGAATGCTGAGCTCAAAATCATTGTCCGCTATAACCTTAGTGATGGTGTAAGGCCCATATCGAAGTAGGTGAAGCTTGCGATGGGACGAAGCGAGGTGCTCCTTCTACAAATGTGGCCAAACTTTGTCACCCACCTAGAACTTGTGTGACACCCGATGATGATTATGGTATTGCTTGTACTTAGCATTAGCTTTGTCCAATATGTCATGGACCTACTGGTGGATGTGTTAGATGTGCTCAATGAAGTCGTTAGCCCTATCAACTTTGGACTGGACATGGGTAAAATTTTCCTAAGTAGTTGCAAATGGTATGGCCACATTAATGGGACAT
This sequence comes from Pinus taeda, assembly GCA_000404065.3. Lineage (NCBI taxonomy): Eukaryota > Viridiplantae > Streptophyta > Pinopsida > Pinales > Pinaceae > Pinus > Pinus taeda. The sequence goes on from APFE031114169.1 coordinate 67,761, forward strand.
AGTGGTTGGAATCCTCACCCCACCTGAAAGGAAGTATGGCCAGTTGATATATGGAGAGATTTGTTGTAGCTGTGCTAGACACAGGGTAGGATTTTGTCCCATGTGCATGGATGCTTTGAGTTACACATGCACATAATGTGTACAATCATCTTGTTGACGACCTTTGCTTGGCCATCAATTTGAGGGTGGAAATTCGTGGACTTAGTGAGCTTGGTATCCAGCATTGACCTGAAACTTGACTAAAATGTACTTACAATCCTGCTAACTTGATTTGAGATAATAGACTGTGGGATCCCAAAGCATACCCATACTCATTCAAGGAAGAGCTTAGCAGTGGCTTCTGTTGTGATACTCTTCTTGCAGGTGGCCAGAATGGCCATCTTAGAGAACCTATTGACGACCACGAAAACGCATTCATTGCCATGCTTAGTAGAAGGGAGGCTTGAAATTTAATCAATGGATATGGATTCCCAAGGTCGGCTAGGAGTAGGAAGGGGAGTATATAGGCCTTGCTTCTTGATGGTCGGTTTGGAAATGGCGCAAGAAATGTAGGATCTGATGTACTTTTGTTATGAAACCAGCTCACAAAAATATAGAAAAGATAGATAAACGCCTTAGAAATAAGCCTCTTTGAGGGGGAAACCTCCTTTACATTACAAAAATGAACAATTCTTGGATGATACAAATGACAAGACCTCCTTTCTATATATAGGAGTCTAAGGGGTCATAATATAATCAGAGTCGACATAACAATAATCATGTAAGGGCATAGTAATAACAATAGTGGGCTTCTATGGGACACAATAATAACAATATGGGGACTACATGGGCACAACAATATAATGAGGAGGTTGTACTAATAACAATAAGGGGTTACACTAGTAGTATAGGGTCCTAACATGCCCCTCTCCTTCAAAACATTTGGTATCAGAGCTTTGGATTCTAGGGTTTCACTGCTCCAAATAGGCCATCATGGCATTTTCGCTATAACGTTTTTCTGTAATGGTTCAGAAGTGAAAAAAAAACCATTTGATATGAAATCACACTGAACCTCGAGTCCAAATTTAAGAGTTTTTCTCGATATATTTTCAGAGATATGATCTGAGGAAGTTAGGGTTTTTGTAAGCTCTAGAATTTCATCTAAAACGGGTCATCGTGGAATTTTCGCTATAACTCTTTCTCTATGAAGTTTCAGAAGCTAAAAAAAAAAACCATTTGAGACAAAATCGGTATGAACCTCGGCACCGAATTTTAGATCATGTATCACTATATTTTCAGAGATATAATCTAAGGAAGTTAGGGTTTTTGCATACCCCCGAATTACATTCCAAACAGGTCACCTTTGGAAAATCATCATAACTTTTGTTTTGAGCATTAGATTGAAATTTCATAAGAAGTTTCAAAAAAGAGAACTGCCTGTAGTCTTCTGTATATTAGTTTCAGGTTCTAAGTTTGAAATAGTGAGACACGACACATTGTACAAGTTCACTCTACTGAACTAGTCTATAATCAGGTCACCGTGGGAGATTTGGAATAACTCTTTCTTAGATAATCAAATTTTGATTAGACTTGTGAGGTTAGAAAGAGAACTCAGAGAGATACCACATGAAGAAATTTCAGAACTTGGAGATCTGAAATTATAGAGTTACAATTGTTTCAAGATCGAGCTCCTAAAATCAAGAAAAATCGAGATGAGGAAGTTTGATGGGAACGATCTGGTAAATTGGATACTACAGATGGCGAAATATTTTGATCTACATGGTGTACCACTGTTACAAAAGGTATGTATTGCATCTTCATATTTAGAACAAGATCAGTTTTTATGGTATAAAGGGCTTGTTTCTCGTAAACCACTTGTTACGTGGTCAATTTTCATGGAGGAAATTATAGCACATTATGAGAATATAAAGAGCAACACCTTCTTTAGAGCAACACCACAAAAATTGGAAGAAAATAGAGAAAAATGGCTTTGTTACAAAGTGGAAAGAAAAATTATGGCAACAAGGAAGTCTACCCCTCACAACTATAAATATGGAAGTGTTGTTTCTCCTAGCCTTCCACAACCTACAAGGATTACACCACAACAATTGGAAGAAAAAAAAGAGAAAAAGGGCTTTGTTACAATTGTGATAAAAAATACATTAAAGGTCATAAGTGTGCTGAGAAGAAATAATTTTACATTGATTGTGGAGAGGAGGAAGAAAAGGATCAAGAAACGTCAAAAGAGGAGTATATACACCAGGAAACAACCCCAGAGAAAGAAGAAATGAATCCGGCCACATCTTGTAAAGCATTGGAAATAATTACTACTCCTCAATCTTCTAAGATAGAATGACATATCAAGAAGAAAAAGGTTCAAGAAGTGAAAGACCACATCAAGAAAGAAGAAATCAATCGGACCATATCTGCTAATGCAATGGCCGAAATTACCACTTCTCAAACTATCAAGATAGAAGGACATATCAAGAAGAAAAAAGTTCAAGAAGTGAAAGATCACATAGAGCATCAAGAAATGAATCCGACCATATATTTTCATGCACTAAAAGAAATTACCACTCCTCAAACTCTAAATATAGAAGGACATATCAAGAAGAAAAAGATTCAAGCAGTGAAAGATCACATCGAGCATCAACAAAAAGTTCTCCAACTTTTAAAGGATAACACCACTTTGGTGCAGATTTGAATGAAACAACAGGCAGATCAACATCACAATGAAAGAAGTTTTGATGTAAGCGATTGGGTATTTTTATGGTTACATACATACAAACAAATGTCCCTCAAGAGATCTATTTATGAGAACGAAATGTTGGCAATACTACATGCACTTAAGAAATGGCGACCTTACCTAATGGGAAGACACTTCAAGGTAAAAAAGGATCATGCTAGTATTAAATACTTTTTAGAACAAATATTATCCTCTAAAGAGCAACAAAAATGGGTCACAAAGATGTTGGGTTATGACTTTGAAATCATCTACAAAAAAGGGAAGCAAAATGTTGTGGCAGATGCACTTTCAAGAAAGGATGACGATGTGGAAGAATTTTTGTGTGAAATTTCTATTATCCAACCAGATTGGATAAACGAAACAAGGTATGAATGGAAGAAGGACGAAGAAGTGTGGCCACTCATTCAAAATTTGTAGAATATCCCAGTTCAAACGATATTTCCAGAACTTGATGAGGAAGGAAAAATCATATTGGAGCCTGAAGCAGTCACAGAGATAAGAACCTGAGAGCTACGAAATCAATCAATTTCAGAGTATCTCATCAAGTGGAAGAACTTACCAGCTAAATATTCCACATGGGAGGACAAGAAGTTTATACAAGAGCATCAAGAACTACTCAAGCATTAAGGACAACACTTTTTGAAGGAGGGGCATGTTAGGTCCCTATACTACTAGTGTAACCTCTTATTGTTATTAGTACAACCCCCTTATTATATTGTTGTGCCCATATAGTTGCCATATTATTATTATTGTGCCCCATAAAAGCCCACTATTGTTATTAATGTGCCCTTACATTATTATTGTTATGTCGGCTCTTATTATATTATGACCCCTTAGACTCCTATATATAGAAAGGAAGTCTTTTCATTTGTACCATCCAATAATTGTTCATTTGTGTAATGTAAAGGAGGTTGCCCCCTCAAAGAGGCTGAATTATAAGGCGTTGATCTTTCTTTTCTATCCTTTTGTGAGCTAGTTTCATAACAACTTCCCAACATCTTGTCAAAGGTTTGGCCAATAAAAATACTTCTCCAACACTGTCACTGTTTTCTCTACTCTGGAGTGTCTAACGACCAAACTGTAGTGCTCCTCCCAAATCAACTTGGCATGCTAGCTTGAAGGAACACAGAGGTGTGCTAGGTGACATAACAATGTATCTTGGAGGTGAAAATTTGGAAATTTCTTGCCTTCCATGAGCGTCTGGTATGTGTTGTCAAATTTTGAATCACTTTTGTACAAATGTGACCACCTTGAAGTATATTGCCCACAAGAGTCGAGCACAATGGTCAACGCCATGACTGGTGGTGACTGAGGCAATATGCAACATTATTGGTGATGCCATTCTTGTACTTAATGTTTAAATGGAACTGTTGCAGCTATGTTGACCATTTATAATGGATATCGTTCTACAACTTCCCTTGTGTTTGTATGAACTACAGGGGTCGGTAGCCTATGTGGATGAATTTTTCCTTCCCCGGAATGTAATGCTTCCATTGTCAGTAGGTCTACACAATGGAATAGATCTCTTTGTCATAGGTGGGATACTTTCATATTATGTCTGAAAGTGTCTCACTATGATATGCCAATGGATGCTATTGCTAAGTAATAACTTCACCAATATCATATTCAGAGGTATCTGTCTCAATCTCAAATGGTTTTTATAGGTCTGGTAATGTGAGCACTAGTGCAGAGCAGAGGTGATGCTTAAACTTGGAAAATTCCTTCTATTGGGATTCAAACCAAAATAATTATTTTTTTTCGTTCCACCCTTAGTGACTTGACTCAAAGGCTAAGTGATATGAGAGAACCCCAACACAAACCTGTGGTAGAAGTTGGCAAGACCCAAAAAGCTATGGAGCTCTATTAGAGTGGTTGGGGTTGGCCAATCCTAAATGAATTATATCTTGGTTGGTTCCACATGCACACCTCGATCATCAATGATGTACCCCATATATTGAACCTAGGTCATACCAAAAGTGCATTTCTCCAAATTGGAACACAACTTGTTCTTTCATAGAGTTTGGAAGACCTGTCAAATATAGCAGAGGTTCTCTTCCCAACTCAGGTTGAAGATTAGGATGTTGTCCAAATAAACCACCACGAATGAGTTGGTGAAGGGTCATAAGATCTCATCCATTAACCTCATGAAGGTTGCGATGGAATTTTTCAACCCAAAAGGCATGACCAACCATTCAAAAAGGCCCTCCTTGGATTTGAGGGAAGTCTTCCACACATCGGATGGTTTAATTGATACGTGGTGACACTAGGAATTCAGGTCAATCTTGTTGAAATATTTGGCCCTCTTGAGCTGGTCTAGAAGGTCATCAATCCTTGGGATTGGATACCTATTCTTGAAAATGATCATGTTCAACGCTTGACAGTCAATATAAATTCTCCAAGTCCCATCCTTCTTCTATAACAAGATGATCGAGCTCCCACAAGGTGACGAACTTGGCATGATGTGGCCTTTCTACCACAATTTTTGAATCTGCCTCTTGATTTCATCGTTCTTCATAACATAGCGTCAATAGATCAGTCCATTGGGTAGCGATGCACCTGGGGTCAGATCAAAGGAGTGCCTGACATAACAGTGTAGAGGTACCCTTGTGGGTGAGGTGATGATGTCCTTGTACTCCTCCATGACCTTGTCCATCTGCTGCTGTCGTGTGGAGGAGCCCTATCTAGAGGTCATGGTTATAATCTTCTCTTACCCTTAAGGAAATTACTAAGGAAAAAAATTTCCCAGACTAGGAAATGATCTTACTGCATTACTTTGTAGTGATCAAAGAGATGGTGATAGGCAGCGCTACCTCCGGTATCTTGAACAACTTATTGTGCAAAGTAATAATAAAAATGCAGGGCCTAGACTCATACACAACATATTGCTTGCACAAGTATGGTTGTCCTAATAATAAATTAACAAAAAATTCAAGAGGAGGAACATCACACAATACCTCATCTGCGAAGGGCTTGATGTTGTAGGGAAGGCGTCACTGTTGGATGATGAAAATATCTCACCCTTGGTGAAGCCACCCGATGGTGTATGGTTACGTGTGTGTTGTGGTCAGTAGGCCTAGCCGCTTTAAGACCTCTACCAAAATGAGGTTCTTTTGGCTCCAGCTGTGGATAATGAACTGCAGCAGAGAATCCTTCACCCATATCTGGGAGTCGAAGAGGTTCTCCCCCTCCTCTGGATATTTGAGCTCATTCATTTGGATATTGTTGGGTTGTGTTATATTCTTTCCACGACTAACCTACGTAGTGAACCTGGGGGTTAGAGGGGGGGCGGAGCCCCCCCTTCGTTGCGTCGATTGCGTAGTGGGGGGTTTGAGGGGGGCGGGTAGCCCCCCTCTACAGGGTTTGGGGCAGCGCCTCGAGAATATTTTTTTTGGACCCTATATTAGGTTGGGCGAACCTACCTATGGTTT
>APFE031114169.1:80865-107803 GCA_000404065.3 Pinus taeda
GAAATCTCTGTGTATATGTGTTTTATGTGTTATGCTCTCGCATTTTATTTTTCCTGTGATTTAGAATTCGTATGCAGGTAATTTCTGTTCGGGGTTAAAACCTACAGATATTGGTGGTGGAAACCCCATCCCTAGGCTCTGCATCAATAATATGCTTCCCTTTTTCATTTCCCTTGTCAAGTTCTGACTTAGAGTTGGAACATGCATCTAATTCAGAAGCCCTCATCATGGACACCAATGACTGCTTGGCCCAACACTCACTTGTGTTGTGAGTGGAGATCTTATAGAACTCACATTATTTCCCCATGTTGTTTTTTGTCTTCGTGGTGTTGTTCTTTGCCTGTCGATTTAGCGGGTTGTCTTGGGTCACCCCGCCTTGTCTTTGTCCTTTGTTCTATAGCTTGGGGGTGCCTTTCCTTGCTTTAGGTTCATAGATCCAAATTCTCGCTTATTCTATTTAAATTTTTGCTCAATATTGACAACGTATTGATAGGCAGCGCCGAGCGAGGAGATGTCCAAGAATTCCATCTCATCCCATATGTACTTGTGTAGACAACTGTGGAACTTGAGTACCTAATGCTACTTAGAATCCTTGATACCCAACTTCGTGTGAAGGGTATGAAAAATATTTGTGAACTCTGGCACATCTTGGTCCCTTCCCTGCTGCAATGTGGTCCACTTTATGTATTTACATTCATATCTACCGATAGCGTAACACTCCTTCTTGAGGGAGTATCAGAAACAATTCCATGTGGGTGGGGCTTAGAATTTTGAGGGTTCACTCTCATCGCTCTTCTCATAGTAGGTTTCCCACCAGTCCTTGAGGTGCAGGGAAGCTTTGAGGAGTGTAAAAGTAATATTTTCCCAGTTGGAAATGTCATGAACCGATAAATATCCTTCTAGCAAATTTAACCGTTTATCTGCGACATATGCATCTCTCTGACCTTCAAATATGAGTGTTTCATGATTGACTTATACCTTAAAGGGAGTGGTGGTTCCATATTGATTATTTAAAGAAGATGTGCCACCTATGGGTAGCCGCCAAAGGATCTGGGCAAAGTTGTCCATCATCTAATTCCTCTATCACTTGAGGGATTCTTCGAGCAATATTTTGAAAGGATCCCCTACTCCCTCCTCTTTTTTTCTTTTGCCATGGGAGGCCATCAGGGTTTGTGAGGTTGATCTTGCAAGTGTTCAACTAGTTCAAACCCTAACTCCTTATACCTTGACCTCCTTGGGGACATTCAAAGAAAAATAGAGAAATAAAAGACTGCTCTAATACCACTAATGTGAAATTAAACAGGAGCACAACATAATATAGATATAACCACAAATATAAATATGTAACATAAATAACATGCCATTTCATTAATATCAAAGAATTGAAATATGCTTACAAATTGAATGGAAATAAACTAGCTTGGGCGATGGTATTTTATCTCTTAGAAGAGATGTGGTAGCTACATGCCTCTGAACTATGTTACAATGAGGCTCAAAGGCCTATTTATTATTGCAAAGCAATTGAAAACCCTAAACATCCAAAAACCTAACCCTAGGAGATGAAATGCCAAAGTTGTGGGCCCCATTTGGGTAAATTGGTACATCAACTTCCCGAGTTCGTAATTTTGGCATACAATCTCTGTTTGACGCACACAATACCTCGTTATAAATATATATATGAGGACTACAAGTTTTGACTACAAACATGAGTCAAACATGAGTCAACGTATCATGTTTTCTCTTTTTGCAAAAAAACATCATTTAGGGCCTCAAAACGACTCCGAAAGTTGAGGACTCGAAAAACTACCAAAAATAGTAAACTATGATACAATTTAGGAAACTGAAAAACTGAAAGAAATAGTGGTAGGGGTCCAAGTGGAATAGACGAGTGGCCACCCATATCCACTTGGATCATGCCAACAATCTAACTTGTTCTAATGTTACTTGTGGCATACTTATAGTACTTACGAGATACTATGGGAACTCATGGCCAAATGCACGGGGCCATATAATCCAAAAGATAGGAAATAGATATATAATAAATGTTAATTCACATGATACAATAATATGCAATCGACTATTGCCAGACGAGGAAATTATGCTTATATACTTTATTCTTTCAATATTTGTTTGTTTGGAAACTTCAAGCATTTATGTGTAATATGATTATTTGAGTTGTGATACTGACATCATTCATAATTTACAATCAATTTATGTACCATACTTGAGCAGAGGGTTTCATTGTAGGAAGAATGAATTATTCCAATGCATTGTTGATATCATGGAAATTCCACTAGAGTTAAAGGATGGAAGCATTCTTATCAAGAAGCTAGTACCTCATTATTTGATTATTTCTGAGGGAAGCTACAATTCTAATTGAATGCAATCTCAACCTCCTAGGGGCCACAACGATTGATGATAAATTGCAAGATGGGTTACCAGAAGCAATAAAATCATTGAGAGAAGCATATTTCATCTCTATTATCATATCATATTAACATAGTGGTCAATATTATAGGTAAATGAAATTAAATGTATGCACTATTTGGCTAGTCCTGGTGGGATCGATCCTCCTTGGTGGTCAAGAATTTAGAGTTCACTCTTGAACTTGAATCAATAACATTTGCAACACAGGTTAATAGACATGTGAATTTGGTATATTTTTGGATAATATGATGGAATCCCATACACAACCTTTTAGAAAGTTCTCTTTTTTGGGAATGAATATTTGGTTCAATTTTCTTTTTATTAGTAGTTGATGATACATATCATACACTTGCTGTGGCGAGAATAATTGAAAAAGAACTATATCCATATGCCAAACCAAAAAAAATTGTTAAGGCTTATGCACAAAAGTTTATAATAAAGGGAGCGTTTTTTTAGGAGAAGTTGATCTATTAAAATCCCATGGGTAATATTAGTTAATTTATACATACATTGGAGACTTGGACCATCTTTCCAACATGCAAGACTTACTTAACACTCCTAAATAAAAAAGGCACATTGTTCACAGATAAATGATTGCATTTAACAACACTTATCAACAATGAAAAGGGAGTCTCTTGAGGATCTTAAAATGACCTTATGTTTCTTTTAGGGAAAGATTTTAAGGTCATGAAAATTCCAGTGGGCATTGAGAGGTTGTCCTAGGCCTATATCTAATTAAAAATGGAAGAGATATGCTATAGAGGTTAATATTACATGTACCTCAGAAACATGTTACAACCTCTCCCCAAACCAATAAGTACTTATCCCTACCATGACATTGTTCATAGAAAACAACAAAACTCACACACTTTAGCTATCATCGTATTTTTGCATGCAAAGACCACGAATGCCACTAATTTATGAGATGCCTAACAAGACATACAAATGAGAGGGAATTTTGGTATTCAAGTAGTGGGAGATTGGATACAGACAACCCTGTAAGTAATTCTAATTACAAGTTCGAGGTGGCATTTTTACTCCAACTAAAAAAGAACAAAGTGAAACAACCCAATCTCTATAACATAATGAGGATTCCTCTATAGAATTTAGCATTGATTCCCTTGTAATTTTTTCTAAAAATACAAATCTCATGCAATCTGGTGCTTCAAACCATGCTACACCCACAACTAAATATAGAATATATGTAAATTGGTGGAAAGGAAAGAGTTCTAAGTTGTTGCACAATGAGAAATTTTCACATATAGAATGCATGGTAAACATGCATGGTTGACATTCTAATGCACTAAGGATGTTTCCAGATGCTTCATTTGCACTTGAACATGAAGTTCATTTTTAGTGTTAATTCCTTTGGCATCTTTATTGTGAATCCATTTCTTGAATACATGGCACATGACCCACCCATCCTCCTAAAAACCGTAGATAATTAGTATCTAAATTAGCATAGTTACCTATAACCCTTTTATTTTGTGATTAAATTCTAGGGTAATGATTGTATGAAATCTATTGTAAAAGTATATGTGGAGCTATAAAAAGGGTCTCTTTCACCTCTAGTTACCTCACATTAATACGTCAATCTGGGAACGTTTTGCTATTTCAAAGAGTGTCCCAGTCGAAGGCTATCATTTTCCAGAGTAATGTTAGTAGCACAATGTTTGAAAATACAAGAGTAAATGGATGCTTGTTTATAGCTTAACTACTTTAAAAGATCAAATCGCACATTCAAAACACTAAGCAATTTATCAGTCAAGGGTTCGATAGCAATAAACCATCCCTTTGGAAACTGATGGAAAAGGAAATCAAAGAACAAATCAGGGGTCTGGGAGCTGGACAACAAATGCCAACACTCACTACAGTCTGGGATCGTTCTTCACACCGATAACAAGAAATGGAACGACAGATAAGAAATGGAATGAAAAAGAAAGCGAACAGCAATGAAATGGAACAACAAACCTGAAATGGAACAACAAGTCCGAAATAGAACAACGACTAAGTCTAACAAGCTGTAACATCTTAGTCTATCAAATCAAATGCATTAATCATAATCTACGGAAATGAAACAAAAATCCTTCACTCTTAAGGACGTATTGAATAACGCACACAAATGGAACAACACTGATTACTGATACATTATGGAACAGCATTGAAAACCATACACAAAACATACTCAAACAGTAATCTGATCCAGTTATCACCTCGATTAGAAAGAACATGATTGTATTTCAAGATAGAACAACAGTATTCAGGAATCTAACAATCACAAAGAACATAACTTCCAGGATGAATTATGTAATGTTAAGGAACAAGTGCACAGCACAAAAGCTCTGTGATGGAACAACAACAGTATTCCATAAAAACTAATAGTATTATATCAACACCTAAAAGAATAGTAATATGATGCAACGTCAATACAATAGTTTTGTCTTTAGAAACCTTAATGAATTAAACATAACAGAGCATGTGATGTAAACTTATAAAACACATCAGATTACCAAAATTAAGTCGATAAGAAAACCACGCAAAAACCACGCGTAATGGTACAAGAGCAAGTGTCCTCCAGGGCCGGGCCCTTCGACTCTAGGGGTACACCGCTTGAAGTTATTCCACACTCAAAAATGAAATAGTAACCAAGTTTGTATTAATGCATCAAGTAAAATTACAGTAGAGCAGTTCTCAACAAGACACGATGATCAAAGTTTTGATCTCTAAAATAAATTACATAAAGGCATAATAACATCTAACTCCTCCCTTAGCTAATAATGTTGCCCCTTATATAAGGGTGATGACAGAGATATCTCTGTAGAAAATAGATAAAACAGCGATCCCTCAGGATCAAGGATCCTGAATCTTTTCTGCACCAAGCTGATATCTCTGCTTCCTTTCCCGGGCTGATCCGCTTTGATCTTGTTTGCATGCGGTCTCCCGTTGAAAGGACAACAGTTAACCTGTCTTTTTCTTTTCCTTTAGAACGGAAACTTCTCATTTTTTCTCCTTCCTGCATAAGAAAATGACAATTGTCAGCGTTCTCATCTTGCATATTAATCTCACATGTTTTATTACAATTCTTTATTGTTTTCTAAGTTCATGATGCAAAAAGGCTTGTAAGTTCTAATGAAAAGACATCGAAATAATCATCAAAACATACCTTATTTAGTACTCCACACACCCCCCTACTTACCCTTTTTCATGCCCTCATGAAAACATTGTAGTTGACGTGTAAGGCAGTGAGTGAGTAGGCTGGAGATGGAATCTCATCTGAAAGCCTACAGCCATGTTGCATAACTAGGTAGTCAAAGAAATGGCCTGTCTGACCCTCAGGCATGTCATACAGGGCTTGGTATCCAGGTGCAGGATGCCAAATAATTGGACTCCAGAACATATATCCTAACCAGGATGGCCCTGCCCTCAAAACAATTTCGCCATAGAGGGGCAAGCGGTTGGCAGCTAGTTTAAAATTTTCATACTTAAATGGTTCTCTGAGTTGGATATTTAGATTAGATATTCGATATCGGAATTTAGCTGCATCAATGGCAGGGTCCTTGATAGAGGAAAAGTATTCTAATCCCTGCCGAATGATTGCCTCATGCATGGGTCCTAATGCTTCAATCACTCCTGGAGTCTTCATGAGGTTTCTATGTTTTCTCCATAACTGTACTGGATCCCTAGGCTAAGCTCTTATCCATAAATCTAATCCGTTTTCTTGTCTTTGGAAAGCATTATAGGCTTTGAGCCATTTAATTTGATTAACTGCAAATGAAATAAATGCCTGTAATTGAATGTCCCCAACAAAAGGGCCAGGGTTCAGCTCGGTCTCATGTTATGGTACAAGGTTATGTAAATAAAATTCACACAGTAGTCTATGAAATTTTACCCGATAGTGCTTACAACAGTTTATAAAATCATTGATGGTGTTAATTTGTATGGGAGCACCTGCTTTAATAGCCTTTATTTTCAATCGCAAATATATTTCCATTAAAAACAAGGCATAGTTCTTAGCAGGGGCTCTACATGCTAGGACGTCATTGTATAAAGAACACAAGGTATCCATCTGTTTGATAACTACATCTAACCTATGAGTTACCTTCACGACTTTCTCTTGTTCCCTTCGCCACCCTTCAAAGGCCTGGCTTTCCGATAGATTGACATTCCTTAGTTGCTGTTGTAGCTCTTCATACTTTTCTCGGGGGACCGTTTTCTCTCTAAGATTTTCTGCTTCTTACTGAGCTTGCTTCAAACCCTTTTGTAGGGTTACTATTTTTGGATCCCTTTTCCATGTAGTAGTGGAGGCCGGGAGCTTTACCTGAACTTTCCTATTGCATTGCTTTGAGTTCATAACCCTTATTACTCCCGAAAGTGGTACGTCCGTCTGAATTTCCTTATCACGGGTCAACATTTCATCCATTTCTATTTTAACACGAATATTAGTCCATTGCTATTCCTTTTCAATTGGAACAGCAGTCTGTTTCTTAGCATTATTTGGAACAGCAGCTTGGCTTTTGACAAGGTTTTGAACAACAGGATGGATTCTGGTCCTCCGCCCCTTTGCCTTGAGGGGTTTTGCTGGAGTGGCCACATTTTTCCTTCCTGAAGTCCTTTTCACCCTTTGCCTTGCCTTTAGAATCATAATCTGCTGGGGAAGTTGGACTATTATGTTCAATAATATCTACTATTCCTTTCGTAATTCCCTTATTTCCGCCATTTCCTCAGAAGGAATAACAGGTTGTTCACTGCGGCTTGGATTGTGACTAGTTTCCTGATTTTCTTCCTGGGGTGTTTCTTCACTGTTCTAGGGAAAGAACCCTAATTGGTTATGTTATTTCTTGGGCGACTTATTTTTCTACCCTTATTTCCTCCAGATTCTCTTCTGGTGTCTTCTGGTTAGGAACGGATTGTTCCTGTTCAACGTCTCCTATCATATTTTCATCATGAACAGGAAAATTTTCTTCTTCTGCCTCCTTTACATGTGATTCTTCAGGTGCATTTTTCTCCTAGGGTTTCTCTTCGGCATGGAGGTCTGATGGGCTGGAAGGTTGGCCATATTCGCCCATATTGGCCAAAACTTTGGCCAATTCATCCTCTCCCAATGGGTCCTGCAATGGGCTGCCTTCCTGTTGTTCCATTTCCTCCTCCTGCTCGGATTGCTCAGCTTCTTCTTCTTTGTCTCCTTCTTCCTCAGATTGCTCGTCTTGTTCCTATTTTTCTTCTTCTTCTTCTACAGATTGCTCTGCCTCTTCTTCTTTTTCTTCTTCTTCTTCTGCAGATTGCTCTGCCTCCTCTTCTTTTTCTTCTGCAGATTCCGCTGCCTCCTCTTCCTACATTTCTTTCTCATTGTCTACCTTTTCTAGCCATGGGGGTTTCTCATCTTCTATTTCTACTAGCTGGCTAGTGCTTTCTTGGGGCTTCTCCAGCCCCCCTCGTAGTTGTGCTAGCCAGATCGATTTCCTGCGGTTTTCTGGTTGCTTGGGTGTGCTGGTGGCCTGTTTACACTTTGCGATTTCTTGCATTTTTCTGGACGCTCGGGTGTGCTGGTTACATCTTTCCGTTTTTCTGGACATTCGGGTGTGCTGGTGACATGTTTTTGTTTTTCTGGATGCTCCGGTGTGCTGGCGACATGTTTCCGTTTTGGGGATGGTGTGGCCAATCCCCCATTTATCATGGTCATTAGCTCTTCCCAGCTGCTCTGCTACTGGGTGAGGCTATGGTTGACTATCAACCAAATCAACCCATGATGACTAACAACTGACTCTACATGCTGTGCCTTTTTCATGCTCCGTGCAGCGTCATGAAGTAATGAATTCAACTATGCAGGTAAATTCACATAACATTTTTGTTTTAGTACAGCTAAGAGTTTAAGATGTCGTGGTCTTACCACGTCTTTTCTGCCCTCATAGGTGATGTAGCTTTGGATGGTCTTCGCTAAATTTACCCATGGCTCTCCTAGTGCTGCTGGCAGAAGCCCCTTTCCTCGAATTGTTAGGCTCTGGCCTTCATCCTGGAAGATTGCTATAATCTTTTGCAATCTCTCATTTTTTAGCGTCCATACTGGTCCACTGTCTAGTAGTCTCGAGACTTCTGCGATTATGTCATCGGTGACTGATATGCATCTCCCCCTCACTGTGGAGTGGTCCTCTTGCAAGTTCTGCAAGAATTCAATTGTCACTATGTCGTTAGACTCCTGCAAGCAGTTAAGATAAGTCAGTCACCCTGCTCTTGCCAGGAGTTCTCGGGCAGCAGCAAAGTCTTTTAACACTTGCGGTTCTCTCCGAATCGATCTTCCTCCCATGGTTTCGCTGTAAACTCTCAAAGGAACAGCAGTTGTTCATGCTGTTGAAACACAGAGAGGCTGACGGACGCAAGGATTCGTTCAAACTCTAATGCTACAGAATATACAATGGAAATGGCTTTGAACAGCAAGTCATGCAGAAAAAAAAAAACAAAATAAAAAGAAATAGTATACCGTTGAGCCGTGTTATACCCCAGTACACAACTTCCCGAATAGTGAGATGACACATAATCGAGGGAATGATGAGGTTAACCTCCCCCCCCGCAATGTGATAGGTTGTCCCAGCTGTCAAATAAAGGAGCAGTGCCTGCTTTGCAACAAACTCTTTAAGGAACAGTGTATGGCAATATGCCATGTTTACAAAAGCAGCATATTACTGAAATCAAGGTGTAGGGTTGCGTCGCTTAATACGTAAGAGACTGCGGTGATATGATGCAAGGTTGGGGATAAGACATTTTCCGTAAATAGAGAGTCTCATGCGGTCATTGTCAATTGTTCTGTTATGATTGGTGATAATATATATTCATGCGTTATATGGTTGGGGAAATAACATATAATTGATTACCACAACATAAGAAATAGAAGGGTGCTAATAACTTACCTATTGGTGTGAATAATGTGACTTCAATACCATTAACAGTGCTCTGCTGCCAACAGGTGTCCATAACCTTGGTAGAGTTGTTTATTTCACCCATGGAACCATGATCCTTTGTGTATGCTTAGGGAATGTTGTGTAATGTCAAAATGTAGGCCATTATGCTAGCTTGGTGACCAGTTAGCCATAATGCCATTCACGAGGAAGGAGCAAAGAGTGGGTAGGCCGGCTCGTGATGAGACCTCCTCTTCCAAGGGTTTTTTATTTGATATACCTTTTGGACCATATCCCTGGTGTGGTGGCCATAGTGGGAATGCCACTTCGCTTTCATCCTCATGATCATGGTAGGTTGGCTATTAATGAGACCCACTATCCTGCATTTGACAACTTATAAGTCATGTTTTCTCTTTTTTCTTTCTTTTTCATAAAAGGACTTCCCCTATTTATACACAAAGGGTGGTTCAACACTCCTTAAGAGTAGGAATGGTGGAAGAAGTCTTAACATCCCAATAGGAAGATATAAACCCTTTGCTCTTATTCCTGAATAATAAGAAAAGAGGATTAAAAGGGACCAACATGATACAGATAACCAATCAGAGCAGAATTAGTAGAACAATGACAGCAAAAGATAATGAATAAGCGTGTCCTTCCTTCTGTCCTTTTACCAATTCAGAGCAGTTTCTTATAAAGATAGCGATTTATGATTGACTGATTTCAGTATGTTGTGATTTTGTTTCCATTGCATAAGTGCATAGCTATATTCCAAAAGACTTGAAAGAACAGGAACAATAGGCATCTTCAATTTAGAACAGCAAAAGGAACAAGCTGTTTAATAGGGAGGGCAAAAGCATGCAAGTGGTGTTTCTTTTGAAAAAAGGAACAACAAAAGTCCACAAATGTTGTTCCTTTGGAAAAGGTACAGCAGAACACACAAGTGTCGTTCCTTTGGAAAAGGACCAACAGATTACACAGGTGTCGTTCCTTTGGAAAAGGAACAACAAAAATCACAAACGTTGTTCCTTTGAAAAAGGAACAGCAAAGCACACCAATGTCGTTCCTTTGGAAAAGGAACAATAGACATCAAAAATGTTGTTCCTTTGGAAAAGGAACAACAAAACACACAAAAATGTTGTTCCTTTGGAAAAGGAACAACAGAAATAAAAAAATTTGTTCCTTTGGAAAAGGAACGTCAAAACCAGCAAATGTCGTTCCTTTGGAAAAAGAACAACAGAAATGAAAAACGTTGTTCCTTTAGAAAAGGAACAGCAAAACAAGCAAATGCCATTCCTTTGGAAAAGGAATATCCGAGATCGAAAATGTTGTTCCTTTGGAAAAGGAATAGAAAAAACATATAAATGTCGTTCCTTTGGAAAAGGAATAGCAAAACACACAGAAATGCCATTCCTTTGGAAAAGGAATAGCAGAAATAAAAAATGATGTTTCTTTGGAAAAGAAACAGAAGAAATCGATGTTGTTCCTTTGGAAAAGGAACAGCAGAAAAAAATTACAAGGAAATGACGGCTAATCCAAAAGGGGTTTTTCTTTTGAAAAAGGAACAGCTAGAAGAAAATGTTGTTCTTTCGAAAAAAAGGAACAACAGAAATAGTAACAGGAAAACGTTGATTCAAAAATATGTACAAAAATGATTCAAGAAAGAAATTATGTACAAATTGTAAAAATAAGTAAATTCCTTAATGAATTACAAGTGAGGAAGACTTCTCTTCCTCTACCAAAATCTCCATATTTGAATCTTGGCATAACTGCTGGCAGAAGGACTCCTGAGTGAGTGGTTTGCGATAGAGACAAACTCGGTGGCCATTTGCCTTGAAGGCATATCCAGAACCATCAATAGTGATTAGATTAAGGGTACCATTATCATGTACCTTCTGGAGTTCATATGGTCCCAACCAACAATTATGGAGTTTCCCGGGGAAGTCCTAAAACCTGGAGTCGTACAAAAGAGCCTAGTCTCCTTCGTGGAAGACTTTATTTTTAATGAGAGCATCATGCCATTTAGCTCTCTGTTGTTGGATCAGAGCAGTGTTTTGAAGTGAAGAGAGCCTAATTTCGTCCAGCTCATTGATCTGCTGTAGTCAATTAATCTGTGCCTCAATTAGATCTAAGCCAACTTCATGTGTTGTTCGTAATGTTTGGATTTCAAATTATATGGGGAAAATGGGTTGTTTTCCAAACACTAGTTGATAAGGTGAGTAACCAGTGGTACTTCTCCATGTTGTTCTATAAGCCCACAGTGCTTCAGGTATTCTGGCAGCCCAATCACGTCTATGTGATGCAACAGTTTTCATTAGGATTGTTTATATTATTTTATTGCTGCTTTCTACCTGCCCATTTGCCTGTGGGTGGTATGGAGTAGTGATTTTATGCTGGACATGATAGTTGTTGAGTGTTGCAGCTATTCTATTCCCAGCAAACTGTGGTCCATCATCTGTAATTATCTCTCTTGGAAGGCCATAATGTACAAATATATGGAACAGGAACTGTATGATAGAGTCCTCTGTAGCTCTTGGTAATGCCTCTGTTTCAACCCACTTGGTCACATATTCTGTTGCCACCAAAATATATGCTTTCTGATTTGATGATGGGTTGATTGGTCCAACGAAAGCAAGATCCCATCGCTTGAATGGTTCGATGACTAGCTGTGGTTTCAGAGGCATTTCATTAGACTGACTAGGGCATCCTGCTCTCTAGCAACTGTCACAGGCTTGGACAAATTTCTTTGCATATTTGAAAATCGTGGGCCAATAATACCATGTTTGCAGCACTTTATGTCCAGTTCTGTGATTGGAAAAATGTCCACCACATGGTCCATCAGGGCAAGCTTTCAAAATGTCAAATATTTCATTCTCTCGAACACATCTCCTGATATGCATGTCGGCCCCTGTGTGAAACAAATAGCCCCCAATCCAAGAAAATCTAGTACTTCACTGAGCAATCTGTTTTCGCTCATTAGGGGTTAGATGCTTTGGTAGTTTACCTACTACTAGGTAATTGGAAACATCAGCATACCAGGGTGTTTGAATAGCCACAGCAAACAGATGCTCGTCCGGAAATTGATCTTCAACTGTTGTTGCATCAATTGGCTTTGGCATTCTTGAGAGAAAATCAGCTACAGGATTTTCTTTTCCAGGTCAATCCTTGATTGTAATATCAAATTCCTACAATAAAGCCAGCCATCTAGTTATTCTGCCATTTGTGATAGGCTTGCTTGCTAAATATTTTATGGCAGAATGATCTGTGTACAAGATAACAGGATATCCCGTAATGTAATGTCTGAACTTATTGACAGCATGTATTACAACTAGAAATTATTTTTCAGTAACAGTGTAGTTTAATTCAACAGGGGATAAATTTTTGCTAATGTAATAAATTGCATATGGTTTTCTATCCTCCTCCTGCCCAAGGACCACTCCAATGGCTGTGTCTGAGGCATCAGATGATATCCGGAATGGAAAATCCCAATTTGGTCCTTAAAGGACTGGGGCTATGGATACGAGCTTCTTCAGATCCTTGAAAGCACGTTCACATTTTTCTGTCCAAAGAAAATCAACGTTACTAGTTAGTGCATACAAAGGTGCAGGAATACGTGAATAATGTTCTATAAACATCCCGTAATAACAAAAAAATCCAAGAAAACTACGTACCTCTGTTTGAGTGGTGGGAGTAGGAATAAGCAAAAGTATTTGGATTTTGGCTAGGTCTAGCCAAATGCCAGCTGCTGAAATATAGTGTCCTAGGATAAGTCCTTTTGTCATCATCATATAACATTTTTCATGGCTTAAACAAAGCCTGGTAGCAATGTAGTGTTGTAGGACTTTTTCTAGTGTATCCAGTGCTGGATCGAAATCATCTCCGTATGGTGTAAAGTCATCCATATATACTTCAAGTCCTTCATTTATTAAGTCCGCAAAAATGCTAAGGATAGCCCTTTGGAATGTGGCAGGAGCATTGCATAAGCCAAAAGGTAAAACTCGGTAGGCAAATGTTCCCTAAGGACAAGTAAAGGTAGTTTTGTCTTGGTCTTTAGGGGCAATCTGAATCTGATTGTACCCACTGAAGCCATCCAGGAAAGAAAATAATTTCTTTCTTGCCAAAGTGTCTAATACTTGGTCGATGAATGGGAGAGGGAAGTGGTCTTTTTGT
This sequence comes from Pinus taeda, assembly GCA_000404065.3. Taxonomy (NCBI): domain Eukaryota; kingdom Viridiplantae; phylum Streptophyta; class Pinopsida; order Pinales; family Pinaceae; genus Pinus; species Pinus taeda. Next base: position 94,350 of record APFE031114169.1, read on the forward strand.
GTTGCTTTATTTAGTTCTCTGTAGTCCACACAAATTCTCCATTTCCCATTCTTTTTGGTACCACCACAAGCGGGGAGACCCATTTACTATCAGAGATAGGGTAGATAAAATTGACATCTAAAAGTTTTTGAAGTTCAGCTTTTACCACATCTTTTAGATGAAGATTTAGTCTTCTCTGAGGTGTCGAATAGGTCTCGCATCTTTTTCTATGTAAATGTGGTGTGTACATAACTGGGGGTCAATTCCTTTCATATCAAGGTAGTCCCATGAAAATGCTTCTTTATATCTCCTTAACACATGGATGAGCTTCATTTCTTGTTCGGATGTGAGGTTGGCATTAATGTTTAAGGTTTTTCCCGGTTCAATTTCCACAATTTTACTATTTGCAATGGAGGTGACAGGGATTGTATGATCATGCGTATCTTTCAGAGGATCTTCTTCTAATTCATTATCAAATGCTGCTTTTATCATATGACATTGTGTGCGAGATGTGAGTTCAGTTTGACTAATGAAATTATTAATGGCATCGTCTTCTGTTTGGTCTTTGAAATCAACTGCCTCTTGTATAGTTAATGGAGATCTAATGTTATTAGTAAGGTATGATATAGGGTGCCTATTAGTTTTGACTATTGTGACACTTGGCTACGCTGGGGGATATAGAACTAAGTTCTTGATATCTGTTCCTCTAGTTATGATCATATTTCCTTGCCAACATCCAATATAGGCATCGACAGTGGCGAGCCAAGGTCTTCCTAAAATCAATGGATGTCCATCAAGTCGGGTTTTGGGATTTATTATCAGAAAATCGGTTGGATATTCCTAGGAGTCAACAAAGACCATGACATCATGTAGTATGCCCTCTGGCCTAACCACAGACTGGTCAGCCAATTCTAACAAGGTAGAAGTGGGTTCTACAGATGTAATGCCTAGCTTTTGGTAAGTAGTGGTTGTTAAGATATTGATTGCAGCTCCAAGATCAACTAAGGCATTAGACAGGGTCTGACCATAAATTTGGACAGTTACTATTGGGTTTCCTGGGTCTTCGTATTTAATGGATGTTTCTTTTCCTGATAATAAGTCAGATAGAGTGTTGACTACTTGGACTCTTGGATTATTTTTTATATTCCTCCTTGGTTTCTTTATGCCCAATTCTTTGATAGTTTTTTCATATATCGGGATGTCTTGAATGGCTTGGAGGAATGGAATTTTTATGTACAAGTTTTGTAATTCTCCCAGAATGTCAAAATCAGGATGTTGTATAGGTCGAGGTATGACTAATCATTCTGGGAACGGGGGGGAGGATGTGGTTGCTTGATTATGAGTTTGTTGTTTATTCACATCCTCTTCTTGTGACACATGTTCTCTGGGTAACTGATCTTCAACCTGAACTGTCTTATCTCCCTTGGTTTCAATAATACTACCAGATCTTAACTAAAGATCATTACACTCCCTCAGATTGGCTCCTACTTCTGGTGTTTCTATGATTTGGAGAGATTGTACTGTTATGTTATTTGGATTGGGGTTGGGTTGGGCTGGGAGTTGCAGTCTCAGATTAGACTGGGGATTTTGTTGTAAGGATGGCAGTGTAGGTTGAGGGAGAGGAATGGTTCCTACTGGCTGATGCATTGGTCTCTGCCACTTTGTCTGCCAAGTTGAACTTTGTGAAGTAGGGGGAGTCCATTGTGGTGGGTATGGGTTGTTTTACCAATATGTTGGGGTATAAGGAAGGTTCGGCCAACCAGATTGGCTTGCCTGATTTAGCCACGGTTTGAGGAAGGAAACGACTGTGGTGACCAGTTTGGAAATGGGGGTTGGAATTGACTTTGCCACATGTTATACTGTTGAGCATTATACTACGGAGGCTCAAAAGAAGAAGTTGGGTCTGAAAACATACCAGATTGTCGCGACTGCCACTAACGGTGCTGGTTGAGAAAATACACTGATTCTGGCTCTTCTTCTGCTTCCTTATATACTGCTTTCAGTCCAGGAAGTGAGGGACAGCCTTTCGGAAGGTGATCTTTTGTACAGATGGTGCATGTTTGGACTGCATCCAGTGGACACTCCTTATGACTATGCTTCTTCCTACATCTGGGACAAAAGATTGCCAAATTTTGTTCTGCCTCCATTTACTTCTGCTTAGCCTACAAAATATCAAGTTGTGTAGTTAGTGTCCCTAGTTTATCAGTTTTAAAAATTTCCAATAGATTTCCAATTTCCACACGCGTTACTCCTTCTGATGAGATTTTATTATCTCTTACAAACCAATCATGTTCTGCCGGTTTTACTCTTGTGCTACCTATCGAGCTCCTGATACATAAATCAATAATGTCAGCAAAACTTTCTTGATAAATATCTCCTTTTCCCATGATGTTTAATGTTTCGATCCATTGTTCCTTCATGCCCCTTATTAATGTTGTTTTCAACACATTATTAGGTAAAGGCAATGATGCATAGGGAGATCTTTGTAGATTATACTGGAAACATTCCACATACTCCTCTAATGTTTCATTTGGTCTAGCTATCATCTGGAATATTTCTTCCTTCAGTTCTCTAGACCTACAATAGTCTTGATATTTTTTTAGAAAAGATTCTTGCTCCCAGTTATTTATAACCCCGCAACCTAATCCCATAAACCATCTTAAAGCATCCCCTTTTAGCGTAGAGGGAAACAGTTTTAGTTTCTGGGGGTCGGTGGTGTAATCATATCCCTTGCACAATACATCAAATTCAAATAAAAATGCATCTGGGTCTTCTGATGTAAGACCGTGGAATGCAGGGATATGTTGAAGAGGGATTGCCTTCATAGGCGCATTTGCTGTAGAATCCACTATGGGTTATTGTAATGTAGAGGTTTGGGTGTTTGGTTAGTTTTGAGCCATTCGATCGAATATATGCCAATAACCTTCTGGGATATCTAGGAGGGTATTCCTAGGTTGAGAGGGAATGGCTTTAACAGGAATAATTTTAATAGCACTTCCTCTATCTGTGATAATGAGAGTGCCTATTGTCTGAGGAGATTGAGTTTCTTCAAAGATGATTTTTGCAGCACTTCCTTTGTATGGGTTGTCCAATGGGTAAGTTGTCTCAAGAGGAGATCTCAGTTCCTCGATTTCCCCTATTTCTCCTCCTCCTTCACAAATATTACTAAAATTCCCTTCCCGCAATAGTTCTCGAGTAGAATTTTCAATTTCTTGAAAGTCTTGCTCTTCAGTTTGACTATGCACCTCAGCAAAGGCTACAGATGGTGAACCTGTGGCTTGAAGGGAACTAGTAGGATGCTTAGAAATAACTTTCTTGGGTCCTACTGAGGGCTGAGATTTGGATTTCTTGTAGATTTCATCTATGAAGGTTGTTCGGCCAAGGGTCACCTATGAAGGTTGTTCTGGCTTTTTTTGCTTAGTCATGCACTCAAATTAACTACTAAATCCTACTTAAACAAACAACAACAAATCTGCAGGAAAGCGGGCAGAGGAGCAGGGGTTTTCCGTGCTCCACACGTAGGTTCTTACCTTATGTTTTCAAAACCCAATTCTTCCCTAGCAGGTTTGTAAACTACTCTGAGAGAAAAAAGACAAATGGCTACACTCTTTCCCCAGCAACGGTGCCAAAATGTGGAGCTATAAAAAGAGTCTCTTTCACCTCTAGTTACCTCACATTAATATGTCAATCCGAGAAAGTTTTGCTATTTCAAATAGTGTCTCAGTCTGAGGCTATCATTTGCCAGAGTAATGCTAGTATCACAGTGTTTGAAAATACAAGAGTAAATGGATGCTTGTTTATAGCTTAACTACTTCAAAAGATTAAATCACACATTCAAAACACTAAGCAATTTATCAGTCAAGGGTTCGGTAGCAATAACCCATCCCTTTGGAAACTGATGCAAAAGGAAATCAGAGAACAAATCAGGGGTCTGGGAGCCGGACAGAAGATGCCAACACTCACTACAGCCTGGGATCGTTCTTCACACCAATAACAAGAAATGGAACGGCAGATAAGAAATGGAACGACAAAGAAATCGAAGAGCAATGAAATGGAACAACAAACCTAAAATGGAACAGCAAGTCGGAAATAGAACAACAATTAAGAAATAGAACAACAACTAAGTCTAACAAGCCATAACATATTAGTCTATCAAATCAAATGCATTAATCATAATCTACGGAAATCAAACAACAATCCTTCAATCTTAAGGACGTATTGAATAACACACACAAATGGAACAACACTGATTACTGAGACGTTATGGAACATCACTTAAAACCATACACACAATGTACTAAAACAGTAATATGATCCAGTTATCACCTCGATTAGAAAGAACACGATTGTATTTCAAGATAGAACATCAATATTCAGGAATCCAACAATAAAAAAGAACAGAACTTCCAGGATGAATTCTGTAATGTTAGGGACCAAGTGCACAACACAAAAGCTCTGTAATGGAACAGCAACAGTGTTCCGTAAAAACTAATAGTATTATATCAACACCTAAAAGAACAGTAATATGATGCACCGTCAATACAATAGTTTTGTCTTTAGAAACCTTAATGAATTAAACATAACAGAGCATGTGATGTAAACTTATAAAACACATTATATTACCAAAATCGAGTTGATAAGCAAACCACGCATAATGGTACAAGAGCAAGTGTCCTCCAGGGCTGGGCCCTTAGCTTCCAGGGGTACACCGCTTGAAGTTATTCCAGACTCAAAGATGAAATAGTAACCAAGTTTGTATTAATGCATCAAGTAAAATTACAGTAGAGCAGTTCTCAACAAGACACGATGATTAAAGTTTTGATCTTTAAAAGAAATTACATAAAGGCATAATAACATCTAACTCCTCCCTTAGCTAACAGTGCTACCCCTTATATAAGGGTGATGACGGAGATATCTAAGTGTAGAAAATAGATAAAACAATGATCCCTCAGGATTAAGGATCCTGAGGTATTCGCCGAGCCATTAACCCTCAGTCATTTCTTCTCTTTTCTACGCCGAGCTGATATCTCCGCTTCCTTTCTCGGGATGATCCACTTTGATCTTGTTTGCATGCGGTCTCTCGTCGAAGGGACAACAGTTAACCCATCTTTGTCCTTTCCTTTAGAATGACAACTTCTCGTTTTTTCTCCTTCCTGCATAAGAAAATGAAAATTGTCAGCGTTCTCGTCTTGCATATTAATCTCACATGTTTTATTACAATTCTTTATTGTTTTCTAAGTTCATGATGCAAAAAGGCTTGTAAGTTCTAATGAAAAGACACCAAAATAATCATCAAAGCATACCTTCTTTAGTACTCCACAGTATAAACAAGCATGGGGTCCTAGAACTTACATTTACATGTAGTTTTTCTTTCTAATCTATATGATATTCATGCATAATACATTATATTTTTTGGCCATGAGGGGCTTACCCTATGTATAATACAAGTTTTTTCCTCATGCTAATTGACTTCCAATTCATAAAATGATTTTATCCCTGCCAATTGTCTTCCAAAATCCTATAGATTTGGCTCTATTTGTGTAGGTCCCGATTAGATATTTCTTGTATTTATGACTAAAGAAGTACCATTCATCCTGTGAAGCCGACCCAATTTTGCATGTTTGTGCAATTGACAATTCAGTTCAAACATTAGCATATTATTGCAACAATATAGGTTAACTTAAACATCTGACAGTCACTCGAAACTAGAATCAATAAGGATAGAATTAGGTCTAAAAGTTTACAAACCATGGAGAGCCCAGTCTTCAAGTTTGTTCAAATCGACATCATGAATAACATTGAGTTCAATCATCTCATAAGGTACCTTATTCATCAAGTAGTAATGCAAAAGCTCTTCATCTGTGGGATGAAACCTAAATACTAGAGGAATAAACGATTAACCATAGGAAGTGGTGTACCTTAAGATAGAGAAGTTACCAAATTATACCCAAAAATTCATGGAAACTTCAGATTCTTTCATTAATCAACAGTTGTATCAGGAATACAGTGGCTTAGTCTCCAAGTTCTCCAAAATTCCAACAACCACCCTTTCTTTGTAAATTTTCCTCTTCTTATATATTGTGAAACAGTTGTTGATCTTTGAAATTGTCAAACTACTAAACTAGTTCCCTAACTATCTGAAGTGAAAAATATTACGAAAAACTACACAGAGGGTAAAAGACACCTCATAGAACATGAAATAACAAGAAATAACTGAACTTAGAAGATGACAATGACTGTTGGCTTTTCGGCTCTATTAATCGGATCTTGAGTTCCTTTGTGGATGCTTTAATAATTCTTAATTCACTTTAGCCGTAACGAACTATGTTTGACTTGTTTAAACCTAGGCTTACGCATGTATCGAGCACATTTCAATTGGCCAAAACACTAAGAAACTCGACCAACTGCCTTTTCTTCAAATTCAGCTTTAACACTGATTTTTTTCCTTTGCACAACAAAATTAATGCAAAGCATGTAAAAGCGGAACTAAAAAATAATTAACCTAGTTTAATAACTCCATCGGATATGCCTATTCAGCGTTGCATTGACTTCCCATCACAAATCACAATTGATGCTTTCTAGTGGTGTATTAACCCAATCCTTAATAAACTACGATATGACAGACGCGCCGGAGTTATAAAACATGACATAACTAATATCGAGTCCGGCCTACTGCAAATATATATAAAGCGTTATGCAATATCATGGACCTAGGGAAATTATAAAACGTAACACATATATTTTTGGGTCTGGATTTTCTATCGCTCATCGCAATCGGCAAAGGAACCAACACATATGCAAAGACGCTTTGCAGACCCGCCGGGACTTATAAAATGTAACATATAGTTTTTCGGGTCCATGTAACCATTTATATAACAATTTTATTTGTTCGTATAACGACCTTGGCTACATTGGGGCCAATTCTTTTACACTTGTTTCTCTTTATTATTTCGAAATGCCAACAAAGAAATACTTTATTATATGAGATTTTGCGGGGATAAAGAATTATAAGAGAACTTTATTGATAATGAACCTCCGCAACACATTCTAATACCAAAATTGATGCAGGGTTACCCCGACTTATACCCACAGTATGCATGTGAAAATGCATAAATTGATTTGCCTAGGAATTTCAATTCTCTGCCGAGTTAAATCTTCAATCTTTAATGGTTTAGGTCCCTTTAACAAATCTCATGCAGAATCAATTCATTACAATAGCCTAGTCTGCCCGAGATTAATCCTTCAATTGGAACTTTATAACTCAACCCTTATAAACTTTATGCACACACATATATTCAATTTCCACTTATAATTGGGCTTAACTCATAACCCTTCATATCAACGCTTTATTTCATTATAAACCCTTCAGAAGGGAAATACACATAATACATACATTTTTCTGCTTATTCCATGTCTGTGCACATTTCTCGATGCAATCTTTATCGCTGATCGCAATCGCATCCTCCGAGGGTCACATTCACATATGCCCCTCCAACTCCTCCGATGTGTGAATAAACATAACCTTCCATATTTCAAATATATCAAAGCCGCGTTCAATACTTTATCGAGTCCACCATATCGCATGTCATATTTCTTTCCGATGATACAGGTCGCATGGATATTTGCGATGCGATTGAACTTTAAACAATGATTTAATTTTCCATTTCTTTTGATTTTTTGCTTTGTTTTGTGATAAAACTGATAAATAAAGCTTAAACACAATATAAGCTACAACATCTGGCTCCACCTGGGGATAGTGCTTTTGCCACAGAATCACTAAGAACCACAGATTATTGCCTTCTCCTCAGGCACGGAATCATACATTTCTTCGCCAAACTTAACTGCGTAAAAATTTGTACAGTGAACCCACGCCAATATCTGCAGTGGTAAGATGCTTGTGCTTTGATAGCAAAATATTGAGAATCATAGATCAGTAGCCTTAGTTGGGCATGGATTCCAAAAACTGTGAAAAGCCTGAAATTTAGCAAACTGGAACCTAACAATATTGAAGTTTGAAACCTCTGCAAACCAGTTTCCAACTAGGAAAGTCACCTTTATTCATCAACTAATGATTAAACTAAAGAACTGCAACTAGAAACCAAATTCTCAACACCTAAGCTTATTTATGTACAACTTCCTACATATGTAAATGATTGATCTCCATCAGGTGAAGTCAATCTTCCAATGGTACCAGGTTAGCATTTGGGTGCTTAATCTAGAACCATTCTGCTGGTGAAATTAAAAAAAAAAAAAATCTTGAACGGAAAATAAACTATGCATAAAAGCAGCTCACAACAAAAATTAGGAGTATATCCACAAAATGATATGTGTAGACTATTGATAAATTATTCCATGTAATCTGCCATGGGATCTTCAAAAGTATAAGAAAAAATATGTTCTTGATCAGCTCCAAAAAAGAAATTCTCTATGTATGAAGGTTCCTACTCGATTAAACCTTCTATTGGGATAATATGTTCAATAGAACAATCATCAACATCTTTAAGAAAATGATCTATGTCACTTTCATATCTCCACTTTTCATCTCTAAGCTTTGATTGAAAATAATTTGTAATTCTAACCTCAGGAAGAAAAATAAATTTTTTCACATTACTATATGACATATGATCAACTTCAAATAGATTGTTTACCTTTGATCCATGGGCATCCTTATGTTCTTCAATGCAATGATATACAATCTCTTTATCAACTTTCTTTTTACATAAGATAGCCTCTTTTGCTATGATAGATGGCTTAATATATTGTTGTCCAACATATCCCACTTGTTGGTTTCTTCCTATATGTTCAACACCCAATTGATGAACTTGAAGAGCTTCATCCTGTTGCCCATTTAAACCATTTTCATTATAGATAAGAGGATCATCAAATTTAACAAAATAGGAACTATGGGGATTTATTTACAACTTAATTATTTCTTCCTCTTCTCGATTGCTGAGAAGAAATTCTTGATGCATGTTTGAACTTTCATCCATTTGAATACTCTCTTGATTTGCTTGGAGCAGATTCAACCAATTCTCTGCTTGGGAAACTATTTGAGAGAAATGCTTTATAAACTTCTCCACATCATTTTGAGAAAATGATGCTCGATCTACTTAGAACATAGTCAACCAATTCTCTGCTTGGGAGATTATTGAAGAGAAATGCTTTATAAACTTCTTCGCATCATTTTGAGAAAATGATAGTTCCTCGCTTTCAGACACTTGCTCATATTTAATCTAGCTATAACTTCTCTGAATGTTTGATATATTATCAACAAGATCAGTAGTTTCCTCAACAGGAATATCTTGAGCTTTTAAAGTTTCTTTAAAATCATAATATTCACAACAACCTTCAAAAAGAAACTTGTGTGGATAATAAGTTCTACAATAAGAATTGAATACTAAATGGAAATCTTTCAAAGATGAAATGCTTGAATGAGGCAGATACCTAAACCAAACCCTAGGTTCTTGGTCCAAAGAAAACAAAAACAACTTCCTCTTCACATCTTCATGAATGATGCCCTATTGCTCCATGCATTCATGAAACTCTTGGAGGTGCTGAGCTGGATCTTCATATTCCTTTCTACTGAATTTTGGAAGATACTCATTCCACGCGTAAAATGTAGGCATATCATGAGGATAGACGGTGATCCCAGTAAAATCAAATGGATCAAATATATGGACTAAGAATGAAGGGAGAGCCATTAATACACAAAAAAGAAAGCTTCAAAGTGGAGTGGAGTCGCCAATTAATATTGTAAGTGAAAATAACAGGTGTGAATGTACAACCAACTGTTGAAACTTGTCACTCTCAAGAATCAGCTTCAAACTTAATAAACCTAGGGAAAAGTGTTCTTAATCAATTGTTTTGTAGATTGTGGTTCTTGCCATTATGGAGTCGCCTTTTATTGCTTTTATTCTAAACAACCAAGTATTTCCTCCTCACTGAACAACCAAAGGAAAATATTGAAAACCCAGGGAAAAGTGTTCTTGTCTTCTCTCCCCCGCAACGACACCAATTAATGTTGTACCTTAAGAAACCAATTTCCTGGCTATGGAGAAATTGTGCTTAAGACATTAATGATTATTGTTTGTTGTCACTTATTTGTCACTTTATTGTTTGTTGTGTTCTCAAATGAAGGACCTGGAAAACTTGGTCTTTAACCCTTAATACATGTGTGATCCGAAAATCTCAAAATTCCATTTGTTGCTAGATATAAATGATGAATGAAGAAATATTGAAGGAGAAGTTAAAGATAATATGATTCTTAACACAGAACCTACTATCCGTCACTTAGAAGAATTATGAAAATGAGAACTGAATCATAGACAATATGATGCTTGACACAGAAACTATTATCTGCGGCCCTTGGAGAAGTTAAAGATAATATGTTGCCTTACACAAAAACTATTATCTATAACTTAGAAAGGAAGATGAAAACTTCAAGTATAGGAGCGCTCTTTTAAGGGATTTTAACTTTATCTACATAAGCAAATAAAGACCTGCAACTTCATTACTATACTTGAAAGAAGAAAACATAAGATGACACGTGACAAAGAAGTTACAAAATTATACCCAATAATTCATGGAAACTTCTGATTCTTTCATTAATCAACAACTATATCAAGAGTACAGTGCCTTAGTCTCTAGGTTCTCCAAAATTCCAACAACCACCCTTTCTCTATAAATTTTCCTCTTCTTATACATTGTGAAACAATTGCTGATCCTTAAAACTGTCAAACTACTAAACTGCTTCCCTAACTATCTGAAGTAAAAACTATTACAAAAAATTACACAGAGGGTAAAAGACACCTCATAGAACATGAAATAACAACAAATAACTGAGCTTTAGAAGATGACAATGACTGTTGGCTTTTCAACTCTATTAATCGGCGCTTGAGTTCCTCTGTGGATGCTTTAATAATGCTTAATCCACTTTAGCTGTAACGAAATATGTTTGACTTGTGTAAACCTAGGCTCACGAATGTATTGGGCACATTTCAATTGGCCAAAACACCAAGAAACTCGACCAACTGTCTTTTCTTCAAATTTCGATTTAACACTAATTTTTTTCCTTTACACAGCAAAATTAACGCAAAGCATGTAAAAGCATAACTGAAAAAGAATTAACCTAGTTTAATAACTCCATCGGATTCACTCGTTCACCGTTGCATTAAATTCCCATCACAAATCGTAATCGACGCTTTCCAGTGGTGTATTAACCCAATCCTTAATAAACTACGATATGAAATATGCACCAGAGTTATAAAACATGACATAACTAATATCGGGTCTAGCCTGTTGCAAATATATATAAAGCATTATGCGATATCATAGACTTGTCGAAATTATAAAATGTAACGCATATGTTTTCAGGTCCGAATTTTCCATCCCTCATCGCAGTTGGCAAAGGAACCAACACATATGCAAAGACGCTTTGCAGACACATCGGGACTTATAAAATGTAACATATATTTTTTCAGGTCCAGTCCATATAACCATTTATATAGCGATTTGATTTGTTTATATAGCGACCTTGGCTACACCGAGGCCGATTCTTTTACACTTGTTTCTTTTTATTATTTCGAAATGCCAACAAGAAAATACTTTATTATTTGAGATTTTGCAGGGATAAAGAATTATAAGAGAACTTTATTGATATTGAACCTCCATAACACATGACAATACCAAAATTGACGCAGGGTTAGCCCTGCTTATACCCACAATATGCATGTGAAAATGCATTAATATATTTGCCCAGGAATTTCAACTCTCTGTCGAGTTAAATCTTCAGTTTTTAATGGTTCAGGTCCCTTTATCAACTCTCATGTGGAATCGATTCATTGCAATAGCCCAGTCTTCTTGAGATTAATCCTTCCATCGAAACTTTATAACTCAACCCTTATAAACTTTATGCACACAAATATATTCAATTTCCAATTATAATTGGGCTTAACTCATAACCCTTCATATCAGCGCTTTATTTCATTATAAACTAATCTGAACTTAAAAAAGAATGCAACAAATTATAGAGATAACCATAAACACATTTATGAAGTGGAAATAATACTTCATTTCATTAATGTAAAACATTGAAATATGCTTACAAACAGTGATGGGAATAAACCAGCTAGGGCGATGGTAGCTTATCTCTAAGAAGAGATGTGGTGGCTACATGCCTCCTAATTGTCTTACAATGGGGCTCAAGGGCCTTTTTATTATTGAACAATAAGAGAAAGCCCTAAACAACCAAAACCCTAACTCGAGGAGATGTAACACTAAGAGTTTGTGGGCCCCGTTGGGGTGAGTTGGACAGCCAACTTCCCAGTGTCGCGAATTGGTCATATTATCTCCATTTGACACGCATGATAGCCCATTGGAAAGATCTCTTTGAGGACTACGACAGAAAAGATGATTTTTTGATAGAAAAATTGATGGCGGTATATTTCCAAAAAAACGTTTTTTAGGGCCTCAAAATGGCTCCAGAAGTTTAGGACCCAAAAAACTACTAAAAATAGTAAACTATGCTATAATTAAGGAAACTGAAAAACTGAAAGAAGCACTGGTGGGGATCCAAGTGGAATTAGTAAGTGGCCACCAATATCCACCTGGATCATTCCTCCCCCCTTAGGAAGCAATGGTTCCCATTGCATTGAGTTCCTCCATGAGATGAGGGAACTTCTGCTGAACTTGGTCCCTGGTGAGCCACTTGCCCTGGTGAAGGAGTTGGCCTGCTTTGACAATTCGATACAATTGGATATTTTTCTGGCGAGTGTGCTTGATCTGTGTGTCCATGATCCGATCAGTTGCAGCTTGTTCCATGCAATTTGGATTTAACTCTGTGGGTGTGAGTTGTTCTGCAATGTCGAACGTGTCTAGAAATGGTGGAAAGTATGGCCGAAGGCTGTCCACATTGAACACTGGGTGCAGGCCAAGGAATGGGGGAATGCATAACTCAAATGCATTGTCTCCCACAGCCTTGGTAATGGTGTAAGGAACATATTGAATTGATCTAAGTTTCCGATAGGATCCAGTAAGGCGTTCCTTTTGCAAATGCAACTAGACTTTGTCGCCCACCTGAAACTTGTGTGGCACCCAATGTTGATCATGTCCCTACTTGTACTTAGCATTTCATTTCTTAATAATGTCATGGACCTACTGTAAAATATGTTGGATGTGCTCAATGAAGTTGTTTTCCTTATCTGTTTCGGACTAGACGTGAGTAGAATCTATGTGAGTAGTTGCAAATGACATGGCCACATTGATGGGACATAGTGGCTGGAATCCCAAGCCCACCTGAAAAGGGCTGTGGCCAGTCAAGCTATGGAGAGCCCGATTGTAGTTGTGCTAAACATAGGGGAGGCTCTCGTCCCATGTGCATGGATGCTTTGAGTTGTACATGCGTAGAATGTGTATGATCATCCTGTTGACAACCTCTGTCTGGCCATCAGTTTGAGGATGGAAGGTTGTGGACTTAG
>APFE031114169.1:116697-128775 GCA_000404065.3 Pinus taeda
TGTGTTTGCAGTATTCATTATCACTTATTCAGGATTATTCCAGAGGTCTCAGTATGGAAACCTTCGCTCTGATACCAATTTGTAACATTCCTAAACTTTAACTTCCATGGTAAAATAAAATAAAAAAAAATTATGGTATTATATTACAGGGTACATAACTATCTGGCCCCTGTTAACTATGCACTTGATGGTTCCTTGACATAGTAGTATTGGTCATTATGTTGGCTCAGGTTGCAATTCCGCTCACCGTGATTGTCGTCGTTAAAAGTTTTTCCGGTAAATGAAGTTATGTGATTGTGTTAATGGTTGCCTGAAATTTCTTTCCGTAACTTATGTTGATATTTTGGGTTGATGGCGCGCTTTTCTGCCTTAATTGCTCCGTTGTCCTTGTTGACATGGCGTGACAGGCATCACCTTGAAGCTGGCGACCTTGGGAGACTATACCATCGTTTAGTTCTGCATGTAATTCATTTTTCCACAGCCTCTCGCGCTCGGCCTTCTCATTTTGGCTTCCCTGAGAAAACAATGCTCTCTGGAAATAGGGTTATCCGGCGAGGGTTATCGGGTGGAGGCTTGGCTGCCTTGTCTGCATTTCAACCAGGTATGCATTATAGCTAGCTCGACTGTGTTTTTATTTTATAGGCTTGCCATATGAGGTAAAACGCTTGATGTGGTTCCTTAATCTTCTACAGCTGAGTTCATACTCTTTGCACTGTGAACTATTTGAAATTTACAGGTTATGTTTTATATGATGGTGACCTGGGGGTTGCCAACCTGGTGATTCGCTCCGTTATCCGGCCTAAATGCTGTATACCGGGTAAGCGTACCATGTTAAGGGCTTTTGTTTGATGCAGTATAATCCATGAGGCACTCGAGGGTTTCATTCCATACCTGGAATGTGAAGCCCTCCTCTGCAACCGTTGTTTTCCTTTAGCTTTTGATATGGGTTTTCTATTGTAATTCAATTTCTCAAAGGGAACTGAGGTCTCCTCGTGGCTTAGACTTAAGACCACGTTAGGGTATTTCCCTTCGGTGTACCTGGACTTATATATGTATAATTTTTCTACAATTCTGAGAATTCCGACAATTGTTTCTATGCAAACTTATGAGATAGACCTATAGTTTGTAAGGCCATCCTTTGCGGTTTGAATTAATGTTTTATAGTCTTACAGTTTATGTTCACTGTACATTTTGCCGACTTGCATGTTATTCCTTGTTCTATGCTTACCTAAATCGTGTATTTTATATGCAACTCTATGCTCTGTATCCGCCCTATCAGGATGTATTATATGCGACTAATGTTTTCCATGATTGTAAAATGATTATCGGAATTTTAAAGTCAATATGCTCTTTTATATGATTTTGCCGATGCAATTATTTCATTAACTGATTATTTCTCGAGGGCTTAACAGGTCGCCCACGACCATGGCCTTTCTTGTGCTTGGACTCCTTTTAATTGCTTGCTGCTCATGGTGCTTCTCTGGCATAATTATTATAGTAAGTTCCTCTGGGTAGTTTGATTTCTTGACCCAAGAGTTAAACCCCCCCCCCGGAACCTATTAATAATTAGGTTCTTCTGGTTACGAGTCCAACTGTCCACGGGTTTATCTTTCCGAGCGCTTCGCTGACTGATACGACTCCTCTGTCAAGTTATGGGTTCGGCATTATTTGTATTTAACCATGTATTTGCATTATGGGTTTTTCCTTTTATCTATAATTTCTACCAAATTTCTGAGGCGACACTCTGGTCCGCTGGGTTAATTACTAAGAGGATGAAGAGTTAATTACTGAAACCCTTTCTGCTATGAATGTATAACAATTCACCTTGGGTCACAGTCTTCCTTACCATTGTTACTGTTCGGCTTTTCGGGTCATTGTTTTTACAAGGTGCGACCAACCTTGGTCGAGTCTCTGTCATACAGACTTTTATAATTCTGTCAAACCCTTCTATAGCCCAGAGTTTGGCCTTACTTCTTCATTGTGACACAGTGATGTTTGTGTCTTACAGATACCTAAAATCGATTCAGTTATAACGTGTTAGTTTTAGACCAGGTCGCAGTCCAATAGGACTCTATGACCCATCCATGTCTGTCTGTTCTTATCTGGTATTTTTTCTATTTATATATATATATATATAATCACTTACAGATATACAAGAATTTCTTAATCTATAATTACATACAGATGTACAGGAATTCTTTTTATATGATCACAGACAGATATACTAGAATTCTTTTATCTCCTACTGAAAAACTAGAGAATAACAATGATGTTTGGTTTCCGCTACTTATATTTATAAGTACAATCTTCTTGTGTTTCTTACTCTATGTCCAGAAAAGAAGAATACTATTAATCTCGTTGCTTTATAACTATATTCGTGATTTTATCTTCTGTACTGTAATTTCCAGAATTTAATCATCACATAGGATTATGTTTTATTTCTTTCTTTTTATGTTTAACATAAACACATCCAGGTTTAGCCTTTTATCAATATATGAAAATAATAAATTCCAGGAGATTCCACTTACCTGTTTTCTGTCAGAAGCAACTCTTACACTTTGCAAAGATTGTACCCGTTACTATCTGACTATTATCCACCCAACCATGAGATATGTCATGCTCGACGACATCTCCCCCCAAGCTCCCTTGCCAGGTCAATAACCTCTGCAAGTTTACTTCTTACTGAGTGCTTACAATCTGGTCCTTACCAAACTACGCAACTTCCTCCACGGTTTGTCCCTTACTGCCTATTTTTCCCTCCCCCTACCTCCTTTTCTCAAGGTGTTTTCAGTTGGGGAAGGCAGTTAGGGTTGTTTTCCAGCAACCGCCTAATTGCCCAACTTCCCTCCTCGAAAGTTGTCGGTCTCCCTTTTATTTTTTTAAAAAAAGAAAAACTTGAAGACATGTTTCCATGGTCATTAATTAAATAAAAATATCATTCGTTAATTCAAATAATCCTCATTCTTGGTTTGCAGTTAAATACAGTAAAACATTTAATTACAGCAACATATTTACTTGTTCCGAGGTATTACACTCCCTATCTCCTATTTATTGAGTCCTCTCTCTCTTCCTCTCTCTGTCATTTCATCCTCTCCCACCTCCCTCTATCCTTCTCTCTCTCAACCCTCCATATCTATGTCTCCCTCTCTTTGTTTTCCCATTCTCTCCTTATCTCTCTCCTCTCCTCTTCTCTCTCTTCCCTCCTCTCCTCTCTCCCTCACTCTCCCCATCTCTCCCTTGTCACTCCCTCTCTCTCTCTACCTTTATCTATATACGTTTTTGTTTTTTCCTCCCCTTCTCCCCCTTTAACTCCATCTCTCTCTCTCTCTCCCTCTCTCCTTCTCTTTCTCCCCTCTTCTCTCTCTTCCTTCTTCTCTCTCTCTCTCTCTCTCTCTCTCTCTCTCTTGCTCTTAAATTTTATTCCCTAATATTGTGTTAATAAGAAAATATATAAATTAAAAACACTCAATTGGTTGTAAAGTATTAAACCTATATTTTGGATCAATCATTTCAAAGGAAATACAATAATGAAAAACGTAAAACAAGCATGCACTATCTTTCCTCTATTATGGTTAATCAATTTTCTTGCTCTCATCACTTGCATCCTTAGTTAAAATGGATCTATGCTGGTTCTTAATAATACTATTTATATTATATAAATTTCACATCTTTAGATATAAAAGTATTCTCATTTTTAATTTTATTAAAATCTTGATTTAATTTCTATGGGAATATTTTAGTAGTCATGAGGATTATAAAGGGTTTAAATATATCTCGAAATTAATGATGCCTTTTTCCATTTATATTTAATTAAAAAAAAATTATAAAATTAAAATATTTTCTTGTTGGTTCATCGACGAATGAGGAATTACGCCGAGGAATTATCTCTCTATCTGATAGTGCTCCCCTAGGATTGGAGGTGGAAAAGTTGAGTTTACGAACAATACTTTTGTTAACTCCTGCAATACTGGATAGAACATCCTAGATAGAGGGAATGCCTAAACTAGCTTCCTACTCCCACCTGGGGTGAATGGATGGTGGGGGCCATAGGGAGGATTGATGGATAGTGTATTCTTATTCTTGTCTTCTACGCAATAGGATGTGATCACTCATCTACGCAATATAGACCCTCAGACGGGACAATCAGATGGGAGGACAAGCCAGAAGTAGACTATCTTCCGTGGGTCGAGTGGGGGCGTTCCATTCCTACTTTTGTTTTGGACTGGCCTAGCTTTCTTTCCTCCAGCTATAGCTAGAATGCGATCCTTGTTAAACTAATTTACTAACAGACGAGCTTTCCTTCCTTCCGGTAAGTTTAGGAGGTGTTGCGTGCTATCCATCGGTTAGAGTCTTTCCATTACTCACAATGGCAGGATGAGTGATAGTAGTTGTGAACAGAGAAACAAAGTGAGTTAGGAAGGATGGCCAGCTAAAATAGTATTGGATGGTCCCAGTTTCCTTCCTTATTAATGTGATTACTTATCAGTAATTTGACAAATTCAAGTTTACCTTAACTACCCAACATAAATTAATTATTATTTACCTTAACTATCAAACAAAAATTAATTAAAAAAAATAATAATGTAAATTGTTTTATTTAACATAAACATTATTTTTTATTTCAATTTACCCAACAAAATTAATTAAAAAAATAATAATAATTTTTTTATTTAAACACAAGCTTATTTTATTTTTATTTCCAAATTTAAAGTAGAATTTTTATTTTACCATACGGTTATTTTTATTTTATTTTCACCAATTCAAAATGTTTACTTAACATAACATAACATCACATAACATAATATAACCTTACAACATATCTTCCATATTGGTTTGGAGAGCCAGCAATAATGGTGAGAGATAAATACCTATTACTAATAATATTGTTATATGTTAATAATGTGGTTTGATCATGTCTAATAGTGTCTTTGAGGTTAAATCCCTCTTACACATGTAATCATTATTAATATGGTGAGCGTATATGAAACACATTTACTAATGTGGTTGTACATGTGTTGGTTGTGTGTATATCAACCACATTTACTATTGTAGTTGTACATGTGTTTGATACTGGCATATATCCACCATATTAGTAAATATGATTGTTATAACACTCAATTGCTATGAATATTTGTTTTTACTGTTACTTTTACTTTACATGACTAGTAATTTATGATTTGGTGAAAGAGGTATGGTAGGAAACTTTGCACTAAAATAAAATGTATGAAAATAAAAAAAGAGGAAAAAATGATATGATTTGGAAGGTCAGATTTGTGGATCAAGAACAAATAAATTAATTAATTAGAATTAAAATGTATCTTTAATTCCCAGGCAAATAGAATCACTTATCAGTTTTTCTCTCTTCCTACTCTTCCTAGAGATGGACAAATGTCCATCTCAGTGGAAAATCTGAGGATAGAAAGGAGAGGTTGGAGGATACAGAGAGAAAGGAAAATTGGAGCTTGTCATACGACATTGTGACAGTAACAATATGTTGCTTCATTAAGGTGTTCTTGAGCTAGACTTAGAGTCAGTTGAACCCTTAGACTGATTATTGAGAGTACAGTATTGGATTGGACCAGTGCAGTCTTGAGGTTTAGGTATAGGTTAGCTCAATATTGGATTTATTTTCCAAAACTGTCTCTTGAGGAAGAAGCTCGGGGGGACACTGGATTTCATTGCCAATCTTGTGGTTGGGTGGAGAGATCTTCCTAGAGGAATATTTTTACAACACAGTCCAGAAATAGATAAGTATTCTTGTAAAAATTATATTGTTAATGTGATTAGAAGTAAATTCTATGTATTTGGTGTGTTATTGTCTTTAAAGAAAACTAACAAAGAACTGATAGAAAACTTAACTGTTAGTTGTATTGTCTAGTAGGAAAGACTATAGTCTGTGTAGGACCCAGACTTATCACTTCCTGCTAGATAGGACTGAATATATATTCTTATGCTATAGGAAGTGGTGTAAGTGTCACATCAATTATTAGTATAACCTGAGAGAGAAATTAAAGACACTAAATTGTAATTTGCAGAAGGAATCATACATTGAGAAACTAGGGTTTCGGTTAACCTCAGGAGCGTTGACCATAAAGCTTAATAGAGGCAGTGTGTAACCATAATAATACTTATTAACACCCTAATGGCACTAGACGAGTCCTCGAAAAGAACCTAGGTCTCATTCGTAGCCATGTGTGAGCAAGATGGACTCGGAAAACCTAGCGACCGGAGGGGTATTAGGGTCAGAACAAAACTTAAAATTTACTAAATGACTAAGAAAAGAGTGAAAATATATTGATATGGTATTTTTAATGAAATCTCTATCTGTACAATTTCACTGACAGCAAACTGAGTTTGTTATGAAATAAAACACAAAAGAAATAAGTTATTATTCCAATCTACAAGTGAGAAAAATAGAAGTACAACTAACATAGTAGAAATATATATTCATTTTCATCGATCTGTAACAAAATACCTTTGATATCATCCACTATATATTTACTAACACCATTCATTAAAATTACTTCACTAGAAAACTATCATGACAGACCGGAGGTCTCAGAGTATAAACATATAAAGAAAACTTCATAATAGACACATAAATATTTTATAATCATAGTAACATTCTAATAAAATCTAGTATTTGGTAAAATCCATATGAAAATAGAAAAAATGACGGACAGTTGAACTTCTTCCACGTTGTTTGAGTTTGAAACAGAACTCACTACTATTCATTACAATTGAATAAAGAACCTGAAAATCATAAATACTGCTCGACTAGTGGAAAGACTTCCGCAAGAAAGGACTTCTTTGGAAATAAGAGAAGACTAGCATATGAGAAAGATTGAAATACAAATAACTATTATAAGAGTTTCAAATGAAACCCCAAGTAGTAAAAAAAAAAATCCCAAAACCCTGATTCTAGCTGAGAAAGTATATGATAAACCTAGCACATGAAGGAGAAATGAACCTTAGAATAGCTTGGTACCAAAGCCATGTTGCAAGGAATGACAGGGAAAGACAAACCTGATGTTGTGCTATACAACAACACCCCCCCCCCCCCCCCCCCCCCCCACCCATTTTCAATTTTTAAACTCTTACTCTTAAAAATGATAAATAAGAAATGGGTCCCCTTTAGAATATAAATAAAAACAATAAACTTTTGAATAAAATAAAATTTCCATAAAAAGTCATATAAAAATTGCTTTTAGATTATCCAAGACCGCTTATTGCAAATCGCATTTCTTTGGAACCAGTGAACTTCCATTTGGAGAGCTTGCAATGCGATCAAAGTTATAACAAAACTCTCATCACAAAGTTTTATCAAGGTAAGCCATTTATACACACAATGTAATAAAACTATCACATCTCGCATAAACATTAATCCCATGGAATAACTTAAAGCGGCATTGAAACATTTGCGATGCGATAAGACTATCGTAATCACATATCACTGATTCATAGTGAAGTGCTCAAAAATCTCTATTTAAATCTCACGATGTGATAAAACTATCACAATCGCATATCGTTGAGTCATAAAGAAACATCCAATCCACCTTATTAAGGAATTGCGATGCATTTTAATTATCGCATATCGCAATCTCGATAAAAGCGAATCCTAAATACATGTTTTATAGAGTTAAATTAATTGTAAAGAAAATAGCGTGATTTACCAAGTTTGAAACCCACCACTTCCCCAATGCCAGCTTAGCACTCATCGCAATCACAACTATTCAAACAAACCTTTTAAGAATGGTGCTTGAAACTTCCAATTTGCGATACGCGATTATTACATAAATATTAAAATCAGACGATCGCTCATCGCAAATCACAGAGTCTCGACACCTATTATGAAAAGGACCGTTACAAAGCTTGTGATGCGACATATGGCTTCAACATTAAAGTTTCACATTGGAAGTTATGATAAAACATTAAGGAGCAGTTATGGGTAAGTCCTTTAAAGATTTCATCCATGAAAGCTAAGTACAGTAAACATCTCATGCATCTATGTGCTTAACTACGTTTGATTTGTAATTTGTATTATCTCTTCACAAGATTTGTACTATTTTGCTCCTCTTTCTCATTTTGAAAAGTTGACTGAGAATCACACAATCAGGCAAGATGTTGAAGAAATCTTTAAAGGAAAAGGTCCTCGTTATAGTGGAAGAAGCACCAGCAAAATTGGCGTTAATTGCAGACACTACCTGCCAAGGCCTCGGTAAATCTCATGGGAAGGCATATATGCTTTACTCGAAGCAGAGAATCCAATGGAAATTGAAGAGGAAGCAACAACGAATGCAACTGAACAAACAGAGAACACACTAAATGATTTGGCCAACTCCTTCCTCCATAGAATAGCAGCCCGTGCTAAAGTCTTACCATACAATGATCTAGTGAGATGGGTGATTGAAAGTATTAATATAACAGATACATCTTTCTTTACAACCGATGGAAGGATGTTCAGAACATTCAGACCTGAAGATGTAAGATGTATCATTTGTCGCATCCCCAATGGCACTACAACAAGGCATTTCTGGAAGCTTTTGCTAAGGAGAACGAGGTACAGTCAGACCCTATCAAACAGTGGAGGCATTTTCCCAACAAGCATAAACATGAATCCTTTGGTATGTACTCTGTGGACTCCTTGGCATCCCCATATTGTTATGTTGCTGCTATGGTATGTAGGCTCTTTGGAACCCCTGACTCTGCTAGGTTTTCTATAGAAATGATTCCTTTGATGGAAGCCACATTCAATTCCTTTATTACGGATTGGGCAAACATTCTATCAAATAAAATGGCCAATCAAATATTAGAGTATAGAAGGAACATATTTGTCACCACCAAAATTATGCCCCCATTTTATATGAGTGCCTACATAATGGACACAATCCGTTTTAATTCTAACTTTCCCATTCTAGGCTGGAAATGGACAGTCCAGGATCCAACCCCCATTCATATTTATCATAAGTATTTATGGAAGTCTGACTACAAGAATCATATATTCAGAATTTTCCATGGTTTTATTTTACCTGTTCATCAAGCCACTTTTAACAAATTTTCTCCTCGAGTGTCTGATGAGGCAAGCATTGATTTAACTTCAAACGTTAACTAGTTCGGGGAGGAAAATTTCACTTATGTTAGGGTTTTTGGTAGTATTACACACCCCCATGTCCTTCCACTCTATATTCTAGATAAACTATTAGCTAGGGAAATAGCATACCAGATAGTGGAAAAGGGGATGACTAGAAACCTTAAAGACTCTAAAAAACAAGTATGGCCTTCATTTCCCCTCTGTTGTGGCACTTACACATTGCATTATTTCAAGCATGCGGAGAAAGAAGCAGAGAAAACTAAGGATCTGAATTTAGCAGTGATCCCTAAAAGACAGTATGATCAAAAAAAGGTCACTTACAATTTCACTAGTTATGTGAAAATTAGTAAATTTATACATGAGGAAGATGAGTTTGATGATTTATTCGCTTCAGCACAACTATTCTCACAAGTAACTCATTTAGAAAGATTCAAATGGGGAGCCGAAAAGATGAATGAGTTCATGGAATACAAGACACAGAAGTTACAGACATTACCTCTAGATTTATTGAATATTAACCATATTGTTCAGCAAGTAGAGCACAATGGGGAATAGACTATTGAAGAGATGTCCGGGGTAGGGGAAACAATTGAAAAAACCAGTGAGCCCCTTAGCACAGATGTTAATATTGACCCCATCTTGATCAAAGAGTGGGAGAAGTTTGATCAGCAGATCAAAAGCCAGAGCAACCCCCAAAACATCATCACATCAGCATTGCCTGCAATAAAACAACCGATGGTTACTGATAGTACAATTGAAGGGACACCCAGTACAGACATGGCTCAAAAAGAGGTTGAAATAATCCCTAAAAATCCATCAGGGGAAATTACATTAAATATTGAGGAAATACCACCTTTGGATGTATTTTACAGCCCAAAGCATAGGGTCGTAGTCAAGAGACAAAGGAAAAAGAGGAAAATTTACCAAACATCATCCGTAGCTCCTCAATCTGAAGTCATGAATGTCATATGGAAAGAGTCATAGGATTTGGCCACAAAAGGTGAACAACTCAACAAATTTCAAAGCCTTACTTGGGATGCATATTGGTCCTTTTTTATCAAGTCGCACAGTCAACAGATGACCATCAAATGCCTTACCGATGCTATTGATCACATGGTGCCCGAGCTTTCAGATGCCACGTACACAAGAAAACTACACTCTAGGATGAGTCATCCTCCAGAAATTCAAAACATGCTTTCAATTTGTCAGTTGCAGATACAGGAGAAGAAATAGATACAATGAATCTTTTCAAAGGCAATCACACTACTATCTTTTCAATTCAAATCCTAGGTTTTAATGTTTACAGTTCCAACAACTCTAAGTGATTTTTGTTGATAGTTTGTTTTAATTCTATTATATAAACCCTTTCATGTTATTGAAGAAAGGGTCCTCAATTTGTACACTTCTAAATTTATTTTTTATGAGTAGTGGATCAGGGTTTCAGATTTTTGTGAAAGAACTTTTTCAAGACCTGGATTTGTGTATCTCCTGGAAGTTTCTGGAATAAAGAGGTGGAATTGGAATGTTATTTACATATCAAGACTCAAATGCATGCAGTATTTCTATCATTGTTCCTTTTGTCTTGATTTAATTATCACTTCATTTAAATTTCTATTGTTGATGTATTCATAAGCTTCAAGCAATTCTATATTGAGTCACTTTTTTAATAAGTTTGGAATTGTTAAATCAGAGATATATGTCAGCAATATATCTTATCATGTCATGCAATATGTTTTTTATAATTACTTTGTTTAATATCTTAAACAAATAATCATTATTTAAATGCATCTTTCTATAGGTTTTAAAATCATCTATATGATTGTTTGTCTGCTAGGAATTATCAGAAGTCGCATTGTTATAAAACTACCCAGGTTATATAAGTATATTTGTATATTTTAAAGTCATAGATTAAACCATCTACCATATTTGATATACATTTTAAAGCACCCATTTATTAAACCACACATTATTGGGAAAATGGTCCCATAATATCCAGTCGAAGCCACCATCCCAAATGGAAAAGGAGTTGTATTAAGGTCTTGACCGGGTGGTTATCCCCCATTGTTGGTGCTACGATTTTAGAGGCATCAACATTTTTGGCACTAGAAGGAGGGAATGAACCGTGAATGGTGAGCAAATGAAAATCCATAGTCCATTCTAAGGGTAAATATCCCTCACCATCTCCTCCAACTTCTCCTTCACATTCTAAATCTCCTATTTCTAAGTGAGAAGTTGAAAAGAAAAATACAACACCCACTACTGAAACCCTAAACACACCAGACAATTCTTCTCTTGAACCCCCTGAAGTACAATCTTTGATTTATAAACTCCAAGGGTTTTCAATATCCCAAGAACAGTTTGAGTTATCCCAAGGCAATGTGACTTTGTAATATATCCCATCACAACCGCTTACTAGAGCACAGAGTGAAAAACTTGGTATTCCACAAGTTGAATTCCCTCTGCCAAGTCGAAAAAGGGCTAGGAAGACACCATTAGAATATAATAGTGAGACTTTGTCCTCATCATCATCCATTCCATCTATACCACTGCAAAGTCATCCATCTATTTCCCAACTTCAGATCATAGTCCAAAAAAGTATAGGAACTTCAACGTCCTCTACCTAATCACTTTCAACTATTTCATCACCCTCTTCTACCATTAGCTCAACGATGGCACATAATCCACCAAGGCCATGGAATAATCTAGGAGTGGTCAGAATGCTTGCACCCTTGAGCCAATTGTGAGCTCACCCTGAAAAATGGTTACCAAAATTTTGTTGGCATTATGAGACAAGTGTTTTCCTTGATGGCAAATCACTCAGATGATAAATTATAGTGCAGCAAAGTTATTTTCAAGTTCACGGAATTTTATGCAGATAAAAGTTTACTTCATGTAGAGAAAAGTTCATGGAATTTTATGCAAAGAAAAGTTTATTTCATGTAGAGAAAAGTTCACGGAATTTTATGCAGAGAAAAGTTTATTTCATG
>APFE031114169.1:131139-161482 GCA_000404065.3 Pinus taeda
CTTGCTCATTATTTTATGGTACTGATATGCAAAAATAATTCAAAGTGTAAATAAGGAATATTTGTTAAAAGAACTAGATAATACTGATTCACCCCCCCTCTCAGTATTATTTTCAACAAATTTAATCTTGACATTGGACTGCTAGCGAAAGAACATATTAATAATTTCATGTTATCAATTAACTTGAATGGAGTAACAGAAGAACATGTTGTGGTTAGACTATTCCCATGCACTCTACAAGGAGTAGCTGGATCGTGGTATTTCTCGTTACCACAAGGTCCATCAATAGCTGGGATGCTTTTCAGGAGAAATTTCTAACTAAATTTGGAGACGATAGGTCTACTGCCACTTTGATTAATGATCTCTCCAGTCTGAAATCCGAATCAAAGGAACCCATCAAAGACTTCAATTCACGCTTTAATAAGCTATTGAATAAAATTCCTGCAACATCCACGCCTAGTGAGGAAGTTCGAAATGAATGGTATATATTTGCCTTGCCTTCAAACATAGCCATCTTTGTTGATAGGGTTGCTAAACCAACATTAGTAGAAAATATGAAGGAAGCAATCATTGTTGAAAAACGTATCCTTACTTTGGAAAAGAAAAAAACTCTCGAGGAAAGGAAATCCAAAAAATTTACATTTAGAGATGATTCAAAGAAGAAAGCAATCAAGGATCCATATGACATGGAAGGTTTACAGAAGGTTATTAAAACTATTTCTAATTAAATGGTGGAAATTAAAAAGCAGGTGGCTGAAAAATCTACGAAAAAACCATTTAGGAACTTTAAAAGGAATCAGTCAGTTGATCCTAAACCGCCTAGTGCTATATCTAATGTTGAGTATGATATTGATGACGACAAACATGAAGATACAAATTTATCATCTGAAGAAAACGAAGAAGATGAAACGATTGAATGTCATGGAATGTGGGACATTATTTTACCCAATTCAGATAATGAAAGTGAATAGGAAGCACTCCCAATAAATACCAGAAGAAAAATTATAGTTGATCCTAATCAGACAAGTTCTAAGAAGAAAAACTCAAGCGCTATTTCTAAAGACAAAGTTCCCATAAAGAAAACTCTTGTTACACCTCCCCACAATCAACCATCATCCTCTAATCCTCCTTCATCATCTAAAACGCTAGTAGTTTCAGACTCCATGGATTATAACATTGTCGAAGACATGAAGGAGACTCAAGCAAATATTTCTTTTCATGAACTTAACAAGCTCAAACATCAACAAAAGCTGCTGCTTAAAGAATTAAATGCAATACCTTCTTCTCCTCTTCCAACCAGTGTATTATCCAAGGCAGCTAAAGGATCAGGTAAACCACCATCTGATAAGGTGGATTCTACTGATGTTGTTTTAATTGAGGACAGGTCAAATTCTCATACTCCTCCTTTTCTCTTGACTTATGAGATCTATAATAGAAATTTGCGTAACTGCTTGATTGATTCAGGGGCTTCATCATATATAATGCCAGCCTCAATTTGCTCCAAATTCAATATTGAGCCCCAGAAATCTGCAGTTCATATTTTTCAATTAGATCGAACTAAGGTACAAGTTTTAGGGGAGATAAATTCAGTTACTATCAAATTAGCAGCCGATCCTAGGGTGGTTCAAAGAATTGATATATTAATTGCTGACATCCCTGAGATTTATGGTTCTTAGCAGAGATTGGTCTGAAAAAATTCACGATTACATTTCGACTGATTGGTCTCACATGTGGCTTCCCTATAATGAGAAACCAAATCAAATTAGAATAGATCACGAAAAACATTTGACTACAACATTCTCGGTAACTATTCGGCTGAGTCACTTTTTTGGGAATTTTAATGCTCAACAATCTCCTTTTCTTGTTAATAGTGTCATATCGCAAATTGAAAATTTCTCTCATACGGATACCTCAAAGTGTGTTAGTGTTGCACATGAACTTGTAAATAAGCCTTTATTTTGGTCTTTATATTTTGATGGATCAAAATCCAATGACGATGCAGGAGCAGGATGCATTTTAGTTAGTCCAGAAGGAGAAAAAACAATGTTATCGTGTAGATTAGAATTTGAGTGTACCAATAACACTGTTGAATATGAGGCATTGATTCAAGGGATCTATAAACCAATAGACCTGAATATCCAATATCTAAAAGTATTTGGTGATTCCAAAATTGTCATTAAACAAGTAAGAAATACTATCCATTGTCTCTCGGGCGATCTCAAACATTATCAATCACTTGTTCAAAATCTCACAACTCATTTTCTGGCATTTAACATTTCTCATATTCCTAGATCACGGAAAGAAATAGCCAATCTTTTGGCTAATGTCGCTTCTAAACTCCGTCCATCTGAGGATTATAGTTCAGATAGATTTTCAATTGAATTAATTTTTCGGCCATTCGTCCCGAATAATGTCACCAATTGGCGTGTATTTAATCATGATGAGGATATCTTAAATTTTTTGACTTCTGAAGGATCTTATGATGATCAGATTATTGATGAAAGCAATCATGATCTTCAATTAAAACAAAGACTTAATGAAAATCCTATTCCTAAATCTTTGGTTAAGCTCAAAGATCTTTATGATATTAAGGATAGATTCAAAAAGGTAACTAATGCAAAACTTCAAAGTTCTACTTTAAAGTTTGAATTAGTAAATCTTGGTACTGAGGCCAAACCCTAGAATGTCAATCTAGGACTTGGAATTTCATCAGAGGAAATATTTGATTTCATCAGAATATTAAAGAAATACAAAAATGTTTCCGCTTGGAATTACGAAGATCTGAAAACTTATGATACCTCCATCATCCAACACATAATTCCAATGATTTCTGATGAGAAACCTGTACAACAGAAGCTATAGAAAATTCACCCAAATCTTGAAATTCAAATCAAAGAAGAATTGAATAAGCTCCTTAAAGCTAAAATAATCTTTCCCGTCAGACATTCTAAATGGGTCTCAAACTTAGTACCTGTAAAGAAAAAGAATGGTGATATTAGGATTTGCATAGATTTTAGGAATCTTACAAAGCATGTCAAAAAGATAATTTCCCATTACCAGCCATGGAATAGATACTTCAATCAGTAGCTGGCTTGGGGTTAATGTCTTTTCTTGATGGTTTTTAGGATACAATCAAATACTAGTACATCGAGATGATAGATTAAAGACTACATTCAGGACTAAATGGGGAACATATGCTTATCAAAAAATGCCTTTTGGTTTGATAAATGCTGGAGCTACTTTCCAACAAGCCATGTATATAGCTTTCAAAGGTTTGATCAATAGGACAGTCATCGTTTACTTAGATGACATAATTGTCTATTCTAAGAAAAGGACCAGTGATCTGCATGATTTAAAACAAATATTTGAACATTGCAAAAGGTATGGGATTTCTTTAAATCCCAAGAAATCATTATTCTCTCTTAATGAAGGTAATCTCTTAGGGCTTATTGTATCCAAGGATGGCATATACATTGATCCGGACAAGATAAAGGAGATTTCTAATATTCCTTTGCCACACAATAAGAAATCTATGCAATCATTTTTGGGACAGATAAATTTTGTGAAAAGATTTGTTCCTGTTTTTTCTCAATTAGTTCTACCCTTGCAATATATGATTAAGAAAAATTCATTTTTCAAATGGGGACATAAAGAAAAATAGGCTTTTGACTTGATTAAACAAGCAATCATTAATGCTCCTGCATTGAATACTCCGAATTTTTCTGGTCATTTTATTTTGTATACTTTGGCCACTGAAACATCTTATGCTACTATTTTAACACAGATCAATGACTAGCAAGTAGAAGTAACCATATCCTTCTTTAATTCTAATTTGCAAGGTGTTGAAATCAATTATTCTAAAGTTGAAAAACAAGCTTTTGTTGTATTTAAATCTATCAAACACTTCAGACCATTTCTCCTAAAAACACACACAAAAGTAATAGTCCCATTCTCTGTAGTGAGCCAATTTCTAGTTCAAAGGGAAGTAGGAGAGAAGAGAGCTAACTGGGTAACAACTTTACAGGAGTATGATATTGATATTAAACCAGTGAAAATTGTTAGAGGACAAGGTTTTTGCAGGTTACTAGCAGGAGCTTCTAATATTCCAGATCATGAAGATTCAGACAATGTTGCACAAATAAATGAGATAAGTATTGTTAATTCTGAATCTCAATATGTTGATCTAATTTTTTACTTAAAAAATGGATATGCTCCCCCTTATTTCAGTTACAAAAACAAACAATCCTTAAGCTTAAAAGCTAAACACTTTGAAATAACTGATAATGTGTTATTCAAAAGAAATTATGATTCAATTTTATTAAGATGCCTTGAAAAAACTGAAGCACAAATGGTTTTGCAGGAATTGCATGATGGCCCAGCAGGTGGACATTTTGGAGGAGACACTACAACTCACAAAATACTACATCTTGGTTATTATTGGCCCACTTTGTTTAAAGATAGCCATGAATATGTAAGGAAATGCAAGATATGCCAAACTGCTAGTGGAAGACAAAGGAAACCAGCCTTTCCTCTACAACCAGTAAACATTGAGAAACCATTTGAACAGTGGGGGCTTGACATCATAGGAGAGATTGTTCCACATTCTTCCAAACAACAAAAATACATCCTCACTACCACAGACTACTTCACAAAGTGGGTAGAAGCAATTCCATTAAAGGCTGATGAAATTATTGAATTTATTGATCAGTTCATCATTACAAGGTTTGGTTTACCTAACGCACTCATTTTTTATAATGCATCTTATTTTTCTGGGAATAGTATAGTTGAATTTTCTCTTAAGAGAGGTTTTAAGTTAAAGTACTCTGCTAATCACTATCCTCAGGGAAAATGGCTTAGCAAAGTCAACTAACAAGAATCTCATCAAGATTATTAAAAGAACTGTTGATCAAAATCAAAAGAATTGGCATAAATCTTTAATATTTGCATTATGGGAAGATCGCATAACTCAGAAGGTCTCAATAAGTACTTCTCCTTTTAACTTGGTGTATGGGAAAGAAGTTGTAATACCTCCAAATTTAGCACTCCCTTCTCCATCCCTAGTGAAATTTATTGAAGAAATTCCTTCTTTCTTTATTCAATTAAGGTTTGACCAAATCCTTAAATTGGATGGGGAAATAGAAAAGGCCAAAATTACTCATCCTAAACATCAAAAAATCATTAAATCTTCTTTTGGTGCAAGTTCTGCTGGATCAAAAACATTACAGATTGGTGATCTCGTTTTGAAATGGGACAAAGCACATGAAGACAAAGCTAAGCATACCAAATTTCAAAAAATGTGGCTGGGACCATTTCAGACTGTTGAAAAGATAGGTTCATTAACGTTTCTACTGCAAGAATTAATAGGAAAGAGAGATTCTCTTCCTGTGAATGGGCTTATCTTAAAGAAATTATTTTCTTAAGAAGGTAACCCCTTCTTACCTATACATATTCTTTATGCAGGCTAGTTTCTTTTAGGAAATAATGTTGTAAATAGTATCCCATTTGCTTTTCACTATTGAAAAGCTCTTTGAAAGAATATTGTGAATACTTGCTTTCAAAAAATAGAACCTTTCAAGGAAATGATTACAATTTTGGAAGTTAGATAAGAAATGAAACTCTGAGAACCTCTTTAAATTTGTGAAATCTTCCAAAAACTTGAAAATACAATAAATCATTTTGAGTTTTATAAAGTTGAGAAAGGTTATCTATAAAAAGGTAAAGACTTTCTTCGGCTAAGCATCCACAACTCTAGAATTGTCATCCATAAACTCTTAAGGAGTAAGTCATTCACCCCATCCACTAGGTTTATGATTTTTCAGAGCGTAATTCTAAAATATATCTGATGTAAAAGATAAGATGTATCATTACGAGGCTGCTTACCATGATCATAGGGAACTAATTAAACTGACATTACCAATACTGCATATCAAAACAAGATAATGGCTTATAATCATAAGACAAGGGGTCTCATTACGAGCCAACTTGTTTAGTTCAATTACAACCAATGAATGGCATTGTCATCATCTGGTTCCCAAACCAGGAAAATGGCTTTTATCTAAAAAAGAAGAAAAAGTAAAAAAAAAAAAAATACAACTAGACATATCTTTTTGGATTTATCTTTCAAAAGTTATACTCTTAGATGGATGGGAAAATGAATGACTGATGGTTAAAGGATAACCCTACCAAGACTATAGCTGTTTGCTGGCTATAGAGGCACTACCTATGAAAAAAGAGTAAATTTAAAAGCTAAGTTGGAAGATCCCCCTACTTTATCTTTAACAACCAATCAAAGCTTGAAGAAACCAAAAAATGTTTTTATTTTATCATAAGGGTTTGAGTAAGAAGTTGCAAAATTCATATATTTTATTCAGTGTAAATTTTTATCTAAACAATTCTTAGATAGTTGTCTTTTTCCTCAATTGATTCTACATGAGAAATTTTTAGAAATTTTATTATTTTTTAGAGATAACTAGTTCTCCCAGTGAATCGCCAATTGTTGTGCTATACAACAACCCCCACCCATTTCAATTTTTAAACTCTTAGTCTTAAAATGCTAAATAAGAAATGGGTCCCCTTTAGAATATAAATAAAAACAATAAACTTTTGAATAAAATACTTTTTCCATAAAAAGTCATATAAAAATTGCTTTTGGAGTATTTAAGACCGCTCATCGCAAATCACATTTCTTTGGAACCCGTGAAATTCCATTTGGAGAGCTTGTGATGCGATCAGAGTTATAACAAAACTCTCATCGCAAAGTTTTATCAAGGTAAGCCATTTATACACACAATGTAATAAAACTATCTCATCTCGCATAAACATTCATCCCACAAAATAACTTAAAGCGGCATTAAAACTTTACGATGCGATAAGGCTATCGCAATCGCATATCGCTGATTCATAGTGAAGCGCTCAAAAAACTCTATTTAAATCTCACGATGCAATAAAACTATCGCAATCGCATATCGTTGAGTGATAAAGAAACATCCAATGCACCTTATTAAGGAATTACGATGCGTTTTAATTATCGCATATCACGCTCTCGATAAAAGCGAATCCTAAATACATGTTTTATAGAGTTAAATTGATTGTAAAGAAAATAACATGATTTGTCAAGTTTGAAACCCACCACTTCCCCAATGCCAACTCAGCACTCATCGCAATTGCAACTATTCAAAGAAACCTTTTAAGAATGGTGCTTGAAACTTCCAATTTGCGATACACGATTATTACATAAATATTAAAATTAGATGATCGCTCATCGCAAATCATAGAGTCTCAGCATCTATTCTGAAAAGGACCACTACAAAGCTTGTGATGCGACATATGGTTTCAACATTAAAGTTTCATGTTGGAAGTTATGGTAAAACATTAAGGAGCAGTTATGGGTAAGTCCTTTAAAGATTTCATCCGTGAAAGATAAGTACAATAAACATATCATGCATCTAATGCACTTAACTAAGTTTGATCCATAATTTTTATTATCTCTTCTCAATATTTCAACTATTTTGCTCCTCTTTCTCATTTTGTAGAGTTGACTGAGATTCACACAATCAGGCAAGATGTCAAAGAAATCTCAAAAGGAGAAGGTCCCCGTTATAATGGAAGAAGCACTAGCAAATTGACGTTAATTGCAGACATTACCTGCCAAGGCCTCTGTAAAATCTCATTGGAAGGCATATATGCTTTACTCGAAGTAGAGAATCCAATGGAAATTGAAGAGGAATCAACAACGGATGCAACTGACCAAATAGAGAACATGCTCATTGATTTGGTCAGCTCCTTCCTCCAGAATAGCAACCCGTGCTAAATTTTTACCATACAATGATCTAGTGAGATGGGTGATTGAAAGTATTAATATAACAGACAGAGCTTTCTTTACAACCGATGGAAGGATGTTTGGAATATTTAGGCCTAAAGATGTCAAGAAGATGTATCATTTTTCGGATTACCAGTGGCACTACCGCAATGCATTTCTGGAATATTTTGCTAAGGAGAACGAGGTAGAGTCAGACCCTATCAAACAGTGGAGGCATTTTCCCAACAAGCATAAACATGAATCCTCTAGTATGTACTCCGTGGATTCCTTGGCATCTCCATATTGTTATGCTACTGTTATGGTATGTAGGCTCTTTGGAACCCCTGACTCTGCTAGGTTTTCTATAGAAATGGTTCCTTTGATGGAAGAAGCAATCAATTCCTTTATTATGGATTGGGCAAACATTCTATCAGATAAAATTGCCAATCAAATATTAGAGTATAGAAGTAACAGATTTGTCACCTCCAAAATTGTGCCCCCATTTTATATGAGTTCCTACATAATGGACAAAATCTGTTTTAATTCTGACTTTCCCATTCTAAGTTGGAAATGGACAATCTAGGATCCAACCCCCATTCATATTTATCATAAGTATTTATGGAAGTCTGACTACAAGAATCATATATACAGAATTTGCCATGGTTTTATTTTACCTGTTCATCAAGCCATTTTTAACAAATCTACTACTCGGGTGTCTGATGAGGCAAGCATTGATTTAACTTCAATCGACAGCTGGTTTGGGGAGGAAAATTTCACTTATGTTAGGTTTTTTGGTAGTATTACACCCCCCCATGTCCTTCCACTCTATATTCCAGATAAGCTATTAGCTAGGGAAATAACATACCAGATAGTGGAAAAGAGGATGACTAGAAACCTTAAAGACTCTAAAAAACAAGTATGGCCTTCATTTCCCCTCTGCTGTGGCACTTACACATTGCGTGATTTTAAGCATGCGGAGAAAGAAGCAAAGAAAACTAAGGATCTGAATTTAGCAATGATCCCTAAAAGACAGTATGATCCAAAAAAGGTCGCTTACAATTTTACTAGTCAGGTGAAAATTTGTAAATTTATACAGGAGGAAGATGAGTTTGATGATTTTTTGCTTCAGCACAGTTATTGTCACAAGTAACTCATCTAGAAAGATTCAAATTGGGAGCCGAAAAGATGAATGAGTTCATGGAATACAGGACACGGAGGTTACAGACATTACTTCTAGATTTATTGAATATTAACCCTAATATTAAACAAGCTAAGCACAACGAGGAACATACTATTGAATAGATTTCCAAGGAAGGGGAAACAATTGAAAAAACTAGTGAACCCGTTAGCACAAATGTTAATATTGACCCCATCTTGATCAGAGAGTGGGAGCAGTTTGATCAGTAGATCAAAAGCCAGAGCAACCCCCAAAACATCATCACATTAGCATCGCCCAAAATAAAACAACCCATGGTTACTGATAGTACAATTGAAGGGACACCCAATATAGACATGGCTCAGAAAGAGGTTGAAATAATCCATGAAAATCCTTCAGGGGAAATTACATTAAATATTGAGGAAATACCACCTTTGGATGTATTTTACAGCCCAAAGGAGAGGGTTGTAGTCAAGAGACAAAGGAAAAAGAGGAAAATTGAGCAGACATCATCCACACCTCCTCAATCTGAATTCATGAATGTAATGTGGAAAGATTCATAGGTCAATCCTTCTGAGGACCTGACTAAGCTGTCCCAATTTTCAGGAGCATATACAACTGCCACTATTGATAAGGCCACTGAAGTAAATCTATTGATCAAACAAAAAGATCAAAGGATTACTCAGCTTGAAGAGAAAATAGTAGTAGAACAACAGAAGATTCATCAGCTTGAGGAACAGTTAGCAAGAGGAAAACAAAGGAACGAGCAACTTAAAGTGCAATTAAACCTAGAGAAATAAAAGATTGACCACCATGCCATCCAAAATCAACAACAATTGTCCCAACAGCTCAAACAGCTTCAATTGATGCATCAACAAGAAGTGAAGGCTAAAGAGGAGCAAATCACAAAACTACAACTATATATAGAACAGTTCAGAGATTATCCTAAGGTCGAAGAATTTGAGAAAGAAGCTCTAGAATTAAGTAAGGCCTTAGTGCAACAGCTCAATATACTTTTCCATAAAATATCGTTGGTCGACCCATTACGTATTATAACTACATCACTGATCAATCAAGCAGTCAATACCAGATTAGAATTTGAGGACTTAGATGACAAGGTCATAAATTTCCTCTCCTGGCAAAGCACAGTGGAAGGCAGAGATGCTAATCTACCAAGAATTCAAGAGTCACATAAAGAAATGTTATTTTCAGAATGAGAAACACAACTAATAAAGGAAGAAAGGGCTACTTCCAAATCCAGGGTTACAATGAACACTGTGATTGAGCTAATAAATGATAATTTATATGGTCCAAATTTGATTTTTGATTGTTACCCAAGAAAGCTTCCAAAAGCAAAACTGTTAGAAAATCAATGGAAGTAGGATTTGTCCACAAAAGATGAACAAATTAAGAGAGTACAAAGCCTTACTTGGGATGCGTATTGGTCCTTTTTTATCAAGCCGCATAGTCAATAGATGACCATCAAATGCCTTACCGATGCTGTTGATCGCATGATGCCCGAACTTTCAGATGCCACGTACATAGGACAACTACACTCCAGGATGAGTCATCCTCCAGAAATTCAAAACATGCTTCCAATTTGTCAGTGGAGATACAAGAGAAGAAATAGATACAATGAATATTTTCAAAGGAAATCGCACTACTATTTTTGCAATTCAAATCCCAGATTTTAATGTTTACAGTTCCTACAACTCTAAGCGATTTTTATTGACAGTTTGTTTTAATTATGTTATATAAACCCTTTCATGTTATTGAAGAAAAGGTCCTCAATTTGTACAAAAACTAGACTTGAGAAGTTGCATTTCTGCACTTCTAAATTTATTTTTTATGAGCAGTGGATCAAGGTTTCAGATTTTTGTGAAAGAACTTTTTCAAGACCTGCATTTTTGTATCTCCTGGAAGTTTCTGGAATAAAGAGGTGGAACCGGAATGTTATTTACATATCAAGACTCAAATGCATGCGGTATTTCTATCACTGTTCCTATTGTCTTGATTTAATTAGCACTTCATTTAAATTGCTATTGTTGATGTATTCATAAGCTTCAAGCAATTCTATATTGAGTCACTTTTTGAATAAGTTTGGAATTGTTAAATCAGAGATATATGTCAGCAATATATATTATCATGTCATTCGATATGTTTTTTATAATTACTTTTTTTAATCTCTTAAACAAAGTAATAATTATTTAAATGCATCTTTCTATAGGTAAGCAAATCATCTATATGATTGTTTGTCTGCTAGGAATTGTCAGAAGTCGCATTGTTATAAAACTACCTGAGTTATATATGTATATTTGTATATTTTAAAGTCATATATTAAACCATCTACCATCTTTGATATACATTTTAAAGCACCCATATAATATCGATTCGGAGCCACCATCCCAAATGGAAAAGGAGTTGTATTAAGGTCTGGACCGGGTGGTTATCCCCCAATGTTGGTGCTACGATTTTAGATGCATCAACACCTGGTCAATAAGAAAGAGAATAGGTTAGGAAAAACCCAAAAATCAAACTCAAACCAACTTAAATGTACATTGAAAGAATAGATTCAAGAAGAATTTATTAACTGTGGGGTAAAGCATTGTTGGTTTTCCATCATCAAATCTTGTGAGTAAACCACAATTAAAACTCAAAAGGAAATAATAATATAGAGTAAATATTTAGCTTGACAAATCCAAGAACTCATTGTTACCTGATGGGTGCACTCGACGTTAGCCATATTTGTAAAACTGGTGTCGTCGTTGTTGAAAAAGGAAAGAAGAAACCTGCATGGGCTAAGAGTTTAAACAATTGTAACAAATTCCTTAAACTCCTTTCAATGAAAAAGGACAACATAATATACTTAATTTCCTATATTACCTACGTGGTGAATAGGGTTTTTGGAGGTATCCTTAGAGAACGCGTTAGAAAACTTTTAGAGCCTAAACTGTAGTGTGAAGGAGGCAGAATGAGCGACGACCTCATGATATGTCATAGAGTGGTTACCTCAAACCAAAAACAAACATAAAGACCGTAGGATCAAGAACCCTATAGTTGGATGGAGGGGATGATCCCAAGTGTCTCCAATTTTTGGTGCATGGTAAATGTCTTTGTATGAAGGAAAAACACGTCAAACTTTAGTGTTGTCAAGCTTGTGATAAGGCAAGTAGTCATATAGTCGTATATAGTGTATTAATCATATGACTAAAAACATTAATGTTGGTACACTCCAAAATTAAATGTATACATATCTATTGGATCAATTATGGTTATATGGTTTTCAAGATTTTAATAATTAGCAGAGATAAATACAATGTTTTCTTAGGGTAATTTTTGGTTCGTGGTAATGCATTTTACAAGTGGTATCAGAGCCCAGTTTCAACACTGTGGCCAATTGGGTAGCTACAAAAATAACCAATATGTTATTGTGCACAAAGAGAAATAGCAAGAGTCAAGATGAGGAGAGGAACTAGATCGCCGATAAGACCAGAGACCCCCTACATCGGAACTAACATGGAAATGTGGGTGAAATTGGGTGAGGAGTCACGTCAAGCTAATGCAACACTATTGGAATAATTAAACATATGTCAGTTGAAATGACTAATTTGAGAGCTAATAATGAGAGACTCAGTTTGGAGAAAGAGAGAATTTTGAAGAGCTTGTCTGACAAACAGAATCAATGGGATCCAAATCCAAGCGCTTGTAATTATGACAGGACTGAGGTATTTCTTTAAAGGGAAGATAATGAAGAATTTGAAGGGAGATGTAATGATGATGAAGGGAGATCTGATAATGTCTCCGGTGATAAAGGGGCCAAGAGACAGAAATTTGAACTTCAGGGACAATTCAATAAAATTAAACCTCTGACGTTTGATGGCGAAGCTAAAGAGGAAGCTGAGGCTTAGCTGATTAACATGAATAAATATTTTTTAGATTTAAGAAAATGACCATAATCTAAAGGCGAGGCTGACAATTTATTAGTTGCAGGGGAAAGCCACCTTATGGTGGGAGGAAGTCAAAACCGTCCGTGGAATTGAGGAACAAGAGATAACTTGGAATGATTTTCATAAATATTTCAAGGATAAGTATTTGAATAAATGGTTTTATGATGAAAAAGAAAAATAGTTTCATGACTTGAAACTAGGGAAATTTACTATGGATGAGTTTGTTACAAAGTTCACGGCCTTACTAAGATATGTTCCCTACCTTCAGGAAGAGAAAGACAAATTTCAACATCTTATTAGCATCCTACCTATATTTATGAAGGAGAAGATGGAATTTGATAACTCAAAAACCATGGATGAGGCTATTCTGAAAGCCCAAATTTTCTATCAGAAAATGAAACAAAGAGGTGAAGGTGGGAGAAGTGGATTACACAAGAAAGGACCCATAATGTTTTTGAATAATAATAAAAATGTTAAAACTACTAGTGGGAGAAGT
Organism: Pinus taeda; assembly: GCA_000404065.3. Classification (NCBI taxonomy): domain Eukaryota; kingdom Viridiplantae; phylum Streptophyta; class Pinopsida; order Pinales; family Pinaceae; genus Pinus; species Pinus taeda. Next base: position 144,537 of record APFE031114169.1, read on the forward strand.
ATGAACCGAAAACCTTAAAGCATATTCTCAGGAAGGAATCAATATAGATTTGGATCACAAATTGAAAATAAACCAGTGGAGACAACAAGTAAAACAGAAGTCAATCAGCCAGAGAAACCTCCTATGCAATATTGGGGACATGGGGAACCCCATTAGTACAAACATTTCCCACATCGTGTCTAGACAAAAGAGATTGCCAACATACAAGAGGCCTCTATAGTGGGTGAGGTGGCTAGAAATATACCGAGAATTAATGCAACTATGGAAGACAACCAGGTTGAATACCAATCTACAATGGTAGGATGTGAAGGTAAAATAGTTGATCACTTTGTATCTATTTTAATTGACCCAGGTGCAAGTGTTACTTACATTAGTATGAATATTGTAGAATTGTGTCATTTATCAAATATTAAATTCAAAAACCCTTGGTTAGTGCAACTGGCTACTTAAGCCAAAAGAAGGGTGAATACTAAGATATAAAACTGGCCTATTTAGGTAACAGGATAGCAGATTAGAGTAAATTTAAATATGTTACCCTTAGGATCATATGATGTGTTGATCGGAATGGACTAGTTAGAAAAGCATTGGTCCTTGGTAAATTGTAAGGATAAAACTATTATTTTCTAACTGAAGAAGGCATTAGATAGGAAATTCAAGGAGTTAAAAAGGAAATTAAGTTGCGACCAATTACTTCCAATTAATTAGGAAAATGCATACGGAAAGGCTATCAAGTTTACACAGTATAGGCGAGGTTTACCAATTCTAAAGATAATATAGCCACCTTGGAAAACTTGTCGATAATCCAAGATTTTATTGATGTATTTTTGGAAGAGATACCTATACTTCCACCTAAACAAGATATCAATTTTACCATAGAATTGGTACCAATAGCAACCTCGGTTTCACGAGCCGACTATCGTATGAGTGTACCTGAACTGATAAAACTCAAAATGCAATTACAGGAACTCTTGTATAAAGCTTACATTCGCACAAGCGTGTCCCCTTGGGGAGCTCATGTTTTATTTGTAAGGAAGAAAGATGGTACTTTATGACTATGCATTGATTATCGGCAATTGAACAAGCTAACCATAAAAAATAAATACCCTTTACCGAGAATTGACGATTTGTTTGATCAAGTCAGAGGGGCTAGTGAGTTCTCGAAAATTGACCTACGAAATGGATATCATCAAATACAAATTAAGGATGAAGATATATGTAAGAAAACATTCCGAACATGATACAACCATTATCAGATCATGGTGCTTCCCTTTGGGCTTACTAATGCTCCAATGACATTCATGAGTTTGATGAATGGTATATTCCATCTAAGTTTTATTGATGATATACTTATTTATTTTAAGAACTTAAAAGAGTATGAGGAACACCTAATAATTGTATTGCAAACCTTATGAGATCACCAACTATATGATATATATATATATAAAATGTGATTTTTACAAACATCAGATTGAATACTTGGGACACACCATTTCCTCTGAAGGCATAGCTCTATATCCTGAGAAGATCAAAACTATTATAGAATTGCAATTTCCAAAAATGTTGCTGACATTTTGTTTTTTATGGGCTAGTAGGGTATTACCACCACTTTATTGAAGGGTTTTATAAAATCGCATACCCAATAACTTCTCAACAAAGTAAAGGAAAAACTTTTAAGTGGAAAATAGAATGTCAACGAAGCTTTGAACGTTTGAAATACTTATTGACCATAGCCCCTTACTAAAAGTGTCAGACTCGAAGAAGGAGTTTCATGTTTGTACTGATGCTTGTCAAGAAGGCATTGGCAAGGTTTTGATGCAATAAAGAAGAGTAATAGCATACAAGTCATGCAAACTAAAAGATCATGAACAACAATATTCTGCATATGATCTAGAACTAATGGCAGTAGTTCATGCCTTAAAAGTATGGAGACATTATTTGTTGAGAATGAAATTTCTATTAATGATAGACCACAATAGTTTAACCAAATTTTTCAAGCAACCTAATATAAGTTCACGTCAAGCTAGGTGGATTTCTTTCTTAAGCAAGTTCGAATTTGATTTAAGACATCTCAAGGGGAGAGAAAACTGGGTGGCTGACACATTGAATAGAAAATTACATCGTGTATATGAAATTGAATACCATCGAATGGAATCCAACTTTGTGAAACAAATTAAAGAAGCTACCCAAAAAGACCCTGAATATAAATTCTTACGGCAGCAAGCCAATCGGGCATCAAACTTTGGAAGGCAACCTGATTATGGTATAAACAATGATAATTTGTTGAATTTTAGGGGTAGATTATATAGTTTGAACCAATTTTATGTTAAGAAATTCATAATGGATGAATTCCATAAAATACCATATGTCACCCATCCCGACTACGAAAAATTGTTTTCTACAATAAATAGGGATTACATTTGGCTAGGTATGAGGAAGGAAATCACATAATATTTGTTCCGATGTTTAGAATGCCAACAAGTTAAACCTGAACACCAACATCCTGCAGGGTTACTTCACACATTACCTATTCCGAAATGGAAATGGGATACAATTAATTTGGATTTCATTACAGGTCTACTTAGATCTAAAAAGAAGAATGAATCAATCATGGTAGTGGGAGATAAATTAAGCAAGACAACCCATTTCATACAGGTTAAATCCGCATATAAAACTGTCAAGATTGTAGATTAGTGGGAGATAAATTAAGCAAGACAACCCATTTCATACAGGTTAAATCCGCATATAAAACTGTCAAGATTGTAGATATATTTATGAAAGACGTGTTGCGACTACATAATATACCCAAAGTTGTGATTTTAGATAGGGATGTAAAATTTACCTATACATTTTGGAAGTCCCTTTTTATGGGGCTAGGTACCCAAATTTAATTTAGCACCACATACCATCCTCGGACTGATGGGAAAATGGAGTGAGTTAATCAAGTGCTGGAAGATATGATAAGAAAGTATGTTATCCAACAACCGACTAAGTGGTAAGAATATGTTCACTTAGTCAAATTCACATATAATAATAGCTACCATGAGTCATTGGGGATGCGTCCTTTCACTGTACTTTATGGGAAAATATGTTGGGTGCCCATAAATTGGAATGGTCTTGAGGATAGATTGATACTGGGACCTAACACATTAACTAAAATGGAGCCAATAGTAAGGAAAGTATGACAAAATCTAAAATTTCCCCAAGATATTCAAAAGATCTACGCAGAAAAGAAAAGGACCTACTGGGAATTCAATGTAGGATCATGTATACATTCGAGTTAAGATTAAAAAGAGTACTATGCGTGGAAAATATTTTCAAAGTTAACACCCCGATACTATGGACCCTTCCAGATCCTGGAAAGATTCAAATCTATAACATGTAAACTTGCTCTACCTAGTCATATTCAGATTCATAATGTGTTTCTTGTTTCCCTACTAAATATAACTATCTATAATCCTAGGCATGCAATTAATTGGCAAGAAGTACAGGTAAAAGTTTATGTTATGAATTGAATACTGTGAATATAAATTATGAAAAGCATGAACTATTGACAGGTGATCATTGAAATTCAAGTCGAACTAGAAGAAGAATTTTTGGTAGAGCCTCTACGTATTCTCGAGTAGAGAGAAACAATTCTATGGAGATGAGATAACATCTAGGTTGAAGTTCAATGGAAGAAATTCAGCCTGGAAGAGGCCACTTGGAAGGAAGAGGAGTTCATGTGGAAAGCATACCCAAAATTGTTCCAAAATATTGGAATGAACACCAAGGATTTTGTTTTGCATAGGCGGGCGAGAAGATGTAACACCCAAGTGTTGTGAATATTTGTTTTTACTGTTAGTTACTTTTACTTTACATGACTCAATAACTTATGATTTGGTGAAAGATGTATGGTAGGAAAAATTTGCATTAAAATAAATTGTATGAAAATCAAAAAATGAAGGAAAAGATGACATGACTTGGAAGGTCATGATTGTGGACCAATAATAATAAAAACAATAATAATAATAATTAAAATGCATCTTTAATTCCTAGGTAGTTAGAGTCAGTTATTATTTTTTCTCTCTTCCTAGAGACGGAAAAAAAAAACCCCATTTAATGGAAAATCTGAGGATAGCAAGGAGAGGTTGGAGAATACAGAGAGAAAGGAAATTTGGAGCTTGTCATAGGACATTGTGATGGTAGAAATTTTTTTCTTGATTGAGGTGTTCACTAGTACAAAATGGGAGATTCGTGACTACACAACTAAAAAAGTTAGTCACCATAATTATTTCAGGTAAATTACTACTAAATTTGAACAATTTTAAGTGACCCAACTAGAAACGACTAACTTAAATGACTAATTTAGTCTAGGGATAAAATATATGCCTAGATAATAAATTACAATATTAAAAATGATTAACATGAATGACTGCTATAGTCCAAGAATAAAAATATGACCAACCAATAAGTACAACAAGTTTATTAATTAGTAATTTATGCTAGTCGTTTTTAATCGTGTCACTCCAGAAATGGAAAATTTCAGTTTTGATACTGAAGTCATACATTTCAATAAAATTTAGAGACAAAGGGGTCTTTGAATCCATCTGCAGTGTTAAAATTTAGAGACCCCTTTAAGGGGGTATTTGAATCCATTTGCAATGTTAAATTTAGGTAGATGGATTCAACGACCCTCTTCATATTTAAAAAATTGTAATATGAATAGATTTCCATAGAAGCTTTGAAAGCACTTCATTATAAAGATTAATGACAAACTTTCATGTTGTCTTTTAAGAGAATTAGAGTACTAGTCACTATTAAACATAATTTTTCAATATTAAATCCAACAATAAGTGGATCAATGGATTTAAACTTGAACCCAAGCTTCATCATTTAAGACACCCTCTAGCTTTAAGAAAAAGTCAGCAAGCTAGTTAGTGCTAACTAAAATCCATGAAAGAAACAAAACATTGAATAATATGAACAAGGACATGAGTAGAAATTTTTGGTAGACTTGTGAAATCTAAAATCCAAACCCTAATAGAAGTCCTCTTAAAATAAAAAACTAAATAATTTTTTTAAATATAGCTATATTGTTTTTAACCAAAATATATCAATATATAAAAACAAGCACAATTTTAATTCATTTATCTTTTGGTTTCCACATCCTTTTCCATGTCATCATTGTCATCACTCTAAATCTACGATTTTTCACCCTCATCTATTTATTCTTGTAAATTTTTAATGTAAACTTCCATCATAACAATAATATTAATAATCTAAACAATCTCATCATTAAAATTTGTAAAAATAGAAAAAATCATTTTTCTTATCCACTAATGTCATTAAAAATCGACAATGTGATAATAGAAAAAATATATACAAAATAAATATTCTTATCCACTACAACGCATTAAAAAACAACAATATGATAATGGAAATGGAGGGAAAATTTTAATCATTTTTACTATAATGTAATCTATGAACATGAATATTTACCCTAAACGTATTTTGCTGTTTTGTTCTAAAGGGAATTAAATCAAATTCGTAGAAATATCATGTTTATGTAGATAAATCATTGAAAATCTTGCATAGCCATGCATAGGTAAATCATCGCTTTTTTTTTTTTCTTGTTGATGAAGTGCAAAGCTATTTTGGAGTGGAGAACATTTACGCTTCTTATAAGTTTTCTACATTTTGAAGTGGATATAGAGGAGAGAGCCCTTATTTTGATTGAAATTGTTTTTGCTACAACTCATAATATGACTTGAAGTAGCAACTAAGGGGTCCTGTAACTCTATTTTGAACTCAATTGTAAACATCTCATCCAAAAAAATGGGGGCTACCTGGAAGTAGAGAAGCAGTAAATGAAGCAGCAAATGAGGGGGTTTCAGGGCGCATCCATCATATGAATTATTTTGTATCAGATGAAGCTTGACAATGGGAAACCTTCACCATCGATGCCAACGCAACCCTGCATCCCTCTAGGATTACTCTTCATACATAAACTATTGTCCCCCATAATAACAATGCCATGGTCAAACTCAACTTCTTTAACCAAGGACAATAAATTTATTACATTTCTTTAGTTAATATATAAATAACTTCTTCTAGAGGGAAATAAAAACTTTGTAGATCTTCTTTTGGGTGAACTTGATCCTGAGATGCATGCAAAAATCAAGTAAAGACGCAATAGTTCAGAGACTTGGAACTTATCGCTTCTAATAATTTTACATCCTAGGAAATTATGGAAGTTGTTGGGTCATGTATAAAAACAAGTATTCAGAAGGCCTCCCTAGTAAGTGACTTGGAATTTGTCATAATATTGGGGGTGTCTTAGTTGCTTGGTAATTTTTTCTTGTGGTTTTTCTATTTTCCTATTTTTAGTTCTTTCGGGTTTAGATCTTCAATTTTATTAACTTTGGAGCTCTAAAATATTCCTACTAGGATTTGAGTTCAGCTTTATTATAGTGTTGGGATCTAGAGATGTTCCAGGAGCTAAAGAATATCAATATTTTTTTTCTGATTAACAGAAATTGTTTCATTGAAAAAAATGTTATCGCAATGAAGGATGTAATTTTTTAAACTTTTCTACATTTATTAGCAATTGTGTTGATTTGGGATTAACACCATGTAGATATTATGTTGGCAATGAATACATTGATCAAAGTGAGAGGCTTTTCCAAAAGAGGGCCCAAGAAGCATTCCATCTTGATAGTAGTGCATGGGGTGTTAATGTTTAACCATTATCTGGGTGCCCTACTAATTCTACTCTCTACATAGATCTTCTCCAACCACATGACCACATTATGGTGTGTTTGTTTCTAGCCTGAACTCAGACCTTTGATGAGATTTCAATCCCCTTTTTTGGGCATTGTTGCATAACATTCAGGGTTTGTACCGACCACATGGAGAACATCTGTAGACTCATGTATTCATTACTACAAAGTGGCGAGTATCTACTTCATCAATTTACTTTGAATCCATGCCATACCATTTGGATGAATCCACATGTGAGTTTGTTTTGTCAGTTTTTTAGTAATAAAGAAAGAAATAGTTCTAGAACTAAGAAACGTGAATTAGATTTTAGGGGAAGTGTATTTACTTTGAATCCATGCCATACTACCTGCATGAGTCCACAGGTGAGCTTGCTTTGCCAGCTCAATAGTAATAAAGAGAGAAGCAGTTCTACAACTAATAAATATTGAACTAGGTTTTACGGGAAGTGTTCAAGGGTTAATGTTGGTATTTGTTCCTGTGGACAATAGGACTCATTGACTATGAAATTATTGAGAAGATTGCCAATATTTTTAGGCCTAAGATCATGTTGAAAAGTGTTCAACAAGAAATGTGAAATTTAGAATGTGCTAAAAATAGACCTGCTAAAAATAGCATGTCTAAAATAGCAGTTTGGCCAGTGAGGTCATTGGCCACATTGGGCAAGAAGTGAAATTGCTAAAAATAGAAAGTTCTAAAAATAACATTTCTGGGTCCCTTCCTATTTAGAAATCCCTAGTCTATCTATAGAAAGTAAAATTAATTTTGGTCTTAACAGTAGTTGGAAATATTAATTAATTAATTAATTGAGTTGAGTTAATTAGTTAAGGAAATTCAAATTTGAAGTCTTTGTGAGCATGCACATGAGTTGTCCCACTGATTGAGGAATCTATCCTTAAATTCCTCCACTGATTGAGGGAATAAGTATGAGTTCTATAATGAGAGAATCAGTTGACTTAGTTCTAACCAGTCAAGTCCAATTAGATTATTTTAACAAGTTGTTAAAATAATAAAATATAGTTTTTTAATGCCTGCATGCATGTGACAACTATTATTTTAGATAACTGAGAATTCGTTCATGGATAACTATTGCATGTCAGTTCTGTCAGAGACCTAGTTGAGATCAAACGTGGGACAATTTACTATTAGATGCTTGACTATTTCTAGTAAGTAGTTTTGCATGATTGAGGAACTAGTGTCCTCAAGGATTGCGTAGTTGGACCATTGGTTAACTTGGTATGTTTGGAATTAATTGCATATGTTTTTACTATTATTTTCTAAGAAAATTGCGTAAGGAAATAGGGGTTGGACCATAGGTAAATCCTTTATATACAGAGCTTGGTTGGTTCATGAGACATATCTTCATAGTTCATTGAGAACGGATAGCTTGAGAGATGATTATTTTTGTATTGTGAAGAGGATTTCCACTTGATTGATAATACATGGTTGGGGTTTTATGTTGGTGCTTTCCCCTGGATATATCTTGTGTTATGTGTGATTATTTCTTTTGATCAGTTATACATGTTTCTACTTGATGTTGCTCATGAATCCAATGAAGCTTCCGCTTAATGTTTTGTAGAAGTAGAACAATTATTATGCTTTAGGACATTGCATATATGGGTTTGTTCTACAGGTGAAATTTCTACATGGTATCGAAGCTAGCTGATTTGTAGAAAAATTCTACAAAATTCTACATGGTATTAGAGCACAGGTGATCAAGCAAGAACAATATACTAGCAGGAGAAATTCAAATTTTATTATGTAGGATATAGATCTCAAGTTCTTATCACATCTATTTCATCGATGGCATTCTCTGGTTTGAGGCTTGAGTATGCCCTTGATGGTAGCTCAAACTATATAGCTTGGAAGGATCGCATGGAGGTAGTTTTGGAAGATAATGGTGTTAAGGATTTCATTGATCAAGAAATCCATAAGCCTACTGACAAGACTAAGTAGATGGAATGGAGGAAGTGTGTGGCTAGAGCTAGGAGAATTCTCTTCGAGGGAGTGCGAGATCACATTGTCTCGAGCCTCCATGGGAAGGAGACTCTGCATGCAATGTGGAAAACATTGAAAGATTTATATCAAAATAGCAGTGATCAGAGGAAGCTGGCACTGAAGGACAAACTTCGAAATATCAAGTGTGAAAGGGATGAGATGATCTCTATATCTGACCAAGCTCATCACATGCAAGGATGAGCTTGTAAGTGTAGGGGTCGTGACATCGGATGAGGATATGGTGAGTCTAGCACTCCTTGGCCTTCCTAATAACTGGCATAGCTACCAGGACTTGGTGAATGGAAGGGAGAAACTGCCAGATTGGGAACGACTGTGGTTGGATTTTATGTAGGAGGAGATCAGACGGAGCACCAGAGACAGTTCTTCATCCATGCGTGATGAGGAGAACGGTGCCTTAGTGAGTAAGGCGAAGAAGGGGAAGGAGAAGTTTTCTCTTTGTGAATCCAATTCTTCCAATGATGGGAAGAAGGATGAAAAATTGAAAGTATGATGCTTTCATTGTCATGAGGTGGGCCATTATGTAGCAAATTGTCCACGGGGGAAATCCAAGAAGGGATCCGGGGAAGGATCTGAAGGTGAGGCACTTGCTTCATAGTTTGAGTTCGATTTCACACTCTTCGCATGAATGGTTTCATCCATGGTGGGAAGGGGTTGGTTTCTTGATAATGGAGCTTCTTTCCACATGACCGACGACAAGAGTTTGTTCAGTACTTTGGAGGAGAAAGATCTCGAGATACTCATAGAGATGGGTAATGATGAGAAGTATAGTGTCTCAGGTGTAGGGACGGTTATTTTTCAGAGGGAGCATGGATCTCACCTTACCTTGACCAATGTCAAGTATGTACCAGGACTGAAGAGAAAATTGGTGTCAATCACGATGCTGGAAGACAAGGGCTATGATGTAGTCTTCCATAAGGGAAAGGTTTTCCTTAGACACATCATCACTAGACAGGTGAAGCAGATTGGTTCACGGGTCAAGAACCTGTATGCTCTTGAGGTTCAAGATGCATGCAAAGCCTTGAGCAGCAAGGCAACTGATGAAGACTTGGTGGTTGAGAGGGAGGGTATATTACCTCTCAACATGCAGAGCCAGAAGAAGTCTCAGACGATTGTGGAAGAGCCACAATTGGTGCAACAGCTTCAGGAGGTTGTGGAGCAGCCACAACAAGGGAAGCTGAGAGGTGATCGAGTAGAGACATCTACTCATGCAGAAACCTCCAGTAGGGGGAAACTTCGAGCTAGGTGAGCAGAGGGATCACATGTAGCCATACCTCCAGGTAGGAGGTGGGGTGATGTGGAGTGATCGTCCCAAGGAGGAGGGGCAGGATCCTTGAGGTACCCAACCTCTTCGATGAGACCTTGCTACAGGAGCCCCGATGTGGAGTAGCAGGAACTGACTGATTGGGTAGAGACAAATGTGGATGGAGTGGCAGAGAGAGCAACAGTGCAGGGAATCCTAGGACAGCTCATAGCTAGCAGGCTGCAGCAATGTGAGAGGCACAAGTGTCTTGCACAGTGCTAGGTGGCACAAAGAGGTGTGCAATGGTGCGAGATGCATGTAGATGTTGAAGTAGCACAGATGTCAGAGAGGGAGCACTTGTCAGCAGCGGGTAGAGCTTCAACATCAGAGTATGTTCCTAGCCCAACAGAGTGGTCAGTTGGGAGTGTTTTTGTTCCAAGTGTTGTTGGAGCAAGTGGACCACGTAGATGTGTTGCATGCAGAACATTCCAGAGTTATAGGATCGGGTTTGAGAGGAAGCCTTTCTTGTTTAGAGGGAGTGTTGAAAAGTGTGCAACAAGAAATGCTAAATTTAGAATGTGCTAAAAATAGACCTCCTAAAAATAGCATGTCTAAAAATAGCAGTTTGGCGAGTGAGGTCATTGGCCACATTGGGTGAGAGGTGAAACTGCTAAAAATAGAAAGTTCTAAAAATAGCATCTGGGTCTCTTCCTATTTATAGCAGTCCCTAGTCTATCTATAGGAAGTAAAATTAATTTTGGTCTTAACAATAGTTGGAAATATTAATTTATTAATTTAGTTGAGTTAATTAGTTAAGGAAATTCGAATTTGAAGTCTTTGTGAGCATGCACATGAGTTGTCCCACTGGTTGAGGAATTTATCCTTAATTTCCTCCACTAATTGAGGGAATAAGTATGAGTTCTATAATGAGAGAATTAGTTGACTTAGTTCCAACTAGTCAAGTCCAATTAGATTATTTTAACAAGTTGTTAAAATAATAAAATATAGTTTGTTAATGCTTACATGCATGTGACAACTATTATTTTAGATAACTGAGAATTCACTCATGGATAACTGTTGCATGTCAGTTCTGTCATAAACCCAGTTGAGATCAAATGTGGGACAATTTACCATCAGACGCTTGACTATTTCTAGTAAGTAGTTTTTGCATGATTGAGGAACTAGTGTCCTCAAGGATTGCGTAGTTGGACTATTGGTTAACTTGGTACGTTTGGAATTAATTGCATATGCTTTTGCTATTATTTCCTACGCAAAATGTGCAAGGAAATAGGGATTGGACCATAGGTAAAGCTTTTATATATGAGGCTTGGTTGGTTCATGAGACATATCTTCATATCTTCATAGTTCATTCAAAACTATATAGCTTGAGAGCTGACTCTTTTTGTATTGTGAAGAGGATTTCCACTTGATTGATAATACATGGTTGGGGTTTTATGCTAGTGATTTCCCCTGGATATATCTTGTGTTATGTGTGATTATTTCTCTTGATCAGTTATGCATGTTTCTACTTGATGTTGCTCATGAATTCGATTATGCTTCCGCTTAATGTTTTGTAGAAGTAGAACAAGTATTATGCTTTAGGACATTGCATATATTGGTTTGTTCTACAGGTGAAATTTCTACAGATCATCATTTTTGGTGCTAATTCATATCCTCAAGACTTTGATTACCCTCACTTGAGGTAGGTATTACAGCTCGACACTTCTATAAAACCTTAATAAGACATCCCTTAAAAGTACAAAGGCAAGTATTATAGCTAAAAACTTATCTAAAACCTTAAAAATACATCCCTTAAAAGTACTCTTTCCAGAAATGTTATATTCTCAATAGAGCCTTATTAATATGTTTTACTACAAGTATCTTTGACTTCTAGATTATTATGTTTTCTTTAATACAAACTTAAAATTTTGTTGTTGGGAATATCGTTGACCCAATTGGGGCATACTTGATGATGGACATGGCACACATAAGTGGTTTTATAGTTGCTTCTATAATGACCAATCCATTTGACTATTGTGATGTAATGACAACTACAACACACAAAGGGAGTTGATGATTTGTAGTTCACCTTCTAGATTTAAAATTCTGATGGTATGAGAGGAATCTATCTGTTTGGGTCTATTATTAATACATTCCATCATTTTAGGGGCAATAAGTGTAACCTTTCATTATGTATTTGGTCATATTTGTGCTATGATACATATAGGCCTTACATCCAAGTTAATGTTGTATGATTTCCTTGTTTTCCTTCTATTTATGTTGTTTATGTTTCTAATTACCTCAGATAAATTAGGACAAGTCTCATCCCTTATTTTCTTGCTTCATTCAATTGACTGGAAATTGTTATTTTGTGTTTTTCTTTTGGTGTTTTTCACTCTAATTTTTTTTTGGGATTGGGGGAACATTATTTTAAATCTTTAAGAGGTCCTTGAGGATGCATAATATTCTTCAAGAAGAAAACAGTACTGGGGATTGAACTAGGGGCAGTTATCAACAATGCATTTTTTCAAGGTTACAGATCAATCTAAATTCTCTCTCTTCGAACACCTTCTATGGTTTCCCTATTTCAGTAAATATCATAATGTTGGCTTTATAAATTTTGTATCATTATGCTCCTAATATATATATTGTATCATTTGTGGCTCTTTAGGGGCTGGCACACAACCATACCATAGGAGGGTTGCCTATGTGTTTAAAGCATGTTGTTATTGCAGAGTTCTAGAATTATCAACAATAGGTATAGGCGATAGCCCTAATGATCTGATAATCACCCTATGAGTGACCTCAGTTGAAGATTTTTTAAACAAAAGGTATTACAGACTCATGTGCTGGTGTGTGCTCTGTGTTATTGAAACAACGGATTGATCAGATTGCCAATACACAGACATTTTAAATGGAAAGACAGCAGAGAAATACAGTAAACAATACTAGACACAAACAATTTTTAATAAGGAGTTCACCCTATTCTCCAGGGCTACGTCTCCGGTCCAGCTCCAGTGGTGGCCTGGTTTTATTGTGTCTTACAGCAAAGAATTTACAATGCAGGGACTCAATATGAGTTCTCGTGACCGCAAATTTTGCTTGGCAGGGTGGTTCTTGGATTCCCCAAGCCACTCAGAGTTCACAGACTCTTTTTCTACCTACCAGCTCTGTGACCTTTGGTCTATAGTGGAAAGAGCCAACTATGGTACTTAATCCAGACAGATCCCTCTATGGGAAGGCTCGAATCTTCAAGCTCTCTCGTGCTCGATGCTGCCTGTGGTCAACTCGGCCTCTGTCTCCTCTGCTTGGCTTTACTACTCTCTATGTTCAGTCCTCCTCTCAGGGTTCACTGTTCATTGTCTCTCTGGTCGCTCGGATTCTTCTCCTAATTCTCCCTCTCCCTTTTTTTCTGACTGTCTCTCTTTTCATGGCTTTAACCATTCGATCCTATGCCTGTTCGGTTCCTCTCCCGCCTACGTCGATTCTCCTCTTGCAGCTGTGCTTGGAGTTCCCTATTCAGCATTAGCATGAACGCTCAGGGAGTGCCACGTGTCTCCATCTAACTGGTTCCCGCATGCTTCATCAGCTCGTTCCTCCGGTTATGTCATGAATACGCTCTTCCTCTACTGTGGTAGTCAACAGATTCCAAATCCTTTTTAAATCTCAGCTTATTTCCCTGTCGATTCCGCTTCTTTCCATCGGGCACAATCTCAGCTATTTGATCTGGGCTCCTCAAGATCCAACGTTGTATGCACGTTGAGCGCGGTTAACTTGCTCTATCGTTAATGTGCGATCACGGTGGTTTTTCTCTCACCTCCGCTGCCACGCGTGGATCGTTGATTGTGATCGCTCCGTTTTCTCCAAAATCGCTTACCGTTCAAGGGCGTCCCGATCAAACTGCCGGTTTTCAGGCCGTGGGTCCCACCGTCGTACATTGGCACTTTTTACTTTTTTCGCCTGCGGTCCTTTGGCTCCCAATGTGACCGAGTGCTTAAGGCTCCCCATTTCACCCTTGTTCGCCTAGCGATGCGTGATTAGCACTTAAGCACTAATAGCGCATCAAAATCGCCTCCTTTTCCCGATCCGGGGCTCCCAGGGGCTATTTTGGCCTCCTGCGCAGTCTCCATGGGCCTCGGTCAGTGCGCTTTGACCGAGGTCCTCGTCGTTTCGCGCCGGCTGCCATGGCCACTGGTTCAGGGGGTTTTTGATGTTGTTTTGGATTTCATTAAGGATTTGTTTCATCCTGATACAGTCAAGGTGTTTTGTCAATCATTTATGGATCCGATTCGAATCACGACCTCCCTACTAAAAAAGCTTTTGGACCACCAAAAGTTGGTTTTCTTCAAGCATCAACTAAGTGAGGAAACTGTTGTCTCACTTGTCCAATTTCAATCCACTTCGAACCTTTAAGCCCAATCTTAAGGTACTCCACCTGTCCACTGCGTGTCGTCCTCACCTTCCTGTCCAGCACTGTGTCTTCCTACAACTCATTAACATATTCAAGTAGTAGGTCATCAACAAAAGGTAATTGACTCTACTCTTCAGGGTCCTCAATCATTGAAGGCTCAAACAACCTCAAGCAGTCTGCATTCACGACTGAGTAGATGTGCATGTAAGCTGGCAGATCAAGGCGGAAGGCATTTTCACCAATTTTCTCAAGTATCCTGAAGGGTCCATACCTGATAGGTTTTAGTGTTTTACCTTCACCTTGCATCCTGTCCTTGCTGATATACAGCCAGACTTGGTCTCCAACTTGAAAACAATGCTCCATCCGATGCTTATCATGCCTAGCCTTGTACTTGGCCTGGCTTTTTTCTAGCTATTCCTATATTGCATGGTGGATCTCCTGGATCTGTTCAATGAACCTAGTTGCCTTGTCCACATCACTGTGTCCATCAACCATGGTATCTTTACCAAAGACAAAATCCAAAGGGGACCTTGGTATGAGACCAAAACAGGTCTCAAAAGGAGATCTCTATGTAGAAGAATGTTTGGCTCTATTGTAAGCATGTTGCACATAGCACAAGTGTTCATCCCAAAGCTTAGGGTGTTTGCTGCAATATCCTCTCAGTAACTGGATCACTGTCCTGTTAACTACTTATGTCTGGCCATCTGTTTGTGGATGAAAAGTTGTGCTTTTCTTCAACTTGGTTTCCATTAGTTCCCATAGACTAGACCAAAACTTTCCCACAAATCGGGTGTCTCGATCAGATATAACAGAAGTGGGTAGTCCAAAATGAACCCATACATGTTCAAAGAATAATTTTGCAGTTTGTTCAGTTGTAATCTGTTTACTGCAGGGTATTAAAATACACATTTTGCTGAACCTATCCACAACAACATACAAATAATCATGACCTTTCCTAGATTTAGGCAGTCCTCCAACGAAATCCATGGAAATTCTTTCCCAAGGGTGAGAAGGAACTGGAAAGGGAGTGTACAAGCCTAGTTTTCTATTGTTGGGCTTGCTTTTAGCACACATGGCACACCCCTTTACATATCTAGAAACTATCTCACTCATTTTTGGCCAATAACAGAACCTTTGCAGCTGTGCAACTGTCTTACTTACCCCAAAGTGACCTGATATCAGAGAAGTGTGTGCTTCCCTAATTATCTTTGCTCTCTCAGTTTGTGGAATGCAGAGTTTCCCACAATGATATAAGAGTCAGTCCTTCACATGATAGTCCAATTCTTCTACTCTTTTGCCTTGACTCAAAGTTGCATATACATCTTTAAAGTCCATATCATGAGCATACTGTTCTATGTAGCCTTCATGCAGCACAGAATTATGCTTAAGTATGGTAGATGCATTTATAATGGATCTAGATAACATGTCTGCAACCTTGTTATGTATACCCTTTTTATATCTGATGACTAAATGAAACTACTGTAGAAACCCCATCCATCTGTAATGTCTTGATTGCTGCAATTTAGTTTGGGAGTGTAGGTATTGAAGTGGCTGACGATCAGTATGTGTTACTATTTCTTTGCCCATGAAGTAATGTTTCCACTTTTTCACACTCTGAACTAATGCATACAATTCTTTATCATAGGTAGGATAGTTAACTACTGCAGGATTAAAAGTCTCAAAATGATAACATATGGGTTTACCATGCTATGTCAACACTACTCCCATGGCATAGTCACTGGCATCAGTTTGGATCTCAAATGGTCTTTGTAGATCTGGCAGTGCTAGTATAGGTGTTGTACTAATCCTTTCTTTCAAGGTGTCGAAGGCTTTCTGCTGTTTGCCTCCCCACTGAAGCACCTTGTTCAATCCTTTCAAAGCATGTAAGGGAGCTGCAATTGAGGAAAAGTTTGAAATAAACTTCCTCCAACGTTGTGCTGCTCCTAAGAAGCTTCTCACTTCTATAGCAGATTTGGGTTTAGGCCAGTTCATGATGATTGCCACTTTAGAGGGATCTATTTTCAATTCACCTCCCCCTACTATATGACCCAAATAATTTAGAGAGGTTTTTTCCAAATTCACACTTAGAGAGTTTAACATAAAGTTTTTCTCTTTTCAAAACATCTAATGTCTGCTTAACATGCTTTAAATGTTCTTCCCACGTTTTACTAAAAATCATAATGTCATCCAGATACACAATAATGAAATCATCAAGAAAAGGTCTAAGTACATCATTCATTAATCTCATGAAAGTAGCAGGGGCATTGGTCAAGCCAAAAGGCATAACCAGCCATTCATACAATCCTTGCTTTGTTTTGAAAGTAGTCTTCCATGCAACTTGCTCTGCAACTCTGACCTGATGGTATCCACTATGCAAATCCAGCTTGGTGAAATAGACAGCTTCCTTCAATTGATCTAAAAGATCATCTATGCGAGGAAGGGGATAACAATTTTTTATTGTTATCTTATTCAATGCTCGGTAATCAATGCACATTCTCCATGAGCCATATTTCTTTCTCA